>CM027122.1:63128830-63449331 GCA_015476505.1 Urochloa ruziziensis | reverse complement strand
GCATAAATGATTTTCTTTGTTAGTTGAAACCAATTAGTCCAGTCACGATCCTGTCCCTGCTACGTGCGGACTCACATCATGTCCAATTTTTTTTCGAGTGAGCTTCTACTTAATTCTCTTAGAAATTCATATAGGTCAGTTGATTGTTTCTCATATCCTTTATAATGTTATATAATTGTAGCTTTATTAATGATTTTTTAGAAGTTAAACTCCCACTAATAGATATATAAATATTTTTACATTAAAATTTCATAACACGTGCCTGTGGCACGTGCACCTCTGCTAGAGTGCTAGTAAGAGAGAAAATAATTAGATATTTCAAAGTTGCCTTCTCTAGTAGCATACCTAAAACCGGTGACCTAAATTTCTGTCAGGGACAAATATGTGAACTAAAAATTTTTAGGGGACAATCTGCAAAACAACCTTATCCTCTCTCGTTTTTTCTTCCCTACGATGATTGCTCTGCTTCTCTGCGCCGACCGTACTGCGCCCCCCCTCTTCACGCCGCCCCACCGCTTCTCCACCCCGCCGCGCCGCCCACTGCTCCCTCCCTCCCTTGCCTAACCCGCACGGCGACAGTTCGGCCGCCTCGCCCCACCCGAGTGAGCTTAACTCGGCACGGCGGCGGGATCTGGCCAGGGCGGTGCCAAGACGTGCCCGAATGCCATGGCTGGGCTCGTGGAGCTCCCCCACCGACCCCTTGAGCTATCTCTGCCGACAAATCGACGAACCAACCTCCAAATCGGTAAATCGAGATTGCATCGATGGCCACCTCGCTACACCTCCCGCACCGCTCCTCCTTCTCCTCTCCCTTGCGCCTCTCCTCTCTGGCGCACACACGATGCAACTTTGCTTGTGCATGCAGGCCCGCGTGTAGCTTCGCCCCGCCAGTCCTTTGCCCAGCCTTGGCGGGCGCCGGCGCCGGCGAGGCGTGTCAAGGCGGGACCGAGGGACGAGCGTCGAGGCAGGACCCGCGACAGGCTCATCTGCGCCAAGGTGGGATCGGAGGCTCGATGTGAGGTGATGCGGTGCCGAGCGCCGGCGCAGGCGAGATGCGCATGGCTCGCGCGGCGTCGGGATGGGCACAGAAAGGTCTTGGCGCCAGTGGTTGGGCTCTCTCGCGTGTAGAGAAAATTTTGGGTATCCACTCTTTGGATATGTATATTTGGGTCTTGGAGAGAGATTTGGGTCATCACCCAAAACAAGTATCCATATATGTCATCTGCTGGAGCAAGTTTTTTGGTTGTTTTTAGGTATTCTGATAGTTTTTAGGTTTAGATATCCACTTTAGGTCATCTGTTGGAGACCTGGAGTTGCTCTAATATAACATGACGACGAGGGCAAAGGAAGAGGATGAGTAGAGGCAGAAAAAAGGGACGATTTTTATGCAAATGACTCTCTAAATGATGATTTAAAGAATGAGTTTTAGAGAGACTCTTGGAGACGCTCTAAGGGGTGTTTGAATACACTTTCTAAATTTTAGCATATATACATAAAGTATTAAATATAAACTAAAAAATAATTAATTACACAGATTGTGACTATTTTGTAAGACGATTTTTAAGCCTATTTAATCTATGATTTAACAGTGTGGTGCTACAGTAAACATGTGCTAATGATAGATTAATTATACTTAATTAATTTGTCTCGTGGAGTACCGATGGAATCTATAATTTATTTTTTATTTGCAATCAAAAACCCCGTCCGACATCCCTCTAACATTCTGATGTGACACCTACTAAAGTTTAGCACCGATCCAAACACGCACTAAGTCATCGGACACCTGCATCGTCGGCATCGGCTATCCATGTGCCCAAAAACAATGTCAACAATTTTTTTGATAAACTTATACTTGTTATAAGCATACATTTTATTTTATTTATCACTATGTATTTATCTTTTGTTTTCATTAGGTTGAGGGAGCCTCTGGAGCAAATGATGTGGCAAATAGTATGATGCAGAAGTTTTGGGATTATGCCCTTGCCATGCATCCTGCAGAAGAATCTGATGCTGGTGGGTTGATCTATTTCTACTTGCCCGGTTGTTTTCCAATTTTAAAAGTCCCGTTTTTCCTTAGTATTTGCTTAAAGATGTGCAGTGATGAGTCTCGAATGGTGGCATCGGAGAGTGCTGAAGGGAAACGTGTACATCCTCATCATGTTAACAGTTCATTCTGTTTTAGAATTGAGGATAAAAAAGGGCGTATGCACAGATTCAGTTGTGGTTAGTGCTCATTGATCCTTCCAGATTGTTGTTTTCTGACGATGTATCATAAGTTGTTGTGTTTATCTGCCTTGTTTTCTGTTGTCATGCAGTATCAAAAAGCTTACATGAGCTTGTGTCTGCTATGGTATACAGATTAAACTTTTGGTATGGGTGAATTCTTGTCTTGGGGACAAATTGTTAGTAGAACGGCGTTCTTCAACATTATACGGTTTATTTATAAAAAGAAAGAAAATGAAAACTATCGCTACTATATATCTGGACCCTGTTTTGCTCTGTCAGATTTAAGTATTGCACTATTTGTTCTTTTCAAGCAGTTTTTTTTTTCGAGCTAACTTTTCAAGCAGTTTCAATAGTATTCTGGGCCAAATATCTGGCAATGGATTTTTGAAGCGAAGAACAGCCCACTTTGTCTAGCAGAGATAGTGGTTGGAATGCTGGAAATTTAAGATCTGTAAAAGATTTCACTTTTTACCTGAAACGGTTGCGCTTATTTGTTGAGCAGTATGACGATGTTGAAGGCGACAGAGTTGTCCTGACAACAGACGGTAACTTCTATTCCTGTCTGCGGAGCCGAGCCACTAAACCTGTACTGTACCATTCAGATCAGATCTTCATACGTAGTTTGCATTGGTGTTTCAGGTTCCGAGTGTTGGGTCCAGGGTTCCACGTAGCCCCCCCCCCCCCCCCCCCCCCCCCCCCCCTCCCCTCCCGAGAGTTCAAACAAAACGGAAAGCAACAGACAAAACTATGGGTCCAATGACCCTTGTATT
Source organism: Urochloa ruziziensis (assembly GCA_015476505.1). Taxonomy (NCBI): domain Eukaryota; kingdom Viridiplantae; phylum Streptophyta; class Magnoliopsida; order Poales; family Poaceae; genus Urochloa; species Urochloa ruziziensis. Next base: position 63,446,335 of record CM027122.1, on the reverse strand, counting down.
CATCAAAATGGCAACCCCCTTACAAATGGTGGAGGGGTGCCTTTTATACCCCCTCCCTTAAGACCCTTCGGGACGATCTTGCCCCCGGTCCACATTACATTGTCTAGGGCTCACAGGCCCAACTTTGTACATTCACCCCCGAGTTCAACTACCCCGGCTAATCCGACTTGGATTCCTGTAGAGTTGTCGTGCTCATCCAGACTACTAAAGCCGCCTCCGATGCCGTCCTGCTTACGCCTCCAGCCGACCGGTGTCGTAGCCCTCTGGCCGGCCTGTCAAGCCTCCCGCTCGCCTGCGCACCGGGGCTTCGGTCCTTGCTCTCTGGGGGTCCTTCTGGGCGACTCCGCGGCCCGTCGCCGCTTGATGCTTGCGGAGCCGCTGAGGGGGCTCCGCTAACTGCGCGCCGCGATCGCCCTTGGGCTTAGACTCCTGAAGCCCAAAAAACAGGTTAGTGGTCACGGAGCCCCTGCTGGGGCTCCGCTCTTCGTTGCGGGGTCACCCCCGTCCCCCTAGCTGTCCGTCCCAAAGGGTCCCGGGGTGGTTTTTGGGCTCCGGGGACTTCCGGAGGGGCTCCGGGGTGGGCTGAGTTTCATCGATCCCCAACAGCAGCCCCTCGGGGGCCGGATTCGACTTCGGCACCTCAGGCCCTCGACCCTAGGTCTAGGGTTCCACGTAGGCCCCCCGAGTCCAAGCAAAACGGAAAGCAACAGACAAAACTAGGGGTCCAATGGCCCTTGTATTCATCAAAATGCCAACCCCCTTACAAATGGTGAAGGGGTGCCTTTTATACCCCTCCCTTAAGACCCTTCGAGACGATCCTGCCCCCGGTCCACATTACATTGTCTAGGGCTCATGGTCATGGGTTCGAGCCCCACAGTGGGCGCCAAATGTTGGGTCTAGGGTTCCACGTAGGCCCCCCGAGTCCAAACAAAACGGAAAGCAACAGACAAAACTAGGGGTCCAATGGCCCTTGTATTCATCAAAATGCCAACCCCCTTACAAATGGTGGAGGGGTGTCTTTTATACCCCCTCCCTTAAGACCGTTCGGGATGATCCCGCCCCCGGTCCACATTACATTGTCTAGGGCTCGTGGTCATGGGTTCGAACCCCACGGTGGGCGCCAAATGTTGGGTCTAGGGTTCCACGTAGGCCCCTCGAGTCCAAACAAAACGGAAAGCAACAGACAAAACTAGGGGTCCAATGGCCCTTGTATTCATCAAAATGCCAACCCCTTACAAATGGTGGAGGGGTGCCTTTTATACCCCCTCCCTAAAGACCCTTCGAGACGATCCTGCCCCCGATCCACATTATATTGTCTAGGGCTCGCAGGCCCAACTTTGTACATTCACCACCGAGCTCAATTACCCTAGCTAATCCGACTTGGATTCCTATAGGGTTGTCGTGCCCGTCCAGACTACTGAAGGCGCCTTTTTAAAAAACCGCCTCCGGTGCCGTCCTGCTTACGCCTCCAGCCGGCCGGTGTTGTAGCCCTCTGGCCGGCCTGTCAAGCCTCCCGCTCGCCTGCGCACCGGGGCTTCGGTCCATGCTCTCTGGGGGTCCTTCTGGGCGACTCCACGGCCCGCCGCCGCTTGATGCCTGCGGAGCTGCTGAGGGGGCTCCGCTAACTGCACGTCGCGATCACCCTTGGGCTTAGACTCCTGAAACCAAAAAAACAGGTTAGTGGAGTAGGGGCTCCGCCCTTCATTGCGCGGTCACCCCGTCCTCCTAGCTGTCCGTCCCAAAGGGTCCCGGGGTGGTTTTTGGGCTCTGAGGACTTCCGGAGGGCCTTTGAGGTGGGCTGAGTTTCGTCGATCCCCAACGCTGAGACTGCACATGAACGAGGCCGAAGCCAGGGTGGAATCCGCCGTGTCGCTAGCCGATGCCTCGACCGCGCGTCCTGGCTGGTGCGGTTGCGCTCACGGGCGTCTACCTGAAGCGCTCTCAGCTCTGACGTACTTGCTCCTCAGTCACGCTTACACCACACTGTATAGGTTAACTTACACTTGTCCACAACAAGGTGAAATACACTTGGAGATACATAAACATAAGTCGCACAACAAAAAAAGGGGGTGGTTTTCCCTCTTCCACCCGTGTGATGAAGCAAGTACTGTAGAAAACAAAAAGAAATAGTACGAGGGTGAGATAGGATTGGTTTTTTCTTTAATTTCCCTTATTTCTTTGACCATCGAGTGTTTGGTGTTTTGTTTACAAGAGTGTGTTACAAGAGTACTCCCTCCGTTCCAAAATAGATGACGTTATGGGATGCGTGCCGGTCAAACTTTCTCAACTTTGACTAGATTTGTAGAAAAAACGTGCAACATTTTCATCTCCAAATAAATTTGTTAAAAAACTAGACTTAAAGATCTTTCCAATGATACTAATTACTTAGCATAAATATTTATATATTTTAATATATAATTGTCGGTATTTTGAAAATGTTGACTTCTCGAGAAGCGAGAATGGCGTCTATTTTGGAACGGAGGGAGTAGCACGTAGCCTGTCGGATGGATAGGATCGGAAGCTGGAAGAAGCAGCGACCCATCCAAGAGGCAGAGGCAGGGCATGATGGATGACTAAGCAGAGTGTGATGGGGTCCGTGGCAGAGCCGTGATACGTGCTCGGCTGCCAGGCCCTGGGGGCGGTGCACGTGTCCACCTTGACCAAATCCGGAACAAGCTCATCCTCTTCCGCTCATCTATTCTCGGGGGGAACGAACCGGCTACTACGACTCGACTGCCCTGCCGCGCCCATCAACAAGACTTGTGTCGTTCCTGCTCCATCCACTGTCTCCGCTACAGCTCACACCTTCTGCGCTGCGCTGAGCTACCCGACAGAAGCACCATGGCTCGATCCGGCGGTAACTAGATAGGCTGGCATGGTGGCGGCCTTCCGGCGGGTGGTGCAGCTCCCCGCGCTCCTCTGCTGCGAGGCCATGGTGTGGGCGCTCACCTTCCTCGCCCTCCCACTCCGCATGCTCACCGCCGTCGACAGGGAAAGGAAGGTGATGCTGTGTTCAATTTAATTCAATTAGCCTTCTTTGCTACAGGCGTCGTTAGAGGTGGTTAATTGAGAAGAGATTCCTTCATGGCTTGCATTTGTTGATCTGTTTGTCTGCTTCATCAGTTGGGCGGGCTGATTGGGGAGATGCAGGCCCAGATGGAGCACCTGGTGTGGGTGAACAGGGGGCTGGAGGAGAAGCTGCAGGCGGCGCTCAGGGAGCACGAGGCCATGGACGCGCTGCTGGACGAGATGGAGGACGAGCAAGAGGAAGCCTATGCCAGGATCGATGCCCTCGAGGCCCAGGTACGTTCTCGATCTTTGCCGGATGTCTGTCACTGTATGATATACTGTGCTCTGCTCTGCTGGTGGCAGCTCAAGGCGCTGCGGCAGGAGAACATGCGGCTGAACGAGCACAAGGGCAAGTCCATGTGGGACAACAAGCAGGTGGCTTCGCTGGCTCGCCATGGCAACGACGGCAAGAAGCCATCCGTGGAGGGGATGATGGCACATGACGCCGACGCCGACGCCGGCTTGAAGCCTGTTCAGCCTGCCGACCCTGATGCGGCGGTCCTGTCCCTGACGGCGCGTCGCCGGAGCCTGTTCAGCCTGGGCATGGCTCTGGCGGTGGGCGGCGTGGCGTGCTCGGCGGACGCGCCTTGCCTGCCGCTGCTGGCGGGGCTCTTCGCCGTGGTGGGCGTGTCCATGCGCAGCGTGTCGCGGTGCTGCCCTCGTCGTGGGGACGCCGTGTCGCTGCTCAGCCTCAACTGGTTCCTGCTGGGGTTGCTCACCTCGCCCATGCTCCCCGCCCTCCTCCCGCTCCTGACCCGACTGAATCACGAATTTCAGCAGGCCTTCTAATTTTTGTTACTCGTTTTCTGTATGCTGTGCCTGTAACGTCTTACACGTAGTATACAGCAGTGAGTGTGGTTTGTCTGCCATTTCTCTTATGAACATGTCTCCGTAGCTGGTACAGTGATTTATAATACATGCTTTGGCAGATTCGCTGAATCTTTACATACAAGGGTGAAAAGGAAGACGAAGAAGAAAAACAGATCAATCTCAATATTACAGTTGCATCCCGTGATGCCGTCGCTAGTGTACACTGTTGACATCAGACAACGACGTTGCGCATCGTTCTCTGAATCAGGCCTTCCTTCCCAGATTGTGCATAGCGGTCTCAGGCAGACCACCAGCTGCGCAGAGACGCGGATGAATCCAGCAGCTAATTCTGGCCATCGTCTTGCTAAGGAAATGCGACGAGGAAGAGACTACAGGTGAATGGCTACGATCCACTCTCAGCTTGGTTGCTGAATGGAAACCGGTCGGAGCCCCTCTCAACCGTATCCCTCCACAAACGATACCTGATCCCGAGCTTGTCATATGAGACCGGCCAGTTCCAAACGTTGGCGCCGTTGATCATTCGTTCTTGTTGCCCGAGAACAAGCCGTAGGTCCTCGTTCAAGACCTGAACAAGATCATCCGAGACTTCATGATCAGAAATGAGAATTGCCAAGAACACTAGAGGCTGCACTTTGAACTAGTCTAAAATCAGAAAGGTACTAAGTAGTAATGATTAATCAACTAGTCCCTTTATCATACTGCTGATATCATGTAGACAGCAATGCAGAGAAGATATAAGACTTGCCTTCTCGGCGAAATGTGACCACAGTAGGTGCATCAACGGTATGTGCTTGAGCCAGGGAGCGAAGTCTAGTGACATCCGGTACAGCAGCCTAGTTTTATTCCTAGAGGACGGTAAGCAAACATGGAGTTGATGGAGGTGTGTCGAGCATTGCTGGGTGCTCTTCCCTTCTAGCTTTCCAGGCTTTGAAATGCCAATGGTTGACAACACCATGCACGGTGGTCGGAACTCCATGTCAATGGGGTAAGGATCCCAGTAACCTTGGAGCCCAGATGCAGGTGTCAAGAACTTCACCAAGCTGACAAAGATAAGACTACATCAGAATATTGTTGATTTTAAAATGTAGCAACCAATATGAAAGCTCATGTCCATCTGTCAGTAATCTGAGGTGAGATGAAAGGTATATAAATACCTTGGAACACTCCAACCCTTGGCAAAGGTGGATGTATGTGTGAAAGGAGCATGAGCAAGGTCCAACAGATTGTCCAGAAGAAGGCCATGCTCAACAGGTAACTCCATCACTATCTGTAGAATGATCAGGGACTCCATTACGACATAAGAAACTTACTTAACAATACAATCACAGAAGCGTAATGTGATTTTATTTTACCTCTGCGTGAATTGTAAATCCTGAAGGAGGTAGCAAAGAAGGGATGGTGGCCTTTGGTGGGTCATCACCAGGCCAGATCCAAACCATTCCTTCCTGCTCAAAGCATGGCAATGACTGGATGCGCACACTGAGCATCTTTGTTGATGGCATTTTTTCACATTTTCCATCGGTCGAGTACTCCCAACCTGAAGGTTATTAGAAATCCTAAACATTAGTTCTAAATCACCCTTGTTCTTTTGCAATACTATTAGGAGCATAATGAGCTGATAAAACTGCTGCCTTTATCTGTCAGATAATTTTCAGCTAAGTATGTTGACCTTTAAAAGACAATAATGCTGTGATTGACAAGCATAACTAACTGATTGTCACTTTTAGTTCTGACAAATGGGGCATGATAAGAATGGCTTGCACTTTGAAAACAAGGTAACCTTTCACATTAGTGTTCAAATTGCAAAAATGGCAGAAGTATATAGAAAGAAAACTAAAACTATTTTCATGTATTCAGGTTTTATAATCCTATGTTACATGAAACTTTCAGTTCTTACCATGGTAAGGGCACTGGATTCTACCCTCGTTCACTGAACCAAGATGAAGGGGGCAAGCTCTGTGAGCACATGTGTTCTGAACACATCCAGGCCTTCCATCTTTTCCACGGAATATCACCCACTGCTCCTCGAAACAATCTATCGGTACCTGAGATTGCACATATGAGCCCATCAAGTAAGCACAGGCTTTCTGTAACTCGAAGCTCTGAATTTGTAATAGCTTGAAACATTCAGTGCTTTACCATTGTGTCATCCTTCAGATCACTGGAGAAGGCAACTGGGTACCAGAAGTTCTTTAAGCTGGGATTGTAGGGCTTTACTGGACCGGACACATTAAGGCTCCGACGTGGCTGTTTCTTGGCTCGGACTTGGGTGGTTGATGACGTACTTGGAACTAGGGAAGGTGACTCGGCTGTGGATGTACTAGAGGCTCCATCCGGCAATAGCCTGTCATTTACCAGGGTCTCCATATGTGCTAACTTGTCGAGCGCAGATGATACCCTCGCTTCCGATAAATGAACCTGCAATATGCATGTAAGACATCAGGTTCCAGGTGGTGGTACTAAATGATTCCATGTAGTTTCTTCCAGCAGCACACCTGATTGTGAGCTTTTGCAAGTTCCTCCTGTAACTCATCAAGCTCTTTCCTCAAGGTTCCGATAGACTTGAATTCCCTTGCTAAAGGATTGAGAACCTCTACCACCTGCATTTCAATTTTAGCAATGCACCATGGAACGGTCAGTGCTAGTCTACCACTATTTTAACCTCGAACGGTTGATAAAAGCTGCATTTTTTATGACTACTAATCACTTCATGTACAGAAGTACCGAATATCTGATAGTATTCAGCAAGTGCAGGCTGAAACCGAGCCTGTTTCTGAACTTAGCGCTGATGCTGAATTTCATACCTTGTTGTGGAGAACCATGATGGTGAGGAGATCCTGCCGGGCCCTCCAATCGCAGTACTGGATGTCGAATCGGACCACCTCGAGAGCCTCATTCACATCCAAGAACTTGCCCTTCCCCTTCTTGATTGGGACCCTCGGCCCAGGGTCATCGACATGGAACAGGGCCTCCAGGTTATTATTCTTGGCGAATTCAGCTCCATCTTCCCTAAGCACCGCATACACCTTGATTCCGCCATAGCGACCAACGCCCTGCGCAGAAGAATCATCATTACACCTCAATACCTAACTGGGTTAATGTCCTATTCGCCAGAAATCTAGTGCTGAAGCTTGCAGGTAGAACTCGGTGATTAGCAGAGATAGGCATGAACCTTCTGAGGATTGCCCACTCCATCCACGAGTTTGGCACAACGAAGTAAGAATTCAACGAGAAGCAGGATTCATTCAGAACCGAAAACCCATTTCTACAGGAAATTCGGCAACTGCAAGCTAGAAACTACGGTTTCTTGCACCATCAAAGAACGAACAGCGAAAAAAGAGAGTACAAGATCGAGGAGAAAGAGCTCACCTTTCTGGAGAAGCACGCGAATGAAGGCTTAATCAGCAAGTGCGGCACCACAGACAGCGAAGCCACCGTGTTCATGGAGAGACAATGGACGACGCTTCCGCCGCCGCCGCGATTGAGCACGGTTGAAGAGAGAGAAAAAAAAGGAAAACGAAAAAAGAAGATGGTTATGCCTAATCTTTTTCTCGAAAAATGAATTTTCGCGTCTGAAGTGGGCTTGTCGATAAGAGGCCGGAGCTGCTCGCGATCTCCATGAGCCTCACACGCGCTGCCACGTGTGATCCTTCGCCGGGCTCGCGCTCCGACGTGGCGGCCTCGAGCACCAAGGGTTGGAGCCCAGACTTTTTGCACCTGCAAATCTACGGCAACAGTGCTGTGACCCGGGTTGGAAATTGTCGTACTGAACCTTGGGCTTTGTAAGAATAAAATTAGGGGAGACACATGTATATAGTCTAATAATCCTTTGATACAATAAAAACTTAAAAAGGAGTTGGAATGAAATGCTTTGAACAATTCGAAACAAAGGCATATTCCTTGGAAGCTACTAGCGGATGTTGGAGTAGTAGGAATTTGATAGGACAGCAGGGATGGTATGGCAAAAGAGGAGTTTTCCAGCGTTAACGATAGATTGGGCCCAGGCGGGGATAAGAGGCCGGTTGCGTTTCCGTCGGGACGCGCCAGCGTGGCAGCGGGTAGGCGGAGATACATGTGGCGAGATATTTTTCGGCTTTTGCGCTCGATAGTTTGTGGCGTGCCGTCGTGGCCTCGCTCCTGGCCATCAGTTAGTCCACTGCGACTTGGATCGCGATCGCGCTGGGCCTGGGCTTTCATTTCCCGGGCTAACGGGCTTAGCCCAAAATAAACAGTAGAGCCCAGCCCAGGTGAGGCCCGGCCTCGTCGCCGCTGGACAATGAGCCTCTTTGCCTCTCCGTCGTCCTCCTCCGTTGTCTATCCAAATCCAAGCGGCGGCGACTGCGCCACAGAGCAGCAAGCGAGGAGGAGGATCGCGGCCAGCAGAAATCTGCCAGCAGCAAGCACCTTGCCTGCATAGAACGGCACAAGTATCAAATAGCAAACGTGGATGCTTCCAGGAGAGAAGCAGCAATGGAGTTTCTCAACAAGTGGGGCTCCAAATTCCGGATCTGCGCGGCATGGACAGCTACGAGATCAGGGTGCTCGACTTCCTGGATAAGGTCGTGTTCACGACGAGGGATCAGGCTGTCTGTGCCGAGATGGGAGGCGACACCTTCCAAATGCAGTGCTTGGGACAAGATGATGCGTGGGACCTGTTCAGGTATCATGTTGGGGATAAAATCATCAGCTATGATCAAGAGATCGAGTACCTAGCGAAGCAGGTATATATACTTGTATGTATATACGTACCATATATAATGTCTGAACCAATCAACTGTTAATTTTCTTCAGATGGTTGCAGAGTGTCGAGGCATCCCCAGTGCCTTACGCACCGTTGCTCTATCCATGTCAAACCAGAGCGACTGTGTCCTATGGAGGGTCGCCTATGAATTGCTCGCGATCAAGCCCCCACCGACCAATGACATCCAAGACAAGAGTGACGAAGGCTATCCGCGTCTAAAATATTTTGAAGATTTATTTTCGTAATTTTTGTGTCAGTGACAGATATATACTGGCCAGTTACATATCCTGTCTGAGATTTACAACTTTCGTAATTTTGCACAGTTACATATACTGTGCCAAGATGGGGTGTCCTGGTCCTGGCAGCAGCATCGAAATGCAGTGTTTGGGAGAAGATGTTGCATGGGACCTGTTCAGGTATTGTGCCGGCCGGGGATAAACTCATCAATTCCAATCCAGTGATCAAGGGCATTGCAAAGAAGGTACATATACTTGTCCATCCAAGCATGCAGTCTTACCTCGTCGTCATATCTCAACCAATTGTTTCTATTTTTGGCAAAACTTCAAGTGTTCTATTGATCCCTTTTCGACGCTTCCCGTTCTTGCATTGACTTGCAAAAGTATTTTCGGCAGATTGCTGCAGAGTGTAGAGGCTTCCCCAGTGCCTTATGCCTTGTTGGTCGATCCATGTCAATCCAGACGGACTTGTGCCAATGGAGACTCGCCTATGATATGCTGCTCAAGATCAAGCGCACACTGCCCACTGACATCCAAGAGATGAGCGATAAAGGTTATCCATGTCTGCAATATTTTGAAGGTGAAATTGCGGACCTTTTCTTATCCTAAATCTTGATGATATCGAGATTAGCATTGTCAAAATGAGTTCCAACCTGGGCTCAACAGTCAAGACTTGATAGACTGTAAAGTGATGAGCCTACTCACAGAAACTACCATTTATCCTCTCTGAGAGTTACTTACGCAATTCGTAATTGCCTCAATAAAGAGACCATGTTCTCTCACAGTTTAATACTACTTAAAATTTGCGCGGCAGTTGTCATGGAAAAATATATATATTACAAAAATTTGTGCATGACATCTGTGTCTCAGTATGGCCCGTGTTGGAAAAATCAAATGCGAAGAATGGTCCGGTAACACTGTACGCCGGCTAGACACAGTTTTTATGGCGTTGCAGCTTTGTATCTTGATACTCTCTTATACATAGCTGCGGAGAATATGTAATGAGATTGTAATGTTGATGAGACGGTATTCTGAATAGTTTGTCACAATGTTCTCGATCTGTAATTCTAATTGCGCGCTCAGGCTATCATCAGCTCGACGATAGATCTATGAATGCTTCTGTTCATTGAATTATCCCTGGCATACTGCATTTTTCTGCCGTTCATATATTAACAAAGCAGAGGAGCAAAGTACAGGTAAAAAGGCAGCCAAACAGAAGAAAATGCAGAGGATCTGCAAACAGAGAGAGAAACAAATCTAAGAAAGCAAAAGGCCTGAATGGCTCGGTAAATCCATGGCTTTATAAGCATGATGAGTTAAATCTATGAATGCTTCTGTGGAATGCAAAACTGCAGATTGGCACTCAAAGCAGTAACATGGCTTATAAGCATGATCACTTCAAATAAAGTAAAGGAGGAATCCAAGAGCAGCGGAGTCATTGCTTTCCGCAAAACCAGATCAGAAGACATCTTCTTGCCAGAAGCTGTATTTGTAGCATAGGTTCGCGATGATTTTTCTTTATTTATTCTGCCCGAATTAGCTAATTATCTGTATTGGTCTCTTTGCGATTCTTCTTCCCTTGCCTTCACTGACTAGAAAAGATATTCTGGTCAAATTAGTTAACACCTCTCGGTCTTATTATCTGTGTAGTCTGACTATCATTGTCCTAGTACGAGTATACCATCTTGGTAGGGCATGCCAGAGTTGAACAACACTCATTTATTCTTGATATGCACAATATTTGGTAAATTTGTGAACAACATTGTCAGGCACCACGATTAGCAACGATGAAACTCAACTGGGGTGATGAATGAATTTCTAAATATAAGGATGCGCGCCACTTTCTCTTCCTTCCTTACATTACACACGTGCATAGAATGCTAGACGTATAGTATATTCACTGTTCAGATGTAGTTGAAACAACAGAGTAGTTGCAATTGACATCGATTGTGTTCCCATCCTTAGACCGACTTTCTCTCACATTAATCAACTTGACCTTCCACTTCTGGAGTAAACTTACCCTGAATTACAGAAAAAGAACAACACGAGTTACACTTGTAAAAAGAGCTACAACATACTAGGACGGATGGTGCATATCCACAGTACTCAATGCAAGTACACTGATTAAGCTGTCACTGTAGCTACCTAAGATAAATGCAGAAACTAACCTTTTAAATATAGCACTGAGACCACAAGGCAGGTTTGAATTACAGACGAAATTACTAATGAAAAGGCTGCAGTTCTGATGCCATTATTAACTAATGTTAAGGATAAGATTAATGCTGCCAATGTTAATTCATCATAACTCCAAGTAAATCCCTTGCTTTCCTTTTTCTTATGGAGAATAGTGTTACTGGGTATAGAAGCTGTGTAACTTTATGAGAGAAAGAGGTATGCTCCATGCAACTGTACCATTATAGGGTGGATATGTTCATATATTAGAAAATATAAATACCAGTAGGGGCAATAACAGATTTCTCTAAATGAACGAACAACTTCCACCATTTAATTGATGCATAGAATAAATAGTTCCAGCTGGTTGTACCATGCTTATATGTTCTTAGTTGATGCACTTAACAACATGGACTAAACAATGTTGTCATAAAACAAGCAGCAAAGAAGCATACCTTTCTGGCTCAATAGTCCTTTTGGCTAGCATGAGGGCCAAGAAAACAGGTACCATCGAGGCACAAAGATGCTTAAGAGTATGACCACTAACAATCTCATGAGTCCATCTGTAGATAGGTTTGTCAGCAGCCTCTTCTACTTTAGCAAGGAGGTAGAATCCTGGGTTTTTTTTTTTGACGAATCAGAGCAAATAGAAAACAAATCAGAATGAACTGAAAACACATGTTTGCAGTAGATCATCAGTAAATTATGCTAATGCCTAACAGCCAGCAATAAAGATCTGTGTTTTGAGTGGACAGCTGACTATTGAATAAAAATCCAGATAACAACATATAGGGGGGAAAGAAACTAATTATCTTCTCATTGATTAATGTAATATCAAGAGGGCAAAAGAAATATAACTCCCACTGCTGAGAGCCTGGGAGCAATTGAAGAACCCGGCACTTTGCAAATAACATGATTTGCTCCACCCACATATAAAGTCCTAACCTCTTCTTAAATATAATGTCCAAAAGACCAAAACAACCAAAAGAACATGCATGACAATGACATTGAGCAACTCTCACAAACCTGCTGCCCACAGCCAGTAGCTTGAATGTGTATACATTGGCGGAATTACTATAGCCATCACAGGTATAGCAATGCATGGAACGAACTGAACAACTGCATATGGGCGAAGATCATCAAAGTAACTGCAGAGAGTAAAGACAGTAAAAATGGAGGGGGTGTAAGCAATGGAAATAATCCAAAGGGAAGAAGATTTGAACACTTGAGAAAACATGCCTCCAATAAAGGATGCTCAGGGCACCAGCAATCACAAGTGGTGCAAGGGACTTTGCTCCTGCTCTTTCATCAACCCTTTCAATGATGAAAATGGCCATGATCGAGGTGAAAGCAATCGTCATCTAAACAAAGAAGGTTTTATGTCAACCTTCACCACGTATATTTCAATATAAACCTTTACCACATTAAAAATCTATAACATAAGTAAGGACAAAGATTGTGCAATTATGGCGATGCATTTAGTCCCTCTACTAGGCAATTCTACAAAAACAAACCTATGGGGGGATACCAGTTAACAGATCCTAGTGAAGTCATAGACAAATGATTTTTTCGTCATTCTATTGCAAAATCCCCCTGATTCTCATTTTTTCGTGTAATCGATATCAGTGTTGAATCGACATTGTGGGACTCTATAGTACTGAAGACAAGTAGAAACTATGCGATCTATGGCATTGGCATATGTACAGTAAATAAAACTGATAAAAGCTCACTCACCGGCAATCTGTCCCAAACTAGGGTGGCATCATTGGGGCTGAGATGGTAATAGGAAGAACCAAAAGCAACAGCAGTGACACCAGCAAAGAAGAGTGACCAACTCCAGAGCTCCCCTTGTGAGCTGCCAGAAGGATTACCATACCATACCATACCATCAGAGTGCTTCAGATCTCAAACAGAATGAGGGGAAGAAAGAAAAAGTATACAAGCATCCATTGAGCACCTGAGCCTGAAGTAATCTTTGTAATGGCACAAGATGAGGCCAGCGACACCCACAAAAAAGAAGGGGATGTTTGAAATGACATTCAGCGTGTTAGGGATCCCTGCAAAATTAAATTAATTACAGGTTTGTTGAAGCTACCAATTTAAGCAATAAATATCACCAAAATAACAGCATAGAAACCTCAATGGTGCATGCATAGTTAAGTGGTGACATTGAGCAGCAGACCCTTGAGAACTCATCAGTTGATAAATCGAAGAACCAAGCAGGTAAAGTGGCCGGGCGCAGTGGGAATTCCTAGCTAGGCAAGGCTGGTATTTTTGTAAGCGCAGAGCAGCGAGCGATTGAGGGAGGGCCAAACTGAGCTGAGGCATGGGGATTGTGGGGTGCGGGGGTACCTAGGAAGAGGGTGCGCTGGTCGGCGAAGTCGTGGTAGTCCTCGTTCTGTGGGATTGCGGGCGTGACGATCATGAGGACGACGAAGATGGCGGCCGCCACCGCCCAGGCGACCCACTTCTTGCTCCTGCTCCCGTCGTCCATGGCGGCGCTGTCTGCTCGGTTTGATGGATCGCCGGCGGTGGGGCGGGGGCGTGCGGATCGGCGACTCCTCGGCGTGGGGATTTGGAATTCTTGATTTTTAATAAAAAAAATGTGTAACGAACAGGAGCAGTGTTGTGTTGGTTGTGGGCAGAGCAAAACGAGTCCAAGACGATTCCATCTTGCTCTGTCCTGCCCTGCCGCGGACCAACACAACTCGATTTTGTTGCCCCACGGCCACGGGCGACTGCCTTGCCTTGATAATAAAATCCTCTGCTTGGTGCTTCCCCTGCCCCCGACCTCGCCCAAGTCTCAACACCGCCTCCCTCAACTCAGTCGTCGCCGTGTTCGTCAACGCACTAGCTAGGCCCCACAATGTCGTTCAACGGCGATGACATGGCCCCCTTGTACGGCTTCATCGGCGCCGCCTCCGCGCTCGTCTTATCATGTAAGTCCCATGCATGTTGATCGATCGATCGAGATGATGCATTATGTATATATTTTCTACTGTACGTGCTAAGCAAAATTACCACAACGCGACGACGCTGCCCGCAGGCATGGGCGCGGCGTACGGCACGGCCAAGAGCGGCGTGGGCATTGCGCACATGGGCGTGATGCGTCCCGATCTGGTGATGAGGTCCATCGTGCCGGTCGTCATGGCCGGCGTGCTGGGCATCTACGGCCTCATCGTCGCCGTCATCGTCATCACCGGCATCAACCCCGGCGCCAGCCCCTACTACCTCTTCGACGGCTGCGCTCACCTCGCCGCCGGGCTCTCCTGCGGCCTCTGCGGCCTCGCCGCCGGCTTGGCCATCGGCATCGTCGGCGACGCGGGCGTCAGGGGCACCGCGCAGCAGCCCAAGCTCTTCGTCGGCACCATCCTCATCCTCATCTTCGCCGAAGCTCTCGGGCTCTACGGCCTCATCATCGGGATCATAGTCGCCAACAAAGCCGGAAAATCGTCGAGGGCGCACTAAGTTAATAATTAAGTATACATGTTATAGTAGACAGTAGACGCCGTGCTATAGCTAGCTCTTTGTTATAAGTATCAATTCGCTGTAAATTGATTAATTATATATATTAGGGTAGGGACATGCTTTTCTTTTTCACCGGCCTGGTTTGTGATCAAGTTGATGCTCAATCAAAAACTAGCCAACTTGTCCACCGCACCACGCGACGCTCTATACATGAGTTCTCAACTCTAGCGAACACCACGTACGCGTGCAAGCACCACCGTTGCTAGACCGCCCTCCCATCCTAAACACTAATCCCCACCTTTAACTCTATATAATAATAATTCTCCTAACCCCGGTTTTAATTACTTCTCTGTCCTGAAATACAAGGAATTTTGTTGCATTCCATCCCCACTCGTCTCCCTATCTCTTAAAAAGAAAAACAACAGAATTGCAAATGGCCACCCACATGCGGCAGTAGCAGCAGAAGAGGAATTGAAGTGGCCCGGGGGAGGAGAGCAACGAGAAAAGCATGCAAGGCCATATTTGCACCTGCACCTGCAAAGCCCAACCCCACAGGCTTGAAGCTTCCACGGCACCACCAGGTGGTAATTAAGGAATTGCAAAACTGAAGCCGCGAGTCACAGAGCGAGCGGCACGGTTACTCGATTCGCTTGCAGAAAATCAAATCTCTCTACACACAAAACCACTTCTTAGCGCCACCAAGTGCAAACAGAGCAGCATATAAAGCGAGCAGATATGCTCACGTTTTTATCATTCCTTGCCACATTGTACAACAAGCACAGCTAGCATCAAACTTTTTATTCTCTCCAGTTTTGCTCATAATGTATTGTATCCTCTAGAAAGACACTACAGCCACAGCTCCAACTCTATCGCGAGGGATGAGACGCAACTCCGAACCATGTTTCAGAAACACGTTGCCTGATGGGAAACAGAAACAACAGTTCATGTCAGGCATTTGAACCCATAAAAGAACACTGTAAATGTAAATCCAAGTAATAAATGCATTTGGCTGAGAGCAGAAACTAGAGATAGAGAACGTTCAGCACAGTTCCAGTGAGAAAATCATGGCAATTTTCAAAATGCATGCTCAGTGCTTATGTATTAGAGAAGAATTGCACTAGATCAAACTTGATATACTCCCTCCGTCTCAGGATATAAGGCGCGGTCAAACTTGGCACGGTCTTCAATAATAACATTTGACTCTTAATATCTTTCATAATATAATACTTGTAGCAACAAAATTATAGTCATATGAAAGTACTTTTAAATATGAATACAATTATATTATTGTTGTAAGACAAAGTTTTTATCATACAAGCTTAATTGTAGGTCAAAGTTTTTAAAGTTTGAATTTTGATTTATGTGCGCGCCTTATATCCTGAGACGGAGGGAGTACTATGCACCAGGGTTCCAAATTTCATTTAAAATGGTCACCTTCAAGTTTCATATTCAGGAAAATGATCTAGTGCAATTTAAATGGTGCATCATACAGGAACAAAACTCATTTAAAAAAATAAAGGCAAAATTAGTTTCAAAATACAGGAACAAAACTAACTAAATATTTGTACAGATGTTCTCTAATTCAGAATATTAAAATGATCAGCTGATGCAAGTTCTTCGATACACTGGTGACTTTCCTGAAAGTATTAGGGCACCTATGCCAGAAAAAAACACAGATCCGAAACATAATGTATGCAAGTATCTGGAAATAGTACCTGCACTTTGCTGGGGGTTGATGCCAACTCCATCTGCAAAGGGAAAAAATGCAATAGTATTACAAGGCAAGTAAGAATATTATGTACGACAAGCAAGATAAAAAAAAACATTTACCAACCATTACATGTTATATGCAAAGAAGCAGAGAACTTAAAATATCACATGTCACAATTGACGGTTAACAAAAGTTACATTAAGAAGTGATATGTTACAAGGCCACTGATCACCAACAGGCAACAACACATACAGAAAGCTGAAAGCTATCCACAGCATCCTTATAGACAAAGAACCTTGGAACGAGAAGTGCTTGCTTTTCTAGGGTTGCACATTGCTTATTTTTTATGTTCAAATGAGATTTTGTATTTATCTATCACCATAAATCAACACGGCAACATGGGGAAGTTCCAAGAAATAGCATTCTGTGTTTCCAATTATACTCAGGCACACTCAGGTAAGATTTAGGTGATCAACAAGGGGACTAAAAATCTGATAATAATTACCTTAACAGGAACCAAATTTTGTCTAGACGCAGCACAGCTTGAAAGGTACAAATTCCCATAATAAAAGCACAGCTTGAAAGGTACAAATTCCCATAATAAAAGTTATCAGGATAGATAAAGTTAACAAGGAACTGATTGGGAACAACCGGATTACTGACTGCCATTCCCTAGGACAAAACCTAGGGTGGCAAAAAAATACTCTCTAGTAGCATCATCCAACATTGCGCAGTAATGAAATCTGTTTCTCAGCGACGCTGAATTGGACAGCTCCCCAAGCGTGCCATCCACTGAAAGCATCAAATTTCGGTGCCTTGCCACAGCTCCTATAAAATGAGTCATCTACCTAGCCTGTAACTAACCAAACATGTAACCCGAGGCATCATAAATCAAGGTGAATTCCATGGTGCAATCTGCAGGCTAAATCCACACGCCCCGAAATTAACTCCATGGTTGCACGAACCCAAAATTTGCCATTGAATTCCATATCTACATACTACAGGGTAGTTTCTAACACATGCTGATAGAACTGCTACCACAGCAATCATGGATTCCATTAAAATTACTATCATGGTCGGGCAGATCCTCTCCAGGCGAGGAAGCAACTAGAGAAAGGGTCGTCTAAATCGTGTGCAAGCAGCCGAAATCACGATCCATGAGAATTCTCATGAGGTGCGAGGGGAGGATGTCGTACCGTTGGTGATGATGGCGCTGGTCTGGGGCGGGACCTTGAACTCCTCTGCGGCGAACTTGAGCACCGCGGTGAAGGGCGCCGCCTCGGGCACGCTGAACCTGCAGGAATTCAGAGCGGGCGGGTCGGGTCTCCCCGGATCAGGAACCGGCAAGGGCGATCGATCAATCAGATCCGAGGGAGCGAGAGCCGATTACTACTCACACTTTGAAGGGGAGCTTGGGGTCGGAGGTGAGGATGATCTTGAAGGACACCTTCCCTCCTCCGCCGCCGCCGCCCGCCGCCGCCGCCATGGGTTGCCGAGAAGGAAGCCTCGCGGTTCGCCTGAGAGGACTCGGAGGAGGAGATGGGTTCTCTGTTCGGTGGGCCTGCCCTCCCCTTGTTCCTTCTTCTTTTTGCGAGAGAAGAGAGAAGAGCGCAGCGGATTCGCGTGCGTGCGTCACCAGGCCACCGGGGTTGGGTTGCGTTTTTCTCAGGCCAAAGACGTCACGTTTGCCGCGCGTTTCTGCAGATCTCTTTTCGTTTCATTCTTTTCTTATTTTCTTTATATAATGTATATATTTTTGAAATTGAGTATATAATGTATATATCGACGAATTTTGCAGGGTACTACGTATGTGATGCAAGTAGACTTTGAGTACCATCCTTGTTGTCTACAAGTCTCAGGAAGAAGTAACTTGCAGCGACTATGCAATGCATTTTCAGGAATAATAAACACCACGTTCAGCATGTGGTAAGTTCTCAATCAGAAGCATTTCTCCCTGTAGACCATAAGTTCTGCAGAATACTGTATATGCTACATATACAACTTAATGTTGTTCAATGTTTGATTCAACTCAGAACTGCTCAGTAACAAGCCTTACAAAGTTACAACCCCAAAATTTTTGCAGCAAGGAGCAACAGCTACCTTGGATCAATGCACCCCCGACACTGCTAGTCTGGCAACGGCAGGCCAAAAAAAAAAAAAAAAAAAAAAAAAAAAAAAAAAAAACCTTAGAAAGTCCAACAGAAGCTGCAGTCTTAGTTGTAGCAACCATGCAGGAACATGCGAGTGCTCTGATTACGTTACAAAACGTCCCAGGAAAACCACCGCACAGACTCTTTGCTCGAACTAGAACAAGTTCAGAAGCATCATGTTCTTCCTTCACATTGTTGGAATCTCCCCTTCCTCTAAGTCATCCCACAGTAATCCAGACATTGCTTTCACCGATTCGTCTGCGGTCATCGTCTCAAAATCACAGCTTAAGAAACCGTCGACATCCATATCCCCAAACAGTTCTGGGTAGGCATCCATCATTTCTTGCTCAAACGCCAAGTCAGGTACCTCCGAGAACAACCCTCCATTGCTGTCATCAAAGTCCAATGGATAAACTTTCATGCAAGATTTCTTTTTCAGAGCTTCAGGAGTTGAGCTTGGCGTCCGTCTGCTCTGTTGACTATGTTCTTGCGGAGGACCAGTCACACCATCAGGTGCAAGGATGTTGATGGAAGATGGCACTAAAGAAACTGTCCTGCTGTCCATCTTAGATATAGCTGCACCTTCTGCCTCCGCAAAGCTGCCAGGATATAAAGTTCCATGCTCCTTGAGATCTACAATGTGACCCTTTGAGGACAACTCACTTTCCCTTGCCTTCTCCATATCTAGAGGACAGACTTCCATGCGGGACTTAGGTTCTGTACGCCCAGAGCTTCCATTTGATGACATCTTGTTATATTGGTTCAATTCTTTCTGCTGACCGTGTAATGCTTGACTGCCGGGATATGGGAGCACCGAAGAATCAACACTGCTATACCTCCTAGATTCGCCTGTAACCTCTGCTGCAGCAAGTCTACTGGCACTCGAGGGTCCACAATCCTTGAGATCTATAATCTCTGTCTCGGGTGAAAACTCACCTTCCTCTATTTCCTCCTCATGAAACTTGTTGCCTTCTACAGGTGGCTCGTCAGTTGTGCTGCCAGTGGTTTTACCATCTTTAGCAAGCTTGTTCACCATTTTCTCGACTTGGAAGTCGTAACTGTCCGATGGAAGGAAGACCTTGATAGTTGGGTACTCGACAACAAGTATACCCCTCAACTGTGGGCGCAAAGGTTCTTCTATATTGAGTAGGCGGTGCGGTGACTCTGATTCCTATAACAAGTTAAAATAAAGCATTATTTGATGATAAATAAAATAGAGCAAATATCAATAATCATTTTACACATGATGACTCGATTTACAATACCTTAGCAGACTTTTGAATGAACAGTTTCAGGTCACGCAATTCTGTATTACGATATTGCGTGAGCTGATCCTTCCAAGGGCCAGGACAAAGATGCTTTTCCAATAGAGAGAGCAAGGTTGTGTGTTCGTCTATTCTGAAAAAGAGGGCACAAAATTAGCAAACAAAGAACGGGGGACCATACCAGAAACACCAGGCTTCTACAGCCACGACATATGCTTCTATTTGACACAAAAACTTTTGCAATAGTATAATAAATAATTTTGACGAACTTCTTTGCGACACAATTTTTCAATGAATCAAGTAAAGACAGAATAATAATATGTGGAACAGTAGGAAGTTTGAGAATGACAAAAACATCTCAAAAATATGAGACTGTAACAAAAACAAAGAGCAATTCTTCCAGAATTGAAATTTTCTGTAATTCTGTTCTACCATGAGATATTGCCATATTGAAAAAGTTCCAAATTTGCAAGGCAAGCAAACGAGGAGGAAGAATACTTACTCATGGTCAGTTAGGACAACATCTGTTGAATTGAATTTCCACTCAAGTGTCCAGTATATGCAATCTTTTCTGCAAAAGGGGATTCAGTCAGCTTTCCTATGAAAAGAAAAGAAAATTTGTGCTACTGGCATGGTTAGCTGGGATACAATTCAATGTTTGAGGAGGGCAAAATACATTTAAACGTTTTTTTTCTAGTAACCAATGAACTCGGATGTCGGATCGATCAAGGGCAGATGCTAGGCAGTAACATTGAAACATAGAATTTACTATTGAGATAATGTATTCAACATTGACTAAGTGATGCAGATTAACTTGCAGTGATAACTGCACAACACCATTTTTCAAGGTAAGTCTTATTACGTCTTCTATCTGTCCGGCAAGCACCCAAATATTGGAACAATGCATAGCTGGACTGAATCAAAATCCTATTAAACCACAAGAAAGTAATAATGACAAAGCAAACCTGGTGAAAATCTCAGCAGCAATGCATCATGCTGATGGAAACGAATTTCGAACATACAGGCCAAGCAATGCAATACAAAGACGGAGCAAGTAGAAGATTTACTAGAGCAGCAAAAGCAAAAGCACCTGTGGTTGTGTCGGGATCGATTCTGCTCTCTCCTGGCCATGCCCCTGGGGAGGAAGTAGAGCCTGATTCCCCGGCGATGCGCCGCCTTGCGGAGGAAAAACAGCCAGCTTGGCAGCTGGGCGCCCCCTTGCCCCCCGAAGTTGCGGCCGAAGCCGGCGATGATCCTGTGCGCCGACTCCCTGGCCTGCTTGGTCTCCTCCAGCAAGTTGTAATCTTTACGAGCACAGGGCAGCAATCCAATGTCATCACTAGGCAGTCGGTCGATTGCTGATCAGAGGAACGAAGCAAGGTCGGGGATTGGTGGGGAGGCTTACCGGAGATGAGCTGGTTGTCGTCGAATTGGGCGATGGGGACGGGGTCGGTGCGGGGGCGCTTGCCGGTGCAGGCGGTGCGGCGCTTGTGGGCCTGGACGCAGGGTAGGCTGCAGGTGAGGCGGGCGCAGCCGGGGCACCGGTACTTCCACGGCTGCTCCCCGCATTCCTCGCACGGGGACCCCTTCTTCCCGGCGGCGGAGCTAGAGCTGGCGTTGGCGGACGATGCCTGCGCAGGCGGCGGGTCCTCCCGATCTTCCTCCATTCCGGAGGCGGCTCGAGGCTCGACGGGGGCGGCGCGTGCGAACGCGAACGGGTGGTGGGGTGCGGCGCGGCGGGGAGGTGAGCTAGGGTTTAAAGGGGACGGGAGGTTTATCAGCCACCCGCGCGGCCGCCTCGGCCAACTCCATCTTAGGTAAAGGGGAAGAAGGGAGAGAGGCCGAGCGGAAAAGGAATCACAGGCGTCGATTCGATTCTCTTCGGATTTTGATTTTTGATGACGCATAGTACGACGGCCGCGGCGGCGCCGGACGACGGCGAGGTGACCGCCGGAAAACCACGGTGCGATGTGACCGTGCCAAAACGGCAGGGCTCAGGTTGTTTGACACTGGCTGCTTCAGCAATGGCCATGACAATCGTCGAGCAACAGCTTCAACAACGGCAGGGAATTCAGGTTACGTGTTTGGCTGTTAACAGCTATAGCCCATTGGTAGATATCGATACAGCGATTGCAGTGAGCAAAATTAAAACCTTCATACAATCGTTTCAACACAGGCCAGCACATCAGGCGACAGTCTGACAGTAATATAACACATACAGTCGAAACTATGCCGAGAGCATCCTTGACGAGTGTGTGCTTCTGAAAACTCAGAACTTTGCAAGGCCAGAATTTAACTCGAGAGAGCGGGATTCACATATCCAAACAGGAAATAGGAGACAACAGAGATTGAAATGATAACTTGCTCATAACATTCTAAAACATTCTTCAACAGCCTCCTTCATTTCAAGAATTTCATCTAACAAAACGAAAATGGCAACCATGTCTCAGCGAACCACGGCTACAACTTGATAAACAAAATCTCATTGTTCTCGTAATTCAAAGATCAACAGAGGAAGACACCCTTGCGTGCTGCATCTGCAAAGCTTTTCATCAAGTGAATGTGATGCCCAACTGAAGCATCACTCCATGGAAGATGCCCCAGCACCAAAAGCGCCACCGCCACCACGGCCAAAGCCAGGCCTGCTACCCTGAACAAAAGAAAAACATGGCATCAATTTAAGCTATTTGACTGCTCATAAGCAGAAAAAAGTACTGAATACATTTACAATAGATGTTAATAGGAGGCACATTCACTTGTCACAAAACCTAATTGTTCCATGTAGTAAGCAAGTGAAAAAAAAATGCAGGCTCATCATAATTCCAGCTACTTCTGCAGGAGCACCACCCTTCTCTATAGAACCATAGTTGCGACCCTGATCTATAGAACTCTTACCCTAAAAGATGGCTGGAACTCCGCAGGAGCACCACCCTTCTCGCCACCAAAATCACCTGGAGCACCACGTGGGCCTCCTCTGTAACCATCCCTGTCTCCAAACCTTGGCCTATCACCATCACGTGGGGGACCCCTGCCAAATGATCAAAATATGTCAGTAAACATGGCTTCACAGTGAGATTCTATTGAGAATCTAGAAATAAGCGATAAAGAAGATTGTAAGGACTCGGGAAATATTACCCACTTCTTCAGAAACGCGCAAAACAAAACAAAGTATGTCCAAGACATCAACCTCATTTACAATACAGTTCAATTTGCATCCAAATTCTGTCTGTCAGAATGCTAGAAACATAGTGTTGTAATTCAAGTAAAACGTAACTACTCAGGGCAGTAGAATAAGCAATCTATGGTCTAAGTGCCAAAGATGCAAATCACATATTTCCTCATAACAATCGCAACAGAATTATATGTACAAGTGGATGGATAAGCAGATGGTGATCACAAATTTACCTGGGGCGGTCACCCGGTGGGCCAGAACCGAAGGGGCGAGACGGGGGCTTGGAGGACTTTTTGAGGGTATTCGGCACAACCTCTGATGGCAGGTTGAGGAAGGTGCGGAGGTGCTCAATGCCATCATTGGTCAGGTACCAGTAGTAGTATTGCCAGGAGAAAGTCTCCCTCACATATTCCTTTGACTTGAAGCTCTGCATGAGCTTAATGACCTCCAAGTTGGGCACGTCAAGCTTGGGGTGCTTAGCCAGGTTGTAGTCCTTCTTGGCATACAAGACGCCCTCTGCACCATAAGTTCAAAAGTTTTACATGTACCCTCAACCTAACAGATAAGTATCCATTCTACATACACCATGATACCGTCTTTGCTGTCAAAAATTTAATGACTAGCAGGCATAACACTTTAGCAAAATTCTGTACCAGTCCTTGGGAACATTCATCGGACATTATGCATTAGCGTCCAAAATACCATTTTGAATCAATAACTGGATACGGGGGAAAAATCACACTATCTAAAGGAGACCTAAAATAGATAGCAAATAAACATTTCATGGTTAGGTTGCAATCAAGACCTCCTGCATTTACCATGTAGCGACTACAACAACGCTACTGGGCAGCACTACATTGAGAATTGAGAAGCTATCGGGCGAAAAATACCAACAACAGCAGGCATCTAATCGCAAATGGCAATCTGCATACACGAATATGGGCGCGCAGAGATGGAAAGGGGAAAAGATGGAGCTCACCATGGAAGAGGTACTTGCAGATCTCGCGGCGGTTCTTCTTGGAGATGATCTGCGAGGGAGGGGGGAAAAACACGTCATCGGGTTAGAAGACGGCGCCGGAGCAAATGCATTGGCAACCCCACACATGTAGATTCGCTACGAGCGGCTCACCATGGTTGAGGACGAGGGCCGGAGACGGCAGCTGCGGAGAGAGGGAGACGACGGCGGCGCCGGATGGTAGGGGTGATTAGGGGACGAGAGAGAGGTGGCGCGCTGCGGGGAGAGAAAACCCTAGCTGTGTGGCGAGTCGATATATAGAGGGAGGTAGATCTGGGCCGTGTAGTGGGCTGGGCTTCCTCTTTTTGGGCCTTTCCCACAAATCGGCTGGCTCTTACTGCAGTCTTCTTTTTTTTTTTATGAGGCTGCTGATCACACCTTCTTCATCTGCAACTGCCCATCCAACGATCAAGGTAAGTAAAAGGGAGGTAAGTAACGATGAAGGTAAAGGTCATCCAACGATATGATGATTTAAGATTGGCTTCCAACTTTGCTCCTCATCATGGAGGAAATATGTGGTACAGTAGTAAACTTGGACAAGGCAACCAACTTGGCTCAAGCTAAGTTTCTGTCGCTATGTTCATCACGCCCCACCCCAACGACGTTTTCTCGCATTGCACAGCAAAAGGCCTGATGCGCGCAGCATGTGCAATGCATACCCAAGGAAAGGGAGGGAGGAAGAACTTGGGCCAACTAGCGTACAGCATCCATCCAGGGATTAAATTTTAATCCAGCTTATCTGATCAGGCAGCACTTGTGGCCGCGTTGGGTTTCATTCATCATTTTGGCAGCTACACCTATAAAACAGTTTGATCAATTCGTGATTAAGTTCCTGCTCCCATGTCAGTTTTTTTATTAAAAAACAAAATGATGGAGCCAGTAAAAGAAAGCTAGAGAGTCTTTTTTTCCTCTCTCTCGATGTGAGTAATTCTCATCCTTTTGACATGCTCCTTTATTTGCCAATGGTGAAATAATGAAATGGCCGTCCTAGAGGACGGTTCCATGATTAAGTCGCGCGCAGTAGCAGGTGCCGAGGAGCGACGGTGATGTGGATGGAATGCGACGCCAAGCCCTGCTCGCTGGCGTCTCGTCGGCACGGGCACAAGGAATAAGGCACCGCGGCAGCGTATATGCCATGCCATGCCATGAACAATTAAGCTCCTCCTCTCCCCAACCTGTGTTTCTATTATGCGCGTGGATCCCCCATTGTGCTAACTTTGTTTACTTTTGGAGGCATGGTAGGCGTCATTCTCAATTATTATGACTTTATGATAAAGAGAACATTGACATATGTGAAAAGATAATTAGCTAGGAACAAGATAGGAAGAAAGCGATCGCACACATATCACTAATTCTTCCAAGCTCTTGCTTGGCTGACCTCACAATGCGCTCCAAAATAAAGAAAACTGCACACGTTAACATTATTGAGAGCAAGCAGAAGAAAGTAAGGGTAGGCGATGGAGGCTGCGGTGGTGATTGGCGACTGTCATCAGCCAAGATTGACGACTCAAGGACATTTCTGTCATTCCACTCCACCAGGCCTGACTTCTAACTCCGTTGCCATCTGTAAATACGCCTGCATCGATCCCTAACTCATCCACACTAGACAACTCTAGCAAGCTCAACACATACGGAGTAGTAGACAAGCATCAACGACAACCATGGCGTCCCGTGCTGCCTCCTCCGTCTTCCTCCTCCTAGCCACTACTTTCGCCGCCGGTGCTAGCGCCGCCACCTTCAACATCAGGAACAACTGCGGCTACACGGTGTGGCCGGCGGGCATCCCAGTCGGCGGCGGCGTGCAGCTCAACCCAGGGCAGGGCTGGACCGTCTATGTGCCCCCCGGCACGAGCGGCCGGTTTTGGGGTCGCACCGGCTGCTCCTTTAATGGCGGCAGCGGGCACTGCGACAGCGGCGACTGCGCCGGCGCGCTCTCCTGCTCTGTCTCCGGCCAGACTCCGGCGACTCTGGCCGAGTACACCATCGGCGCCAATGGCGCGCAGGACTTCTACGACATCTCGCTGGTGGACGGATTCAACCAGCCCATGGATTTCTCGTGCAGCACTGGCGTGAACCTCCACTGCCCTGGGGCCGGCTGCCGCGACGCCTACCTCTACCCCACCGATGACACCAAGACCCATGCCTGCGCCTCCAACAGCAACTACCAGGTCACCTTCTGCGCATCATCCATGCACACATGGTGGAACGATGCATGATAAACATGTACGAAGAATAAATAAATTTCATAAATAAGACGACCATGTCGTGAAAAGCCGTCTAGGCGTGCATGTTTACGCACTGATTGAGTCAGTGTAGTAACTGGATTTATGTACCCTTTGAATTTTCGAAATATGGATTATTATGTGTGTCTTTTTATTATCAAATAAATATCCAGTTGGTGATGATCTCTCTCTGTTGTTTCCTTTCATGATGAAAGCTTATTAGTTGTCCCAAATGATGGCCGATCTGGTTCAGTCGTTGGTGATGATCTCTCTCTGTTGTTTGCTTTCATAATGAAAGCTTATTAGTGTTGATCTCTACCGACTCAGTCCAACGACCGAGTTGGGTCTTGACTCAGCTCCTTGATCGGGGGAGCCCAACCCATAAGGGTTGTGGGCCCCTATCGCGCAACACCATTTAAGGGAGGTGGGGTCACGAGAACTGATACGCCAGTGTGCCCCAACCTACCGATCGGGAGGTGCTGTCAGCAGCGGGAAGCACTACCACCCGGACAGCACTGCGCTTCACTGACGGTCACCACCTGCACTGCACTGCCTCGCCGGACTTCATTTACACCGACGAGTTCCATCCTCTACTTTCCAATCTACAATGGTTAGTCTCTCTGTTCTGTTTTTGTCTCCCTCTCGGTCAACCATCTTGAACACCTTTATTACATCAATGAGTGGACAGTGACCCCACCTATCCACACCTAGGTGATCCTATGACACTAACACTATGCTGCTCAGGCCGCACTTGTGGCCGCGTTGAGTTTAATCATCTGGGTTGGGCAGGGGCTTCGAACACCAAGACATGCATGACGAGTCAATATTATAAATTGTCGGGACTGCTGGAGCCACAGAAATATATATCGAGCATGGTTTTTCCGAAGGTGCCGGCTCGGGCCGGTAACTTTTTCACCGTTGATGTGCTTCAAACATCGTGCTAGCGGATCGGAAGCTACCAAAGCTGGTCCCACCACATTTACTGTCGGCCCCACTTCATTCCTGAAGCATTTTGCTTCGCGAATCGCGAGGCAATCCCGAGCACACCAGGCAGGAGTTGAGGCAAGTTGGTACAGAGAAGAGACCCATCACCCAACTGCCCCCTCGGATTCAGCCATTCAGGTCTCCATTTCCTCTCCTGCAAACCATCCTCTTCCTCTCCACACACTGGTCATGGCAGCTTCCTAGATCCGCAAATCACGAGAGTTCCCTCATTCCCTTTAATGGCGCCAAGAGAAGGAGCTCCAGGTGCCGAAGTTGGTGCAGTACGCGATAGCCCCGTTCGTGCACCAATTGCAACAAGAAAGAGAAGATCTGGGCGCGGAACATTGTGCATCATGAGGGAGTTCATTCGATCCGTCCATGGAGATGAGCAGAGAAGATTCGGGCGTCCTAGCTGATGCTGTAGTAGGGAGTTCCAATCTGTGAATCAATGGAAACGGTACATACTGTTTTTTGATATCCTGTGATATACTGTGAGCAGAGAAGATCGATATACTGTGATATGGATAATATGCAAGGGTCTTGACTTATTTGAGCAGATAACACAATACTATTTTTTTGTTTCATAGTTGAAGTCATAGGCCTTTGGATTTGTATATAAATACCTCTTAACAAAGAATTTGTGTTCGTTGTATGTCTAATTACTGTGAAATCTTGTTAAACTGTTAGGTAAATAAAATGTTGGCACACTAATGAGCACTTGTTTGTTGTTTGACAGGAAATGATTCCCACCGGAAGCACCTGATGCCATGCTCCCAAGGCTAATTGGTGCAATTGAAAGAGCAATATGGAACTTTGCAGCAAGGAAAACAAAGTATATATTTAAGCCAATGATTGGAATGACTTTTGATTGTGTTGTGGTCACTGCAGCCCCATAGGCATATGGGTGAATCTATGATTAGCACCTAGCAGTGCTATGGAAATGGTACTGAAACAGATGGTGAATCAAGTGGAAACAAGTTTATGGCTGTAGGGTCTATTGCAGGTTTAAGTGACTCTGAGCTTGAGTTTGAGGTTGGCAGATGTGAAAGTGAGACACACTCATCTAGGGAGCAATTATTCAACTGATACAAAGACGTGGCTCGACATAATCAAAGAGAAGATGAAGAAGTCAGGCAATGAAGACAAAGAAGTGCAGCACTTGTGGCATTGATTATTGACTTTAGAATGCAAATGGGTTGTGTCATGCAAAAAACATCACTTTGCTTGTAACAGAGATGGTACGGAGTATATAAGCAAAGATGGGTCAAATGTATATAAGCAAAGATGGTGCCACCTTCATCAGAATCATTTTCTTTGCAAACAAAATGGTAATTCAACAACCAACTTAGAACGTTGCTGTGGGTAACAAAAGTAATCTTCAGTACATCAGTTTACAGTAACTTGCATGCAGTAGAGAAGAAGTAAACAGACAACATACATATTAAGTAGAACATGAGAAAGAGTGCTTAGTTTCTCAAAAAACGAGAAAGAGTACTTATGAATTAGGATATGCTAACATATTAGTAGATGACCAACAAGACTGCAAAATCTGGCAACTGGCTTGCCCTACATCCACCAGATCAGATCTTCAAGAGGTCGAATGTTAGAAGAAAAAAAAATCTGGCGATGACCAATGGGAAGAAACTAGAAAGCGATGAAGTGGAACTGAATCTGCCTGGAACCGGTACGTGAGGCAGAACAGCGAGGCAGGCAGCAGGTAGAGTGGGGCACACCAGGATAAAAAATGAGCAAAAAGCACCCGCACGAATCTCGAGGATGCAGAATCAAACGGCAGGTAAATTGCCGGTCTGGGCCGGTACCGGTGGGATACCAATATCCAATATATATCTCCATCGCGGTTCCATTTTGGCAGCTACGTGAAAAACAGTAAGTTCCTGCTCCCTTGTCAGTTTTTTTTTTTAAAAAAAATGCTGGAGCCAGTAAAAGAAAGCTGGAGAGTCTTTTTTTATCCGATGTGAGTTCTCATCCTTCTGACATGCTCCTTTATTTGCCAATGGTGAAATGAATAGTGGACGTCCTAGAGGACAGTTCTATGATTAAGTCGCAGTAGTAGGTGCCGACGAGCGACGGTGATGTGTGGATGGAATGCGACGCCAAGCCCTGCTCGCTGGCGTCTCGTCGGCACGGGCACAAGGAATAAGGCACCGCGGCAGCGTAGATGCCATGCCATGAACAATTAAGCTCCCCCCTCTCATCCCTTGCCAACTTGCACGATCCTATTCAGTCAGATAAGCACAGGCGATAGTCGAGTCGGCAGTCGACAGTGACATTAACCAATCGACATATACAGCTTCAACTCAAGGAGATCGATAAGAGATATAGGATTCGACCTAGTGTAGTGAGTGTGATATCCTTTATTCAGACGTGCTGCTACTTCTCTGATGGTGATGCAGCTAGTTGTTAGGCTGCCGGAGTTAGTCTAGTCATGGGCCGGCCTAAGATATGACCATCACAGGATGATAGGATTGACAAGAGTGAGTGATGGCCATTCGAGATGCTAGGAAAAAGGCGATTCTCAACTCTGTACTGCTTGTTTAGTTCCTCCAATCCCCAAGGTGGAAAGATCTTCTTTTATGCTAGGGAACTTGGACAAGGCAACAAACTTGACCGCGTGTGCTTGTTATACACACGTTCATCACGCCCTAACCTTTTTTCCCCCCGTTGCAGCTGAAGGCCTTAGAATCTCTCTGTCTGCCTACTAGATTATTTCACCTAAAACTAAAAGACAAAAGGTTAGCTGTAGCTAAAGTATATTTTATCCAACTGATGGGACTTCAATGCAAGGACTCAGCACCTAGCCAGAAAAATACCCATCATCTGTGTGTCATCTAGTTAGTACATCAGAGCCAGCCAAGCGCTTAGCTTTATCATTCCAGGAAACAGAGCCCATTGTTTGGTGTAGCAGTAGCATTCAGTCCGTTGTGCTGTGATCTTCTCAGGCCCAGGGGTAAAAAAACCGTTTCAAACCGGTCCGGTTTGATCGGTTACCGGTCAAATCGATCCGGTCCGGTAGCTAAATAGGGCCGGTTATCGATCAAAACCGACCTTACCAAACCGCTTCTACCGGTTAACCGGCCGGTTTTACCGGTTTACCGGACCGGTTTTTATTCGAAAAAACCGCTCCTACTGGTTAACCGGCCGGTTTTACCGGTTTACCGGACCGGTTTTCATTCAAAAAACCGCTCCTACCGCGGTCTTTTTAACCCTGCTAAGGCCTTCTCATCGTCAGAATTTTCAGAAAATTGAGCACAAGACAACACGTACCTGTAAAAGTTTTCCAGGTGAAAAAACATTGGGTGTCATCCAACATAATCTACATGATGCAAGATAAAGAGGCGATTTTCTTCTTTTCTCTTCTAGAACCGCACACGTACATGTGGAAATTATCGTTCCAGTACGCCTCTGCTTGTTTTGTCTCCGCAGGAGGGAGGGATCTAAACACTGCGCAGGTCAATGTGATTATGGACGAAAGAAAGCAGTTGCAAGTCGCAAGTGGTCCACTGACAGTGACATGACATGCATGCTTTCGCTTTGCAAGGAGCCAAGGAGGGGAAGAAGACCCCGGTTGGCTGGATCGGAAGCCCGCAGCTTCCTTTCCTCCTCTCATCGTGATCTCTTCCGTCAGCGCGCTTTATATAACTAACTGGATTTAATCTAATTATATCTGATGATGATTATGTACTCCTATCTGCCTAGCTATGATCAGTGACATGATGGTACTACATAGTGTAGCCTAGCTAGAATTAGAACTTTTGGATTAAAGTTAGCTGATTTAACTGTTAGCTTGCTTTCTTTTGAAGGATAGCTTGCTGACAGAAAAGGAAAATGTCAATGGCTAACGTGGGAAAGCTCGAGGCCGGAGGAAAGTTGAACAAGGCATGCATGACATGACAGGCAGAATGGTAGTGCCCAAGCAAAGAGGACCGACCCCGTGTGCAGCGCAGCTCCACGTACAATGTGTAGAGAAGTAACCTTTGTCGATGGTTTGTGTTTGGTGGATCCATCATCTCCAGTGAGTTTGACCGTACCGACCAGCAGCCACGACTCGTGCTGTGCTGTGCAAGTGCAAGGAAATCGCGACGCACTACTAGTCTTCCATGTCTTGTTTGTGTCCTGTTCCTGTGTCTCTGTCACCCACCCACCTAATTAGACGGAGCTTGCAATATTGGCATTGCATCCACACGCCGCGTGCTCTACTGGTGGTGGGCGAGCACTTGCCTTTGCCGACCTGCTATAAAACGAAGCCGGCCGGGCGCAGGGCCTCCACACGCCGCCCGGCCACTGCCCAGCTAGCCAAGGCACACCCCCAGCTCAAGCTCAAGCTAGTACCATGGCGGCCCTTGCCGTGGCTGCGTTGCTGCTGCTGAGTAGCGCTCCGGCGTCCGTAACAGCAGCATGGAGGTACCCTCCGCTTGCTCCGGGCCTGTCGTTCGAGTTCTACAAGAAGAGCTGCCCCAAGGCGGAGGGCATCGTGAGGGAGTACCTGGCGTCGGCCGTGAAGAGCAACGTGGGCCTGGCCGCGGCGCTCATCCGGCTCCACTTCCACGACTGCTTCGTCCAGGGCTGCGACGCCTCCATTCTGCTCGACTCCACGCCCGGCCAGCCCAGCGAGCAGAAGTCCATCCCCAACCAGACGCTCCGACCCGCCGCGTTCAAGGCCGTCAACGAGATCCGCGACCGCCTCGAGAAGGCCTGCGGCGGCCGCGTCGTCTCCTGCGCCGACATCGTCGCGCTCGCCGCGCGCGACTCCGTCGCCCTGGGCGGCGGCCCTGCGTACAAGGTGCCCCTGGGCCGTCGCGACGGGCTGGCCCCGGCGTCCGAACGCGGTCATCTTGGGCGCGCTCCCTCCGCCGAGCTCCACGGTCCCCACGCTGCTGTCCTTCCTGGACAAGATCAAGCTGGACGCCACCGACCTCGTGGCGCTCTCCGGCGGCCACACCGTCGGCGTCGCGCACTGCGGCTCCTTCGAGGACCGCCTCTTCCCGACGCAGGACGCCACCCTGAACCAGTGGTTCGCGGGGCAGCTCAAGAACACCTGCCCGGCCAAGGGCGCCGTCAACACCACCAGCAACGACATCCGGACGCCCAACACGTTCGACAACAAGTACTACGTGGACCTGCTCAACCGGGAGGGGCTCTTCACCTCCGACCAGGACCTGCTCACCAACACCACCACGAGGCCTCTCGTGCAGAGGTTCGCGCTCGACCAGGCCGCCTTCTTCGACCAGTTCGTCTACTCCTACGTCAAGATGGGGCAGATCCACGTGCTCACGGGCTCCTCCAAGGGGCAGGTCCGAGCAAACTGCTCCGCACGCAACCCGGGCGACCACCTGCTGCCCTGGTCCGTCGTCGAGACCGCCGCCGAGACACTCGTGCTCTAGATCCATCCATTTGCTACTAGCTACTCTACTATGCTTGAGTAGTTTGGGCAGTGTGAGAGAGACTAGCAGACGAACGAATAAGCTAGCTGCGTGTAGTACGTTGTGTGGCAAACTGATACTGCTGACGATCTCACAACAACATAGTATATGTATCACAACAAGATAGCTTGTTTGAGACTCGATCACGGTTCTTGAGTATGTTAATTCATGTAGACCAACTTATACTGTTAATTGTTACTCAGGCTGTCATCATAATCTAAGTATGTAATCTACTACCAGCAAAAATATGTCAAAGTAACTGTCATGTATCATATATAGTATATGTCAGTGCTAATCACTTGACCTTTTATCGCACCAGTACTATACAGACATGTTCTCGGCAAGGAGCAGTTGGGGGATCTAGACTCAATGGGTTACCCTAAGCCACCAACAACCATGTTAGATGGTGAGTCAATGCTTCTATAAATTTTCCGACATTTTACAGCTCTGCTATACAACTAACCACTATTCTCTACATGTATTGTATCTGTTAGATTGATCTCTCCATTGGGCCCTTGACCCGCGCCCTGATCGGGGGCGCCCAACCCTACATGGTTGGCGAGGCCCCGTCGCACTGCGCTATAAAGAGAGGTGGGGGCCGGCGGCTCGCCGTACGAGGTTCACCGCCAGCCGTCATCGCCCGTGTGCGGACTTCACCGACAGAACGTGATGTCCACCTTGGCGGCTCTTCCCAAGGCGAGGGTATGACCACCTTCATCCATTTCCCTCTGTCTCTCTCAGTTTCTACACGAATCAACATGAATAGATCCCCGCTAGGCCCTACTGCTAGTGTTCTTGGTTTTAACATTGGTATCAGATGATTAGTCTAGCCAGTAGACCTAGATTGGGGAAGATTGCTTCGGTTCGGATCGAAAAAGAATAGAGAAACAGAAAGTAGAAAAAAGTAGTCGATCCAAATCGAAAGAAAGAAATGGATTCAAATCGAATC
This sequence comes from Urochloa ruziziensis, assembly GCA_015476505.1. NCBI lineage: Eukaryota > Viridiplantae > Streptophyta > Magnoliopsida > Poales > Poaceae > Urochloa > Urochloa ruziziensis. The sequence goes on along the minus strand of CM027122.1, from coordinate 63,412,909 downwards.
GAAAGAAATCGCAAAGAAATCAGAGAAATCCAAACCCTAACCCTAGATCCCGTTCCCGCACCCCAAACCCTAGATCCCAAATTACACATAGAGAGAGGCGCGCGGGTTGGGGGAGCTCACCAGGCACTGGCTCCTCACCGTCGTCTCACCACCGCCGCTGGAGGGACGCCTTCACGGGACAGTGGGGTTCGACCCGCGGTGGCCTCCGTGGTGCTGGTGGGCTCGTCTTTCGGGGCGCAGCCGTAAGGCCGCTCGACGGCGGTGCGCTCCCCTTGGGGCGAGCGCGCGCACCGGCGAGAGGGCTCGCGGCGACGCCAACAAGCTCCTCCGGTCGCCTTGAGTGGACGCCGCATCGTGCTCCTTCGAGACTCAACGCTAGCAAAGACGGGGGAGCAAAGAAGCCTTGGTTTGTTTTCTGGGGGAGAAAGGAGCGTCGCCGGCCTTGGGCGCGGCGGCGGAGCCACCGGCGGCGCGCCCGAGTCGGGCGGAGAGAAAAGGAGGAGAAGAAACGAAATGGGGCTAGGGTTTCCAGGGCGAGCGGCTCGGGCGGTTTTTGTTCGCGCGAGAAGGGCGGCCAGCCGTCCGCTGCCGTGGATGAAGATTAACGGCTGCAGACAGCCGAACGATGGATGGACCAGATCGAGCCCATGCGGGCAAGAGGTTTCCCGGCTCAGGCCCAGGTTGCGGCCTGGGACGCGGGCGCGCGCGGTGCGTTGACGGGCCACGGGCTGATATCGAGTACGAGCCGCGCGCAAGCAAAAGTTAAAGGAGGCAAATCAGACTTTAGACCGTGGGTTGTTTTCTGGATTGGGCCGAAAGTTAAAGTTTCCGCACAATTTCATTTTTTATTTTGTTTTAGCATTTTCAGAAACATTTTCTTGATGCATTTTACATAGTTTTGATGTCTATTCAAATTTGAACCAACGGGATAATTTGTCTAGCGAAAAGTTACATTTTTTTACAGTGTTTTGCTTCTGAATTTGCATAAATGTTATAGTTTCCGCTGCGAAAAGTTATGTTCTTGCTCTCTAATTTAATTGGAACCAACGGGAAAATTAAATTTTGAGCATGTTTAAAGTATTTTTACTTTATGTGATAAATTGTGACAATTTTATTTTCTGACCAACGTTGTTAATATTATTGTCATGATTAAAGAATATGTGCATTTATCTCTATTTCTGCCCAACGGTGATGTAGATTTAAATTGCATAGACAGTTGTATATGTTATTTTTGACCAACGTTGGAGTTAATATATGCAATTGTTGCTGTTATTGTTCTCACCTTTACTTGTGACTTTCAAGAGGTCACTACTTGATGACTTGCATCAAAGAGATTCCAAAGCTCAAGGGGGACAACTACACAGAGTGGAGGCAGAAGCTTGACTTGGCTTTCGCCTGTGGAGAGGTCACATGGGTGCTAAATGCACCAAAGCCCGTTGAGCCGGAAAAGATAGAAAGAGATGCTGCTGACACTGATCAGACATGGGAGAAAAAGGAAAGAGATCATGCTCAGGCAGTAATGTCATGGAGCATAGAGAACAGGACATGGACCAATGCTAACACAAAGTGCATGTTGGTCCTAAAGAATGTGATTGAGCCAGCTATTTTGGGCTCTATTGAGGAGGTTGAGTCCGCTAGTGACTGCCTTCAAAAGATAAAGAATCAGTTTACTGGTTCTTCAAAGACTTATGGTATTCAGCTGATGAGGCAGCTGATTACATAGAAGTACACAGGTGGTGGCATAAGTGAGCACATCCTCAGGATGTACAGTCTAAATTCAAAGCTGAAGCCACATGATCTGGAGTTTACTCCAAAGCACGTGATGACTATAGTCTTTGCTTCACTGCCTAAAGAGTTTGATAACTTTGCCACCAACTACAGTTTGATCCCAGACAACTGGGACATGAAAAAGTTGATTGCCATGTGTGTTGAGGAAGAGGACAAGATCAAAGAAAAACAGAATGGTTCTCCCAACTATGTGAGAGACAACAAGAAAAAGAACTTCCAGATAGGCTCCTCCTCAAAGAACAATGGCAAAGCTCCCATGTATCCACAGCAGAACCATTCTCAGAATCAACAGAAACCCTTTCCAGTGAAAGAGAATCAGTGCCTTGAGTGCAAGAAGTTTGGACACTACAAGAAAGAATGTCCACAGCACCTAAAGAAGATCATGGCAAAGCATGGTGAGAACATTATATCTTTTGTTAATGAATCCCTATATATAAAGTATTCCAAATCTACTTGGTGTATTGACTCAGGTGCAACGGTTCATGTTGCAAATTCTTTACAGGGATTCCTTTCGACGAGGACTACGCAAAGAAGAGAAAGACACGTTGAAGTCGCGAACGGAGTCCAAGCTGAAGTAGAAGCTGTGGGCGACATCTGCTTATTACTAGTTGATGGCTTCGAGCTTGTACTTAGAGATGTTCTTTATGTTCCTTCTTTAAACAGAAACTTAATAAGCATTTCCTGCTTAGACACATACGGTTATGATTGCCATTTTGGTGGTGGCAAATGTGAGATTTATTTTGATAATAATTGTGTTGGTGTTGCTTTCCTTCACAATGAGTTATATTTGTTGTCACTTTGTGATAAAGTTCATACTGTCTGTGATGTGAATGTGATTGTATCCTCGTCAAAGAAAAGAAAGAGAACTCATGGTACATCAGCGAAATTATGGCACTGTCGTTTAGGCCATATTTAGAGGGGGAGAATAGAGAGCCTCGTAAAGAATGAAATTCTTCCTCCATTAGAGTTCTCTGACTTAGAACAGTGCATAGATTGTATTAAAGGAAAATATGCAAAGCAAATTAAAAAGGGAGCCAACCGAAGCGTAGGAATTTTAGAGATAATCCACACAGATATATGTGGTCCTTTTCCTGTGAAAAGCATGGATGGCTATGACTTGTTCATAACATTCACAGATGATTACTCCCGCTATGGTTATATTTATCCAATTAAAGAAAGATCGGAAGCGCTGGATAAATTTAAGATATTCAAAGCTGAAGTTGAAAATCAGCTTGATAAAAGAATTAAAGTAGTAAGGTCTGACCGTGGGGGGAGTACTACGGTCGACATGCCCCATATGGATAGGTTCCTGGACCTTTTGCAAGGTTTTTACAAGAGAATGGTATAATAGCCCAGTACTCCACGCCGGGCGAGCCTCAGCAAAATGGAGTAGCAGAAAGGCGAAACCGTACACTGATGGATATGGTGCGCAACATGATGAGTTACTCCACTTTGCCATTGAGTTTGTGGATGGAGGCATTAAAAACCGCTATCCATATTCTCAATAGAGTACCAACTAAATCGGTGCCTAAAACACCGTATGAATTATGGACAGGAAAAGTACCCTCTTTAAACCACTTGCGGGTCTGGAGGAGCCCAACTGAGGCTAAAATGTTTAACCCAAGCATTAGGAAGCTAGATTCCAAAACAGTTAGCTGCCATTTCATTGGCTATCCAGAAAAGTCAAAAGGTTTTCGTTTCTATTGTCCAAATGGATATACAAAGTTTATGGAAACGAGACATGCTATTTTTCTAGAGGATGAAATGATGAGGGGGAGCAAAGGTTGTGAGAAAGGTTGATCTTGAGGAGAAGCGGGTGTATGTGCCCATTCCAATGATTGAGGAGCCATATTTCTCACTGCCTGTTCTTGCTGCACCGTCAACCCCTGTTGCTGCGACGCCAGCACCTGTTGTCACTTCGCTCATGTCAACATTGGGTGAAGATCTAGCACCTGCCCTTCAGGAGCCGATTGAACCCATTGTAGCACATGAGGAAGAGCAACCGCCCCACATAGAAAATGTGCCAGAAGTTGAGGCACAAAATGTGCCAGAGATACAGGCCACTGGCAGGCCTAGGAGAGCCAGAAAACTAGTCATTCCTGATATTTATAAAGTTTATAATACAGAAGTGGTTATGGACGAGTATCATATGGAGGGCGATCCCACTTCATATGTGGAAGCCATGAGAAGTGCTCACTCATCAAAGTGGCTGGAAGCCATGGAAGATGAGATGAGATCGATGAGTTCCAACAGTGTTTGGGACTTAGAGGAAATTCCTAAAGGAGCCAAAACAGTAGGCTGCAAATGAGTCTACAAAATTAAGTATGACTCCAGAGGGAATATAGAAAGGTTTAAGGCACGACTCGTGGCAAAATGGTTTACACAAAGAGAAGGGATAGATTACAATGAGACATTTTCTCCAGTCTCATGTAAGGATTCCTTCAGAATTATAATGGTATTAGTGGCACATTTTGATTTAGAGTTACATCAGATGGATGTAAAGACGACATTCCTCAATGGTGATTTGGAGGAAAATGTTTACATGGCTCAACCGAAAGGTTTTGTCGTGGAAGGAAAAGAAAGTATGGGATGTCGCCTAAAGAAATCCATTTATGGATTAAAGCAAGCCTCTAGACAGTGGTATTTAAAGTTTGATAGTATCATAAAGAAATTTGGGTTTAAAGCAAATGTGGAGGACAATTGCATTTATGCAAAGTTTAAGAATGGAAAAATATATTTTCCTAGTCCTGTATGTGGATGGTATCTTGCTTGCCAGCAATGATATTAGTCTTCTACTAGAGACAAAGAAATTTTTGTCCTCAAACTTTGATATGAAAGATCTTGGTGAAGCGTCATATGTCTTGGGCATTGAGATTCACCGAGATAGAAGAAATGGGGTTTTAGGACTGTCGCAGAAGGCATACTTAGAAAAGGTTTTAAAAAGATTCAGTATGCATGCGTGCAGACCATCGCCTGCTCCCATAGTCAAAGGTGATCGACATGGGCATTTTCAGTGTCCCAGCACTGAATATGAAAAGGAGCGTATGAAATCGGTACCGTATGCTTCCGCTGTTGGAAGCTTACAATATGCTCAAACATGTACACGCCCTGACATAGCTTTCGTAACCGGGGTTCTGGACAGATATCAAAAGAATCCAGGAATAGATCACTGGAATATGGTAAAGAAAGCTATGCGTTATCTACAGGGCACAAAATGCCTCATGCTTACTTACAGAAGATCTGATTCCCTAGAGATAAAAGGGTATTCAGATTCAGATTTTGCGGGGGACCAAGATGATAAAAAGTCGACGTCGGGATATATATTTACTCTCGCAAAAGGAGCTATATCATGGAGAAGCTCAAAGCAAACTCTCACTGCATCATCTACGATGTATGCTGAGTTTATAACATGTTACGAGGCTACAGTGCAGGCAATGTGGTTAAAGAAATTTGTACCCGGTCTAAGAGTGGTAGATTGTATTCAAAGGCCACTCAGAATGTACTGCGATAATGAGCCCGCAGTATTCTATGCTCACAACAACAGATCAAGTAATGCTTCCAAACCTATAGAGGTAAAGTTTTATGTTGTGAAAGAGAAAATCCAGGATCAAACTATAAGTCTCGAGCACATAAGAACAAAGAATATGCTAGCTGATTCGCTAACGAAAGGCCTCTCACCCAGTGTGTTCAATGAACATTTAGCCGGCATGGGTTTAAGGGAAAGCCTAAGATCCTTGGATTGAAAGGGCCCGAAAAGAGAAAAGTTTTTGTTTCAACACAGAGAGGTGTGTTGTAGCTGTTGATTCTATCGGCGTGAGACCGTGACGATGATACAGTTCTATACACTAATCTATGATGAGACAATAAAAGTGAAAAGAAGAAGTTAAAAGTATACGGTGAGATCAAGAGGGGAATGTTAGATTGATCTCTTCACCAATGGGCCCAACGGTCCATTGGGCCCTTGACCCGCGCCTTGATCGGGGGCGCCCAACCCTACATGGTTGGCGGGCCCCGTCACACTACGCTATAAAGAGAGGTGGGGGCCGACGGCTCGCAGTATGAGGTTCACCGCCAGCCGCCACACCCCACCGACAAAACCCTAGACCGATCTAAAGGGGGCGCAGCCAGTGACGGGAAGCACCGCCGCCACAGCCACGCCGCCGACGCCGTCCCGGACGCCGGCCTGCCTCTACACCAACCGTCGCCGCCCGTGTGCGGACTTCACCGACAGAACGCGATGTCCACCTCGGCGGCTCTTCCCCAAGGCAAGGGTATGACCACCTTCATCCATTTCACTCTGTCTCTCTCAGTTTCTACACGAATCAACATGAATAGATCCCCGCTAGGCCCTACTGCTAGTGTTCTTGGTTTTAACAGTATCTTCACCAGATGGCACGATTTTGGTTAATACTTTTGAAGAGACTTTTGGCGACATATATCCCAAAGGGGTTTGGAGAGAATTTAGTGAAAAAGTTTCTTCTAACATAGACCGATACAGATATCGTTGCACTTGCTTCATTCAATGGTACAGTGATTTACAGTAACATACCATTTACCATGCCATGTTCGTATTTATTTCATCATCACTACAACTAGTTAATAATCAAGATATGATGGTACGCAGGATGCAGAAGGTCCTTCGCGTGCACAGGTTTTCTTATTGAATGGAATGGATCTACGACTGTTCTGACATCAGCAAGCTTGGTTAGAAGTTCTAGTGATGAAAACAGGATTGAGGAAAACCTCAGGGTTAGTGATCCTAGCTAATTAATTGTTCTCTCATTGCTGGTCATCTTTTTGAAGTGCTGGCTGCTTGACTAGTCTCTCTCATATATTATTGTATCGTCATTTAATTTGTAGATTGAAGTGCTGCTTCCCAGCAAACGGCGAATAGAAGGCACACTACAGCATTATAGTCTGCATTACAATGTTGCTCTAGTCAGTGTCAAGGATTGCCGTGTTGTTCGTCCAGCAAATGTCCAGCATTGCCGGTTTGGGTGGTCTAAGGTAGCATCTGTAGGACGTAGCTTCAAATCAGGCGCACTAATGGCTACGGGTGGGGACCTGGTTTCCTGGTCAGGCACACTTGATTGCCCGTGCATTGTACGCTCCTCGTGTAAAATCACCAAGGTATGTATGAACAAGTGCTGCCTTTTCTTGTCTACTAGATAATTTAATTTTGCACGGTGGGAAGTAAATAAATAGTTGCTTCTTAAACTATGAATATCTATTTGGATTAATAAGAAATGACAACTTGTCCATGTCGCGACCTTGCTAGACTGGGATCGGAGGACCCCTTGTTAATTTGGAGGGGGAAGTTATTGGCATGAATTTCTATGACACAAGAATAACCCCTTTCCTGTTATGGAGCGAGATTGACAACGTTCTTGCGCATTTTGCCGAAATAAGGTATGGATACATTCTTGCGCATTTTGCTGAATTTGGCCAGAAGATGGCCAGAAGGATGGGGATGAGGATGGAATCGGCCTTCCCGCCGCCGTGGGGGTCCAACACGTAGGCGAGCACCGGGAGGACGAAGCATAAGACGACGATGGAGCAGGTAAACAAGGCTTGGCAGCACAGCGACTGGCACCCACTCTGCTCGTCGGCCTCCGCCCTCGCCGCCTGCTGCACCTGCACAGCTAGCTGCTGGTTCTCCATGTCCTCCGCCATAACCGTTTATTAATTGAATTGATCTGATCTTATTGTCGATATGCAGGCTGCAGCTATGCCTGATAATGGGCCGAGACCCGACTTGAACCCCAACTCGGCCCGTTTGATAAGAAAGAGGGCCCAATCCTATCCGACCCACTACTTCATGTCTCAGCCCGATTCTTATCCGGCCTTTAAAGAAATAAGGCCCCAATCCTTATCGTAATCCTTATTCGATCCGCGGGCCGGCCCGTTCAGTCTTTCGGGCCAAGAGGGTCTCCAGCCTGCTAGCCTTTGCAAGCAAGCCCGCTTGCACCTTCTGGGCTTTGCATAGCAAGTTAGACACACGACAAGCAGATTAGATGGAACAACTTTAATAAAAATCTCCAAAAATATTCTAAAAATAAAAATATATTCTAAAATCGAAAAAAAACAAAGAAGTCAAGGCCTGCAGGACCCTGCTACTGACTACCGACGAAGCTCTTGCAACACTGCAACACATCAACTTTTTTACATGCTGATTACCATGCTACTGACTACCACAACATGACACACATGCAACTGAAGGCCGATTCTGAAGACACTGTATCAGATTTCTGCCTCCTCCTCGTCATCTCCAAGCACTCTTTGCCCTGTCATCGGTTCACCCTCATCTTCATCGTTGAACCCAATCAGCCAATCTTTGGCGCAAATCAAAGCTTCAAGAGTCTCAGGAGAGAGCGATGTCCTGTCTTTTCCAAGTATTCTTCCAGCTGCACTGAAGGCCGATTCTGAAGACACTGTACTCACAGGAATGGCAAGAAAATCCCTAGCCATTAGAGAAAGGATTGGATAGGCGTTAGAGTTCTTTTTCCACCAAGCTATCACATTGAAACTTTCATCCTTTCTCAAAATAGCATTCTTCTTAGTAAGTTATTGCATAAACTTGATCATAGTATCTTTTGATGCAGGGCAAGATGTTTTCCCAGTAAATTGATCATACTACTATTCGTTTAAACTTTGACAGAATCAATAGGAGTAAAAATTGAAACTGTACCGAGGCTTCTGAAACTTCTTCTTTTTCTTGTTCTCTTGGTAAATCAAGGAAGCATTGCTTCGCTTTGTTGAAACCAAATGAGAAGAATCATCAAGGCCGGTGTACCTGAAAAGATAACAAGAAACGAAATGAATCAAAACAGAGTAAGGAGAGTAATAGTACCTGGAAAGCAAAGACAATTTGTCAGTGAATTTCAGCAGGCAATGTCCATGCTTCTCCAAGGTAAACCCAACAGGAATCCCGAGTGGCATGTATAATTTCCTGCGTCAGACTATGTATCAAGATTCCCGTAACAAGCAAGCTAATAAGCGCCGTTTTGTTGCAATAATATCGATCGAGTCACCCGTGAGGGCCCATGCAGAGATCACCGAACAAAAGTGCAAGGATATGCTGAAAACCAGGATGAGATGCGCCGCGCGAGAGCGTGTACCTGCTGCGGCGTATGGCTGCCGGCGTCGTCGACCTCGAGCCGTGATAGCGTCGGCCTCGGCGCCGGCCGCACGTACGGCGACATCACGACGTGGGACACCGAGAGCAGCGCGGAGGCGCTGAGGACGATCTTGGACGGCGGCGAACTGGGAAGCGGCCGACGGAGATCTTCGAGACGAGCGGCGGCCGGCGAAGGATGGCGCAGATCTTGGAGAGAACCAGCGGCCGTTGGGGACGGAGAGCTTCCGGTCGTCGCAGTACACGCCGTCAGGATCTTGGATGGCTGTTGGGGGCGCCCGCCGGCAGCGGCGGCAACCCTAGGTGCGGCCGTGTGGGTGCCCTTCGCCAAATCACCGTGCAGCGACTCGAGGAGCCGAGTTCGAGTCGAATGCTCTCACCGTATAGGCAAAAAACGATAGAGCCCTTTCGGATCCGCGGGCTGAGCCCTTCTTTCCAATCCATGGGTCAAATTCGAGCAATGCTTAAAATCCGGCCTGTTCGTGCCAAGGCCCGATCCGATTCGGCTTGTTTTTCGATGAGCCCGTAATCAGCTTGAATTTAGTAGCCCATGGGTTTAATGGCCCGCGAGGCCTGTGAGTTTAAACGGCCCACTATCAGGCCTAGCTGCAGCACATCTATACTATAAAGAGTGTCACAATTGAAACAGTTTCTCACCCAAAAGTCTACCTCCCTACCCCTCACAAAGGACCCACAAATCAGGGTCAAACGGTGGCCCCGAACGACCAGGGGGTTGACGCGTTTGGTCGTCACCCCCCGTTCTTCTACGCCTCGGCGCCATCCCGCCCCCTATTCTTTCTCACCTTGGCATTTTTTATACCCGCTGCCTTCCTTTCCTTTTGATCGCGTTCTTTGTATGGTAATGCAATCAAGGCGCTGCTTTTCTTTCCTTTCTGTTCGTTTTATTCGTATGAAAAAAGATACGCTGGTTTACTTAAAAAAACGCCCCTTTCCTTTCCTCCACCTTCCTTTGGAAATTCGCCTGCCTTTCTTTCCTTTTGATCGCGTTCTTTGTATGGTAATGCAATCAAGGCGCCGCTTTCCTTTCCTTTCTATTCGTTGTATTCGTATGGAAAAAGATACGCTGGTTTCCTTCAAAAAACACCCCTTTCCTTTCCTGCACCTTCCTTTGTAAATTTGCCTGCCTTTCTTTCCTTTTGATCGCGTTCTTTGTATGGTAATGCAATCAAGGCGCCGCTTTCCTTTCCTTTCTATTCGTTGTATTCGTATGAAAAAAGATACGCTGGTTTCCTTAAAAAAACACCCTTTTCCTTTCCTCCACCTTCCTATGCAATCAGGGCGCCTACACCTTCCTTTTGAAATTCGCCGCTTTCCTTTCTTTATATGGCCGTGTGCATCAAGAAATTTGAATTCCCTTCTTTCCTTTTGTAGATGGCTAGCGCCCATATATGTGTTGTGTACCAGTAAAGGTTTCCTTTCAAAAAAAGGAATGACATCTACGCAATCGGGTGTCTCCTTCCTTTTAAAACTTGATTACTCACCATAGTTGTGAAAGTCAATCAGGGAATCGATTACTTACCATATACTATAGTCGTGGGCGTCCAGGTTCATCTCCTTAGCCCTCCTGCCCCCTATATAAGGCGCCCCTCCTTATTCTCAAATCACACAATCTTTCCCTTCATTCTCATCATCTATTCAGAGTTCATATTTCTTTGCAAGGGTGTCGGCGTCGAGCGCGGCGCAAGGGTGGCCACGACGCTCCTCGTGTCCAAGCTCGCCAGGTAGAAGCGGAACGTGCTCCGCGTTGTGACGGTGTCCGGTGCCGTCGAGTACGTGGCGTCGTTGCTCCACGACACCGGCGACGAGGAGAGCAACCTTCTCGGCCTCCCCATCATTAAAAAGCTGGCTGCGGTGCCGAGTTGCTCATGGATACATGTATCGTGAATATTTTCTTTTATATATGTTGCTGATTGTTTAAGATTTAATTATACAAAAATTTCCTTCTGTTTCCGCCGGAGGCCCAAGCTTTCGATGTATGAATATATAATTTTTAATATGAGATGCTATTGAATAATTTTAATATGCGATCTAACAAAAGTATACATTATTTTACATACTTATTTTTTAAAAAATTAAGATTTTTTTAAATTTATGTTATCTTTATAACACGTGCCACAGGCAGGTGCCAACCCACCAGTATATAAATAAACACTGTACCGATCGATCGATGTAGCGTATGTACGAGTCGGATATCATGGATCGATCGGTCGAGTTGGTGGTGATCCGGTTCGGATCTAATAATCCAATAATCTATATCTATCGGATCGAGAGTTCGATCGGCTCCTCCTAGTTTGTAGGAATGCAGGGATACGATTTATTCCATATACGGGGTACGCCGTACGCGGCGGCAGGGACTTAACTACATAAATAACCATGTACTTAGGGATGAAAGCGGATCGGATCGGAGCGGATAATACCTTTTCCACATCCTCATCCATATTTTTTTGTCGGATATGGAGCGGAGCGGATATCTTGCGGATGCGGTTACGGATGCGGATTTTTTCGGATGTCGGAACTGGTGCGGAGTCGGAGCGGTTTCGGAGCGGATGCAAATTAATATAGTCGGATAATATATGCTTACATATAGTTTTTAAGTGACAAATAATTTCTAAACCAAACTATAATTTAGCAACGTAACACGAAAAATACTTATCTTTATGGTTCATGAACCATGACATAGTTTATGTGTGTCTCGTTATTTGAGCTAAGCTCGATTTGTAGTGTGGTGACATGGTGGGCTCGTTAGATTAGTCAGATATCCTATTATAAGCCTCGGATAATCCGCATTCAATTATCGGATAATCCGTATCCATCGGATTTCGCTTAAACCATATCCTACTCCGCATCCACACACAATCGGATTCGGATTATCCATATCCGCACGGATATGAAAAATGCTTCTCCATATCCGCAAAAATCGGATTCGGAGCGGATCGGATGCGGAAATTATCCTCACCACTTTCACCCCTACATGTACTCCTTCCGGTTTGGTAAAGAAAGTCGTTTTGGATAAGATTTGAGTCAAACATTGGGAATATAAATCGTGAATAACTTTTAAGACGTTGAGTTTGGAAATGTGAAAACTACATGAATAGATTTGTCTTGCAAAATACTTTCATAAAAGTATACATATGTTAGTTTTTAATAAATATCTTTAAAAAATAAGAAGTCAAAGTTGTACTTTGGAGACCGTGTCGCTGTTCTAAACGACTTCTTTTACTAAACCGGAGGGAGTATAGTGAACAAATAGATATCCCATTTCCAAACTTAGCGATGGATTATTCTTGCAAACATGATGTCACATGCATACATACAAGAAAAGAAAGGAACACGTACAAGATGCATGCACACATTACAGCACAAGGCCAGACCCCTTAAGTTTCTCTTCAACAATGCAATCTAACTTTCTCCCCATCTCTTCGGTCATGTGATTCACCCAATCTCCAACCTTCCCTTTCCTGAAGAACACTGACCTTTCAATAATTAGGTTGCCACGCCGGACCATATCACCTGCCTGGTTGCTGTGCAAGGTGCTAAGCTTATCAAAGCTGCACAGCCTCACCACCTCCTCAGGTATCCCGTCCTCTTCTTCCTTGGTACTGAAGGGGACACCGAGGAACGCGGCGAGTCTTTTGACACATTTCACTGGCTCTGACATCAAATCCTCATACTTGAGAAAAAGAACCTTGTCAGGGCTTGTGGTGCTCTCCCTCCAATACTCGAGGCAATGCTCCCAGAATGGACCGTAGGCTGAGAAACCTTCTGAGAACATGCTGAATGCGTCTTCGAAATCAATGTTATTACCTCTACAAATCCTGTTCTCGAAGTGCCACCGGGACACGAAGGCGTCCTTGGGATCTCGACACACGTACACAATCCGACAACCAGGGCTAGCAGCTAAGGATTTGGGGAACAGTGAAAGGGGCATATGGGTTGCGAGAAGCCTTGGGGATGGGAGCGTCTCCACATAGTTGATGTCACCATCTGGAGGGATCTCGATGAACGGCACCACCTCCTGGGGATGACGCGAGAGAAGAGGGTGATCAGTTGCAAAGTCATACCGGGAGCGGTTGGTGATTGCGAAGGCGAGGGCCTTCGTCCATGTGGTGCCACACTTGGGGTTGGACGCGAGAATGATGTCGTCGTGGCGAGGCCTGAAGCTGCTCTCGAGGCGCATGATGGTCGCGGCGAAACGCGGACGGATCCAGTAGTTGTTGTAGAGCACCAGCGGCTCCGACCACCCCTCCCTTGACGGGAGTTTGGATAGAAGCTCGGCACCGTGGCTTTCTGATAGAACAGCTTCCGATGAGCTTCTTCCCTCCATGGCTTGTGCCATTAGTGCTCAGCTGCTTAATTTGGAGTTCTTGCGGTGGTCTCTCTTTCCAACAGGGATGGAGTTAGTTGATGATGCGCGGATTGAGCTGCTCTGCTGGCTAGCAGCAGCACATCATAAATAGGCGGAGCGGAAGCTAGCGTTTGTCTGATCGAGAGAGGGGCATCATACTCACCATATATCATTTAAATATAATCACATGTTTGACGAGTAGTATATATATATTGATTGACAGGCCAAATCCCCCCGGCCGTTTGGTAGACCGGCCGACAGCCCAACTAATAATTCACATCATCACTGTGGAGATCCAGATTAAAGTATGCAGCTGGTCCTATCTGTCATTATTGCTGGCGCCCAGACGTCCGGTAGAATTTATTCCATTGAACCGTTGTAACATCGAAAACACACAATTGTAACGTCGAAAATACATGTTTGCAACATCAAAAACCACGTACTGAAACTCAGCGAAATGCCACGATGACATCCTTGGGCTCCCTGCAAATATAAACAACGCGACAGCCATGGCTGGCTATGGATCCAGGAAGAAGCGACATGGGCATGTGGGATGCGAGAAGCCTTGGGGAGGGTAGCGTCTCGACATAGGTTAGGTCCTCGTTTGCGGGGATTTGCAGGAGAGGAGCGGATGGTCATGGAAGTCGTAGCGGGAGCTGCTTCCATTGTTGGGTTGAGCCATGGCTGGCTGGATGATATAATATGATGGATCTAAGAGAAAAGGGTTGCTGCTGCCGATTGAGCTAATGTGGCTGGTGGAGAATCCGTACTTATATACGCTCTGGTCATTTGAGATTATCATTTCAGCCCAGCAAATTATTCTTATCACAGAATACTATTGAACCAGTCCAACGAATTATTCTTTTTTTTTACATGTCATGCCGATGCTAGCCGAGAGATCGGTTCTTGCAATTAGTGAGTTGGTTCGCTAGTCACTACTACACTTACAGTGGCGTATAGTTGGGGAGATGAACGCGCACGTCTTTTTTCATTTAAACTCCGCACATGGCTGGGCCTGAAAGTGATGCGTTTGGATCCTCCATCAGCAAGAATAATTCTAGATAGCCTCGCTAGGCTAGGCACGTCACTTGGATCCGTTAAAACAATCATGCTTCTCGGAGCTACTTGCCTCCTTAGGGGCGTGGCTAATTTGTGGTCGTCTGCACGGTGGGCTTGATGCGCTCGCGCTACCGGACAAAACGGGCAGGGCGGGCCTCGCCTATACTTGGTCATGGCTCGGGTCATGTCGGGTTCGGGTCGGGTCATGTCGGGTTGGCGGGTCGAAATTGTTGACCCGCGCGGCCGCGCCCGACCCGTGGCATGGTCGGGTAGGGTTGGATTGTGTCGGGTTTGGGTCGGGTTTCGGGTTTCGCTCGTAAATTTTCGGGTCGTGTCAGGTTTTTTTGGTGTTTCGTGTTAAACAATTGGCTCGTGCCCGACTCGTCACGTGCCCGGGTTGGGTCGGGTTTTTTCAGGGCGGGTCGGGTCAGGTGGCCCATGATCAGGTATAGGCTCACCCATGTGCACGCGCTCCCCCATTCATCCCCTGCGGTAAACGTTGATCGACCCGCCGGGAGAAAAAGTTTGAGAGAGAAAAAAAAATTCAACAAAATTTTGAGAGAGAAAAACGTTGTGAAAAAAGTTTGTGAGAAGTTTTGAAAGAAAAAGTTTGCCAACAAAATTTTGAAGCAAAATTTCGTTAAAAAAGTTTTGAAAAAAATTATCAAGCAAAAGTTTGGAGAATGTTTTGTGAGAAGTTTTGAGAAAAAAGTTTGTCAACAAAATTTTGAAGCAAAATTTGAAGAAAAAAATTGTCGAGCAAAAGTTTGGAAGAAGAAATCAGAGAGGAAAAAAATCTTTCTAGAAAACTTTCAAGAAAAAAAAGAAAAAGCAAGTTTACCTACCTGCCGCCACGACCGACTGATCCTCTGCCGCGTCCAGTAGTGGTATGCCCAGGGCCGTCGCCGTCGGCGGAGCCTCCGCCATGCCCATGCACGGGACCAGGGGTCGCAGCTCGACGACGGCAACCTGAGCGGCGGGACGACAGCGCGACCCGGTGGCGACGAGGCGCGCGGGACTGTGCACGGCGGCGCGGCATGCAGCTTGGAGGCCGGCAGCGAGCAGAGAGAGAAAAATGGGCTAACGGCTCCTGTACGCGGGATGAGCAGTGGGAGGAGAAGAAGGATAAGGAAACATTGATGGCTCCATGGGTCCCACCATGTGCTGCCGTGCGAGCGTGAGTTCCAGTCGGTACGATCACGTGCAAACTTGACATTTCGCTCCCTTGGCCAACAAAAGCTGAGAGCCGATCTCGCTAGTTGGACGGCAAAATCAGCCGCGCGTACATGGAGAAAATAAGCACGAAACGAGCTCCGTTCACAACCAACTCCATCTTTTAATTTCAGCGACTCTTCCTTCTCGTGCTCCATGCCGGCCTATTATTCCTTCACCTGCACCTATAAGATTTTCGCAAGTTCGCTAGCTCTACTGCTGGCCGATGCTCCATAAATGGATCTAATTGAAGCTGTGATTTGTCGTATTCCAATGTTAAACGCACCCTATTTTGCCTAATTAATTATTTACTAATACGCTATGTTTCAAATACGCTTGTACTGTTTTCACATATTCATGCTAGCACCATTGTTCATTTACCGGAAAAGCAAGCGGCGAGGCTGGTAAATTCTAATCACAATCAAGCGATGGTGCTAGCTCGGCAAAGCAACCAAACGTGCTACAGTTGCAAGGTAGTCATAGCTGGAACCGGCGAGCTGGCTCAGCTAGGCTATCGCTCAGCTCGGCAAGACTACCAAATGCATATTCCTCAAAAAAAAGTTTGGTACCCATCGTCCACTGCTTCAAGATCCGTGCATATTGTCGCGTGGACGTCGGATTTGCTTCTTCTTCCTCCACTCCCATCCTCGCTCCACGCCTACCGTCGTCGCTACGAGGTCGGAGGGGTGGGGTGTGGTTACCGTCGGCGTGGTGGAGACGGTGACAGAGCTTTAGGATTTGGGTTTCTGGGGGTGGCGGTGGGCAGAGCTCCAATAAATACCGGACATATTGGAGAAAGCCGTGGCAGCGGGTGGCCTGACGGCGGCGCGGGAGCGCCAGCGGCCGTGCAAGGTCGGATAACCGGTGGGTGGCGGGCGAAGGCGGGGTGGAGTACGGGCAGTGGCGAATCCAGAAGAAAGGATTAGGAGAGGCTTATTTCCTTCATCTTTCATCTTTAGATCCTTCTTTCAAGCTTCAATGTCCATAAATTTAAAAGGGGGGCTTAGGAGGGGCTCTATGGTTCTGGCAACGGTAGGAGGGGCTCTAGCCCTGGCTGTCTCGGTGCTGGATCCGCCCCTGAGTGCGGGGGTGGGCGGTGGATGGCCGGCGTGGCAGCCACCTGCCGGGTGGCGGACGAGTGGGCGGTGGCAGCGACGGGCGCCAAGAAAAAAGGAAGATGAGGAGTCGTCGGAGGAAGAAGATGACTGTATAGGTCTCGGTGGGTTGGGTGCCCTATCCGATAGAATAGATTGGTAGGGGCCCCCCTGTCGTACATGGCTTTGGCCCACAGGGCGGCATAGCAGCCCATGTAGAGTTTGGTTACTATTTTTTTTGAAACGGGAATATATTTCAATATTACAGCCGCTGCATAAACTCATGCATATAGCTGTTCATTATTACAAAAATCTGGAACGAGTCCACCGAACCGACCGCATCAACACAGGGTAAAAAACCTCAAACAAAACCAATTCTATTTGAAAAAGCCCATCCATTTGCGGCGAAAATCTCCATGGCTGTGGTTTCAAGCGCACAACACCCCAAAGTCACTTGGGGTCGCTCTTCCTCCTTTAGCAGTAAGGACCAGAAACGGATCCAGTGTGTCCCTCTGTAGATAACCTGCATAGGAGTAACAGCTCTCGTGTTGTTAAAAATCATGTCATTTCTACTGAGCCAAATTGCCCAACATAAAGCGGATGCTCCAACCAAAATCTTGTACATAAGTTTCTTATTCACCCCGGTTAGCCAACCATTGAACATATGGTGAACATCTGTAGGTGGTGAAATATTAAATGAAACTTGTACTGTTCTCCATAAAAATTTAGCCATATGACAATCAAAGAAAAGATGTTGAATAGACTCATTAATATTGCAAGAGCAACACTTTAAACTTCCCTTCCATTGCCTTTTTGCTAAATTATCTTTGGTTAGCACCACTCCCTTAAGTAAATACCACATAAAGATTTTAATTTTCAGTGGCATTTTCAACTTCCAGATTATATTATTATACGGCAAACTTATTGGCACTACCAATGATTTATACATCGATCTCACAGTGAATTGGCCATTTTGTTGTAAAGACCAAACAAACTTGTCTCTCTTGTTCGTTAGTTGGATGTTTGCAACTTTGGCTACTAAAAGATGCCACGCGCGTAAGTTATTACCAACTAACGACCTTCTAAAGGCAACATTCAAAGTAGTCGACCTTAAAACCGTTGCTACGGTTGCGCTCTTCTTCCGTACAATATTATATAAGTCTGGAAACTGGTCTTTAAAGGATGTTGTACCCAGCCACTGGTCCTCCCAGAATCTCACTTGAGCCCCATCCCCTATGTGAAATTTGCCCATTCGCAATAAGTCGCTTTTGGCTTTCATCAAACCGGACAAAAAATGTGAATCTCCAGGCATATATTCCACTTGTGTGATGGTTTTGTGTCTCAAGTATTTATTCCTAAGGAGTCTTTGCCAGGTTCCGTCCTCATTGACCAGTCTAAAGATCCATTTACTGAGCAAACATTTGTTCTGCAAATTTAGGTCTAAGATCGCTAATCCTCCCTGATCTTTCGGAGTACAAAGTATACTCCACTTTGTCAGTCTATACTTTTTCTTATGTCCATCGTTCTGCCAAAAAAATCTAGACCTGTAAAAGTCTAGTCTCTTAAGGATGCCCCGAGGAACCTCAAAGAAAGAAAGCATAAACATTGACAAATTACTAAGAACAGAGTTTATAAGAACCAAACGACCACCAACCGAGAGCATTTTCCCTTTCCATCCGCTCAGTTTCTTTTGGAATCTTTCTTCTACCTCTTTCCAATTTGAGTTTCTAAGCTTTCTATGGTGCATTGGGATACCAAGGTACCTAAAAGGAAGGTCCCCCATGTCACATCCGAAGATCTGTGAGTATTCCCTCCCCAGATCCTAGCTTCCGCATAGCAAAACAATTCACTTTTATGCTTTGGTTACTATGGCTGGTGTTTTTATGCTTTGGTTGTGAAGGTTGTTGATGAGCAATCAGCTTTTGAGCGCTCGGTCCCGTTTTTATTTCTTACAGAAATATCAATCCATAGGACAACAAGAAGATGGCTGGACTAAGGCATGGCATTATTTACAGGTTTTCCATGGCGAGCGGCAGAATATTATTTTAAGTTACTCCGATCCTTGATGCATTACTGACTGAAAACTTTGGACAGATGAGGATCGGCAGGTTGACCGAGGACCCTCAATGCATGTATGTGGGCCTATATATGATGATGGTGGTGATTGGTAGTATTACGTGGTAGAGCAGCCACGCCACGATCGTGACGCCGGGACGTCGTGTGCTTTACACGCGGCTCGGGTGCGCCACCTGTCGGCTGTGATCTCTACTACTCGTCGAATGCTTAGGTCCATGCATAGGCTACTACAGTATGATGCATGATGACGACCTTCCTCCTCCATGACTGACTTTTCCCGAGCAGAGCTACTCCTCTGTCTCTGGTTCTTGCTGATGAGTATGCTGCTGCAATGTGTAGAGAAAGATTGGATCAACCACACTTGTATTGATCTCCAAGGTTTCCATTTATACATGTACACAAGAGTCTGCTAGCCTAACTGCTCCCTGGTCTATCGGAGAAGGGCGCGGCGTAAGCGCGCACGCCGGGCGTCATGCAGAGCATGGCGGACGTTGCGCGTGCCGCGTCGTGCCGTTGTGGCAACGCACGTTCTTTCCCTGGAGAACAGGAAGACGTTCTCCAACACCCCCCCGCAGTCTCGGCGGTCGAAGAAGTGACGCAGAGGCTGGAACGGAAGTCGTTGAAGAGACTTGTAGGCAGACCTTTGGTGAACACATCTGCGAACTGCTTGGAGCTCGGAATCTGCAGGACACGGAGTTCGCCGAGGGCCACCTTTTCACGCACAAAGTGAATGTCCAATTCGATGTGTTTTGTGCGTTTGTGATGGACCGGATTCCGTGACATGTAGACGCTCGAGATGTTGTCACAGTACGCTATAGTAGCCTTGGGCACGACGCAGTGTAGCTCACCAAGTAGAGCCCGAAGCCAAGTGCACTCCGCGACGGCGTTTGCGACGCCGCGATACTCCGCCTCCGCGCTCGACCTAGACACTGTCGTTTGCCGTTTTGATGACCACGACACAAGCGAGTCGCCCAGATAGACGCAGAAGCCTGATGTAGAGCGTCGTGTATCCGGGCAGCCGGCCCAGTCCGCATCGCTGTAAGCTGTGAGCGTCATGGACGTCGCGGCGCCGAGATGTAGGCCGAACGACATGGTGCCCTTGAGGTAGCGCAACACGCGCTTGAGTAGGGCTGCATGAGCGTCACGCGGAGCATGCATGTGCAGGCACACCTGTTGTACGTCGTAGGCAATGTCGGGGCGCGTCAGGGTGAGATATTGGAGCGCCCCTGCGATGCTGCGGTACCAGCCAGGATCACGAAGAGGAGCACCATCTTCAGTGGAGACCTTGGGCTTGGTGTCAGCAGGCGTGGAGACGGGCTTGCAGTTAGCCATGCCGGCGCGCTCGAGAATTTCGTCGGTGTACTTGGACTGGGACAGGAAAAACCCATCTTCAGTGCGCTTGACGTCGATGCTGAGGAAGTAGCGAACCGGTCCCATGTCCTTGATGGCGAACGAAGACTTGAGCTTCACGATGATTTGTTGTAGCAGTGTTGTCGATGAGGCTGAGAGTATCATGTCATCAACGTAGATGAGGAGATACGCCATGCTCGAGCCCTGACGGAGAACAAAGAGCGACGTGTCGGCGCGCGACTGAACAAAGCCGATGCTGGTGACATGCTCGACAAAGCGGTTGAACCATGCGCGTGGTGCCTGCCAGAGTCCGTAGAGAGAGCGAGAGAGAAGACAGACGTCATCTGGCCGCTGGGGATCTTCGAACCCGGTGGGTTGCTGGCAGTAAACTTGCTCCTGCAGGTTGTCGTGCAGGAAGGCATTTGAGACGTCGAGCTGGTGTGCAGGCCACTGCTTGGAGGCAATGAGCGTGAGCACTGTGCGGATTGTTGGCGGCTTCACCACTGGAGAGAAAGTTTCGCCAAAATCGACTCCCGGACGTTGGTTGAAACCACGAACTACCCAGCGAGCTTTGTACTTGTCGAGTGTGCCGTCCGAGTTGAGCTTCGTCTTGAACACCCACTTGCCGGAGATGACTCGGGCGCCTGGCGGTCGAGGTACAAGAGTCCACGTGCGATTTGCTTGAATGGCGTCATGCTCGAGCTGCATGGCGCGGCGCCAGTTGTCATCCTTGAGCGCGGCGCGGACGGAGGTCGGTGTCAGCGAAAGTGCTGGAGACGTACTGGCGAGGGCGTACTTGGGGTTTGGCAGGCGAATGCCGTCCCGAGCACGTGTCGTCATGTGGTGCCGAGGTGGTGCCGCCGTGGATGAAGCTTGGTCTGTCGCTGGTGCTGGAGGATGTGATGTCGATGCAGTGTTGGAGCGCGACGTCGACGTCGAAGAAGACGAACGCGATGAGGCCGTCGGGGACGTCGACACAGGCGTCGAGGTACTCGTCGACGTGGAAGACGAGGACGAAGAGGTGTTGGCATGCGGACAACGTCGTGGAGCGATGTTGAGGACGACCGTGTCGGTGGGGACGTGTTGATGCTGGTCCCGTGGCGGCGCTGGAGTGTGTTCCAGATCGCGAAACGGGAATTGATGCTCGACGAAGGTGACATGCCGCGACGTGTACACGCGCCGTGTGACTGGGTCGTAGCACCGGTATCCACGGTGATCACTGGGATATCCAATGAAGATGCACGCAACAGAACGCGGAGCAAGCTTGTGAGGCGTCGTGGCCGTTGTGTTGGGGTAGCACAAGCACCCGAACACACGGAGCGAGCTGTAGTCGGGTGGAACGCCAAGGAGCAGCTGGTACGGCGTCGTGGAACCAGTGGAGCGGCACGGACGACGATTCACCAGGAATGTGGCGACCTGCAATGCTTCAGCCCAGAAAGACAGTGGTGCTGCGCTGTGTATGAGGAGGGTACGAACGCAGTCATTGAGTGTGCGGAGGACGCGTTCGGCCTTGCCGTTCTGCTGCGATGTGTAGGGACACGATAAACGGAACACGGCACCGTGACTGCTCAGGAGGTGACGCATGGCGTGAGAGTCATACTCCTTGCCATTATCCGATTGAAGAGCAAGAACAGATAAACCAAACTGCGTGCGAACATACGCTAAGAAGGATTGTACAATAGGAAGCACCTCTGACTTATTGCGAATGGGGAAGGTCCAAACATAGTGCGTATAATCATCAAGAAAAACAGCATAATATTTGTAACCAGAGTTGCTATAGATGGGTGATGTCCAAACGTCGGAGTGAACAAGTTGGAAGGGAAAATAAGTTTGTGTAGAGGAAACGGAAAAGGGTAATCTAACATGCTTCCCAACCTGACAAGAGTGACAAGAGTGGGGAGCAGACTTATTACACTTGAAATCAAATTGTTGTAGGACCTGAGCGAGGGTGTTGGAGCCAGGATGTCCCAGCCGCTGGTGCCACAAGTCCACCATCGACGCAGATGCAGTGAGGGCTTGATGTGGCAGCTGCAGTGGGTAGAGATCGCCGGAGCAATCACATCGGAGCTTCACCATTTGCGTTGGAAGATCCTTGATGGAGAAACCATGAGGGTCAAACTCAATTGAAATGTTATTATCACGAGTGAGCTTTTTCACCGAAACAAGGTTCTTGACTAAAGGAGGAGAGACAAGGATGTTGTTAAGGTGAAGTGGCGATGAAGATGTAGGAATATGGGCATTAGCTGTATGTGTAACTGGCAGCTGTGCACCGTTTCCAACAGTGATAAACGAAGTGAAAGGGAGAGGGCGAGGAGAATGTAGAATACCAGATGAGGACGACATGTGCGTCGGGGCGCCGGTGTCGAGGTACCACTCGGAGGAGCTTGGTGGCACGGCGACGCCGGCGGTCTGCAGTGCGGTGTAGAGCGCGCTGTGATCCCAGACGCCAGCGTTGGAGCCGTCGGTGGTCGCAGGAAGTTGTGGCAGATGCTGAGCCGTCATGGCCTGTTGTGGCTGGAACGGAGGACGAGGGCCCAGCAGTCCAGCACCGGGCGCCCGGAACGGCATGGGCCATGCCTGGACAAGACCCGTCCAAGGATTGTAGCCGTGCGGCCAAGCTGGGATGGCACGCGGTTGAGGACTGCCACTGCTGCCGCCGCCGACGGGTGCACCACTCGTGGCGCTGGGGGAGGGGTTCTTGGCCTTCTTCTTGTTCTTGGACTTAGGGCGCGGTGCAGCATTGGTGGAGGAGGATGAGCCGCCGTGCCCAGCGTACAAGGCCTGTCCGGCGTCCGCCTTGACGTCGTGCTGAAGCTGTTGCTCCTCCATGAGAAGGAAGGAGCAGGCGCTCCGGAAGGTGTGCGGCGGCGACCGTGAGGAGATCACCGGCTTGACGTAGCGGTACCGTGGGTTTAAGCCGCGAAGAAGATTCAGCACTTGACTGGGCTCGGACACCGGCTGCCCGACGTCGCGGAGATCGTCGGCGAGCTTCTTCAACCGAGCGGTGTACTGCATCATGGTCATGTCGCCTTGCACGAGGGAGCGGAACTCGGCTTCATGGAGGACAGCACGGTGCATCTCGTTGTCGCGGAAGACGCCTTCGATGTCGGACCAGACGGTGAACGCCGAGGCACGAAGCTTGTAGATGATGTCAAAGACGTTCTTGGCGATGGTGTTGTGGAGCCAGTTGACAACGCAATGGTCAACCATGCGCCACTCGGTGTCGCGATCCTTGATGGGTGCAGGAGCGCGAACATGAGACTCGACGCCGAACTTGCCGAGAACGGAGTCGAAGAAGCACCTCCATTGGCCATAGTTGGCCTCATCAACATCGAGGAGGACGGGGATGTGAGCACGAATGTTGATGGTTTGAAGGATGGAGGCAGGGGTGGGATCGACGAACTCGTCGCCGTCGCTGGAGGAATCAGAGAGAACCATGGCGGCGGCGATGGTGAGGAAGAGGAAGTCAGAAAAGAGGCAGCGGAATTGTAGGATCGAGGGTCTCTGATACCATGTAGAGAAAGATTGGATCAACCACACTTGTATTGATCTCCAAGGTTTCCATTTATACATGTACACAAGAGTCTGCTAGCCTAACTGCTCCCTGGTCTATCGGAGAAGGGCGCGGCGTAGGCGCGCACGCCGGGCGTCATGCAGAGCATGGCGGACGTTGCGTGTGCCGCGTCGTGCCGTTGTGGCGACCCACGTTCTTTCCCTGGAGAACAGGAAGACGTTCTCCAACACAATGCATGCCATCCGTGACCTAGCTAAGTCAACTCGCGCGCTCTGCCCGGGGCGATCGATACTTGTGTCCTGCGCTAGGTGCTAGCTAGCACGAGCATCAAACTAAAACCTACACAAAATCGTCCTCTCCCTATTCTTCCTCTGTGTATATCACTCTCAGTCTATAAAGAGGTTGCAGAGAAACAAAGAGGTACGGTACGGTACTGAAGCAATTTCGACAGAGATAGACATACATACGCGCAGAACACAAATAATCAAGAGAGGTACGGTACGGTGCTAGACACAATGCAAGTGTTGCTTGCATAGAAGACATGCACCGACAAATCCACTTTAGCACATCACCGTTGGTCCGTGGGCACACAACTAGCTAGCTGGTAAAGCATGCATCTATTAGAAAGCAAGGAGCACTTGCATAGTAATGTTCCATGTTGTGTGGATGCGTTTACTCAAGCGAGCCAACGCAACGCAACGCAAGCAATTCACTGACTCGCCACAACCTACAATAAACACCAACAGTGGCAGTGCGCTATGTCATCTATCATCCTACCAAGCCTATCTATCTATGGACACGGAGAAGACTCACATGGGCAGGCCGGTGCATGCACATGGCGACCGTATGGCTGTGAGTGAGTTTGGCCAAGACCAAGACCATCACTACCGGATTCGTCTCCTTTGCCGTGTGCCTGCAGCGCACGGCAAAGACCGCTTTGCACACGGCAAAGGTCATTGCCGTGTGCTGCACACGGCAAAGGGCACACGACAAAGATTGGCCGGCAAAGAGCATCTTTGCCGTGTGTCCAATTGCGGGCACACGACAACCTTTGCCGTGCGCCATAGTCTTTGCCGTGTGCCTGCGTGGGCTTAACGGACGTGGCCGTTAAGGACCTTTGTCGTGTGCCGTAACGGCCAGCACACGACAAGCCTTTGCCGTGCGCCACGTACACCTGGCACACGGCAAAGGCCCTGCCAGGTGGGCCCAAGCTAGGACCTTTGCCGTGTGCCCCTGGCCCCACGGCTCACGGCAAAGGCCTGCCGTGGGGCCCCAGCTGCGGGCCTTTGCCGTGTGCTTTTTTGGCACACGGCAAAGGCCCATGTCCCCCCTTTTGTTTATTTTAATTATGCCCCAAACACAAAACATCACAGACTGTTTATATGTCACAATATACGTCACAGGCAGTTTATATATCACAATATACATCACAGGCAGTTTATATATCACAATATACATCATAGGCAGTTTATATAGTCCACTCATCCACATATGCAAATAAAGTCATCCACGAGTGCATAAAAGTTCATACAAGCCCATACAAGTTCATTCAAGTCCATACAACTCGATTCTAAGCAACTACGAGTCCATGCACGTCGATACAATGCAAGTTCAGGAAACTCACCCAGATGGCGGTGGGCGCGGCGGGTCCTGCGAGAAGGGCGAGCCGTGAGGGGGTGGCGGGTACGGCGAGCTCATCGGTGGCATGCCGGGTCTCATCTGCGGCCACTGCTGGTACGGTCCGCCAGGAGGGAGCTGCGTCCACGGGCGTACTGCGTCCACGGAGGCGGGATAGGAGACACCTGAGGGGGCGACATGTCCACGGGCCCATCGTTCGACGCCGCTGACAGGTTCTGCACAAATGATACAAAATTCAACACGATCGCTAAGCTATGATCATTCTAGGTTTATAAGTCACTATGTCTAAGTCACTATGTGGAATCGAACTAGATGATTTATCCTAAGTCATCAGTTCTAAGTCACTATGAGGAATGAAACTTCAGAGTTTTCAAGCGACTCACCGGATTAAGCTCTCTAACATGTGGCGCAACGACTAACATCGGTGGCGGTGGTGTATGACCTACCACCGTCCCAAGACTGCACGCTCTGTTCGCCTAAACGGTCGTTTAGTCCGTTTAAACATCGTTTAAACGGTAAACAGAGGTCGACTGTGTCGTTTAGCCCTAAGCGGTGGATTAAACGGTTGGACCGTTTAAACCGTTTAAAATCATCTAAACCGTCTAAACACACTCGAGTTAATCATGATTATATAAGTTAAATAACCATTAAATTCATAAATTAGTCAATAGGATGATTACAACTACCATAATGAACTTCGAAGTAATTAAAATCGTAAGTATACGAAGTGTTGTAGGATATATATTTCTTCCAAAAATATTATTTGGTAGAATACTTACTTTTAGACGTGCAAATATATAAAACTTCTAGCAAGTTTGACTTTTATATACACAAATATGTATGTTTTAGTGTTACTATGCAAAACCGTTTAGGCCGTTTGACTCCGTTTAAACACCGTTTAAACGGACTAAACGCTAAACAAAGGGTGACCGACTGTTTACCGTTTAGCGTTTAGGATAACATTGCTGCACGTCCTCCTTTGTGTGTGAACGCGTGTTTCCACATTTGCTGCACGGACACCAAGTGGTAGACGCTCCTCTATGGTTTGCAAATGCTGAATCCAAAAAAGACTCGGTCCTTTGAATCCAATCCAAGGTCATGTCACCCCCACGGGACCAGCCAGTGTACATCCACTCACGATCACCCATCCTCTACTATATGAATTATTGATATAATAAGCAATTGCATGCGTAATATAAAAACCAATAGCATCTACACAATTATTATATTGCCTAGCTAATAGGTGAAGATAGGTCCTAATCCCACCCGAGGATGCGCAGCCAGGGGTAGTTTCCATGCTCTACTCCGATCCGAGACCGAATTTCGGCAGCATATCCCCGCTGTTCTCCAAATACACGTCCCGAGAGGGAGAGTGTGTATCCGGTGAACAACGGGGAGATACTACCGAAATTCAGTCTCGGATCGGAATAGAGCATGGAAACTACCCCCGGCTGCGCATCCTCCGGCTGTCCAAATAACGTGGACAATTCGAAACAGATATGATCATAGATATGCAAAGTTCTGCATATTTTCGACCGTATCTCTTTCAAACGGGAGACGCCTAGGTTATGTTAACCACTAAAATGCATGTCAAGGACAGAAATATTTTTATGTTTCACCTTAGAACGGGGGCGAGTCGAGGACGGTGCCGCCGGGAACGGGGACGAGTCCGGGACGGTGCCGCGCCGGGAACAGTGGCGAGTCGGGGACGGGGGCGAGCCGGGGACAGTGCCGCGCCGGGAACGGGGGCGAGTCGGGCGCCTGCAACAACCTGAAAAAAATAGAAAAATAAATGTCAAAATTTAAAAATTTCGACCGCACCACCCCTGCACGGGGAGGTTTCCAAAACTTGCAACAAAAGCAATGGCACGATGGCCGGCAACCACATAGACAACAGCACGATGGCCGGCAACCACAAACGCATATATCTTTTAAACTAAACAAAATCTAATTGTCTAAGGTACACCAAAATAAACTAAAGTACTAATCTCATACTAATTTAAACTAAATTAGTGACTAAACTAACTAAACTAGTTTGTCTAAATTAGCTATAGCTTTACTAAATTACTAAATTAGCTAGATTCAATCACATATTATATTACTTAAACTAAATTAAATAAATAAACAAAAACAGAAAAAAACTCACCACGGCCGGCCGAAGATGGAGGTGGCCGGCGAGGGAGGGGCCGGCGGCGCGCAGCTGGCCTGCTGCCGGAGGCGCCCGCGGCCGGCACGCGCGGGGACGGCGGCGGCCTGCGTGCGCGGGGATGGAGGCGGTGGCTGGCGCGCGTGGGGAAGGAGGCGGGCGGCGCGCGGGGAGGAAGGCGGGTGGCGCGCACGGCGGCGGTGGGGCGTGGCGGCGCGCGCGGGGATGCCGGGGCTGCGGGGCGTGGCGGCGCGCGCGGGGACGGCGGCAGCGGTGCGCGGGGGAGGTCGGGGAGGAGCTGGCGGCGGCGGCGGCTCGGTGTGTGTGGTGTGTGCGCGTGGAAGGGCCGGCACACGTGGCTAAGTGTGCCAGCCCTTTGCCGTGTGCTTTTAGGGTTTGCACACGGCAAAGACCCTTTGCTGTGTGCCAGGTGCTCTGGCACACGGCCAAGTGCAAATTTTTTTTAAAAGATTTTGGGCAATTCAAATTTTGATAATATTTGTTACCTTGCCTAAGGTCCTAAACAATTCATGTTTAAGGTTTTCACTCAAAAAAATTAGTATTTCATGCGTTTGAAATTCAAATTCGATTTAGTTCATGTAAATGGTTTGAATTCAGTTTGATCCATTATTTCATCTTTGCATAACTTTGTCACATTTTCAACATGGCTTGCTTTAGTCAATTAACAACATGGTTGATGAATATATGATAAGAAGTTTGTTGCTTCATGTATATATGTATATATCGGTTAATATTGTTCAATTCAAAAAAATTATAAAATTATGAAATGTGTACAAAAATTTACGAAAATTTGGTCTCGCTTGATCTATGTTGCCTTTTGTCTATGAAAAAAGTTTTGAAGTTAAAACGTAATTCGACTTCACTTATGCCTCTCAATATGAACTACTCATTCTCAACTCTCAGAAACTTCTCCGGAGATTCTTCGATTTGTAAGCAGTGTACGTGACAACTTGTGCGAAACATGGTCAACTTTTTACCACATCATATACACATGAAATCATGATGCCACGACAAATCTTATGATTTTCATATGTGGATTTTTTTCTAAAATTTAAAAACGATTCGGCCCAACGTGCGTACTCATGTTTCGTGACCCACACGCTCGAATTTTCATTATAGTTCCTGGATACGGCCTCAGATTGGACTCAATAACGTGTATGCTCCCTTTGAATCCATTATATTCCATTATTCGACACACTTGCAGTTCAAAAGTTATTTTCAACGATAAATTCAAGTAACGAATTAAAATAACTAAATATAGCAAAAAAGCCGTGAAATGCACCAAATCTTAACATGGAATACCAAGCAAGGTACATTGACACCACAAAAAATTTGGGCGCCAAAAGATAAAAAAAATTATGCTCTGCCGTGAGCCACGTCCCAGCACACGGCAAAGGGGGCCTTTGCCGTGTGTCCGGACCCAAGGCGCACGGCAAAGGGGTGACGTGGCCGTGTGACAGCCCTTTGCCGTGTGCCACACGGCTAGCGCACGGCAAAGAGTTGACGGCCGTGTCACGCCGTCACGTTTGCCGTGGGCCCAGGCGTCATGCACACGGCAAAGGCATAACTTTGCCGTGTGTAATGCCTTTGTCGTGCGCCTGATCCCAAGGCACACGGCAAAGATGTCCCTTTGCCGTGTGCCATTTCTTTGCCGTGTGTCCGGCCGCAGGGCACACGGCAAAGGCCCCTGATGCCGCGTGCGTGCTTGCATGGGCCGGAGAAGACTGATGGACACGGCCGGAGAAGACTGATCACATGGGCCGGCCGGGGCATGCACATCTAGGTGGCAGCAGCGTGCTGAGTCGTTTGGCCAAGAGCTAGCATGCGTGCACTCGACAAATCTGGGTACACAAAAAACGGGGAGGCGCAAAAGAGTTTGGTCCAGATTGATGACCATGGATGCATGCATGCATGGTCTTCGATCTCAGCCCCCCTTCAACACATACATATGTCATGCTTTGTTTTTTTTTTCATTCATTCACTTGAAAGTAATGAATTTGTTGCAAAAGGAAAAAAAGGGGGGGAAATTTCATGCGTGTATAAATTGAGGGAGCTACTAGGTAGCACGTAGAGCATAGGCTTCAGACCGCAGCAAATAAGTTAGAGCCTACACTTGCCTTGTACTGCAGATGATGATGGCTCGTCGAGTTGCTACGGTCGCAGCCGCAGTGGCGCTAGCGGCTGCCCTCGTCCTCTGCGGCGCAGAGGTGGAGGCGGAGGTCGGGCAGCCGCCGGTGGCGCGTGGGCTTTCGTTGGACTTCTACAAGCGGAGCTGCCCCAAGGCGGAGGCCATCGTTCGGAGCTTCGTGCAGGACGCGGTGCGCAGGGACGTCGGCCTCGCCGCGGGGCTGCTCCGTCTCCACTTCCACGACTGCTTCGTGCAGGGTTGCGACGCGTCGGTGCTGCTGGACGGGTCCGCCACGGGCCCCGGCGAGAAGCAGGCGCCGCCCAACCTGACGCTCCGCCCGGCGGCGTTCAAGGCCATCAACGACATCCACGACCGCCTCAACAAGGAGTGCGGTAAGGCTGGCAGACCCGTCGTCTCCTGCGCCGACGTCCTCGCCCTCGCCGCCCGAGACTCCGTCGCCGTCTCGGGAGGCCCGAGTTACCGTGTTCCCCTCGGCCGTCGCGACAGCCCGAGCTTCGCGACGCAGCAGGACGTGCTGGCCGGCCTGCCGCCGCCGACGGCCACCGTGCCGGCGCTGCTGGGCGTGCTGTCAAGATCAGCCTGGACGCCGCCGACCTCGTGGCGCTCTCCGGCGGGCACACCATCGGGCTCGGCCACTGCACTTCCTTCGAAGGCCGCCTCTTCCCGCGGCCCGACCCCACGCTGAACGCCACCTTCGCCGGCCGGCTGAGGCAGACCTGCCCGGCCAGGGGCACCGACCGGAGGACGCCGCTGGACGTGCGCACACCCAACACGTTCGACAACAAGTACTACGTGAACCTCGTGAACCGCGAGGGGCTCTTCACCTCCGACCAGGACCTCTTCACCAACCCGGCAACCAGGCCTCTTGTGCAGAGGTTCGCGCAGGACCAGAAGGCCTTCTTCGACCAGTTCGCCTCCTCCGTGGTCAAGATGGGGCAGATCAAGGTGCTCACCTCGCAGGGCCAGATCCGCAGAAACTGCTCCGCGCGCAACCCGGCACCGGCATGTCGTCGTGGTCCATCCTCGACGACGCAGCAGAGAGCCTCGCCTTCTGATAAGTTACTAGCCCGTGCGTGGTCTGGCTGCTCGTACCATCTAGGCTGCTGGGAGGGAGAGTAACTAGCTTACTAGCAGCTAGGTTTAGCCCGTGGTCAGTGTGCATGTACTTGGTCCTAATGCTGATGACATGATGAGATGCAGGCAGCCCCCCCTGTAAAAGCATGCATCTAGCTTGGCGAAATAAAGTGACCATGGAAGATGTTGGTGTCAACCATGGATGGGTCTCTAAAGATGAGAGAAAACCACCTCATCATAAAACCGACTGAATGAATAAACCAATCAACCATCAGACGCGACAAGCGTCCGCACCGCCTCCGCCTCGGTCGAGGGTACCCGCCTATCCTCGATGGAAGAGGAACTCCGCCTCGATCGAGGGTATCCGTGTACCCTCGATCGAACAAGGGCTCTACCCCGCTCGAGACCACCCCTCGACTGAGATGGCCCGCACAGCCCCCCACCGACCCGTGGACAAGGGCATTTAATTGCTCTGTCCCACAACGGCACACGGAAGTCAAAAGCGCAATCCCGCGCCATCCCCGGTCCAATCCGCCAACTCCTGTCACTGTGTCGCCATCCTCGACAATGTGAAGACGTGCGCGGCGCTGTGCAGACAGGCCGGCACCGTTGTACTCTCCTGTGCTGCCTAATCAGGCATGAGAAGCCTTCGAAGAAACAAGAGGAAACCCTCGAAGGGTGTACGATCCATCGTCAGAAGCAGCAACGGACGGCGCGAGCCCTCGAGACGGGAGGATAGGCCGCATACGTCATCCACAAAAGTCGCCATGCCGTCTACTGGGACCAAGGACGCTGAACCACTCTGCACAGATGAAAGGACGTGCAACTACGACAGCCATGCCCGGCGCCACGCCACACCGTACGCGACTACTGTAGAACACGCCATATCCAGTCTGTGTTACTGTCCCTCCTTGGGCTATAAAAGGAGGAGGCAGCCCTCTGAGACGGACGCGTGAACAACTAGCATACTTCGCTCGCATTCACGCTCAAACCCACACTGCACACGCTAAGGGACCTGGAGACCACACCTCCTCTCCCGCCTTGCTTGTAGCCCCTCTACTACGAGCACCCTTGGTGCAAGTCAATACAGCGCTCACACGCACTCTGCTGGACGTACGGCCGACGATGAACCCCCGTGTCTTTGTATTGTTCCTAGCATCAGCCATCGTGAGACGGGACACAACGCATTTCTGCTGGGGTTCGGCCCATCGCGGGTTCGAACACCGACAGAAGACAACAAAGCCTGTTGTACAACTAATGAGGCTACTTTCATCTTGCTAATAATTCTTACATAACTAAATGCTCTAGCTAGGAAAACAAATAACTCTCTAAAAATATATAAATACAAAGCTCTGAGAAAATGGGCCTAGCATGTTATTTATTTCCAAAAATAAGCTACTTTGAAAAACATATGCTACCTTTTCATTAGGGAAAAAATACTAGCTCATCAAATACAAAAGGAAGAACGATGAGTCATCTTTGCAGTACGCGGCGAGATAAAGGTACAAGGCCCATCGTGAAGGCACGAGCATGTCCACACTAGAGTAGCAACGGACACGGTTCCGTGCGGTACTGCACGTGCAGTAACCGCCGTTGACAGGTGGCCCCAACACCCTTCAGGCCCGCACGTCAGTGGCGTCCACTGCACGGTGCGGTACCGCACCGGATCTCCGTCGAGTAGCAACTATATCAACTAGCAAGCATTGCTAATTTGCTTGGTAACTCCGTTCGCTAGCTAAGCACATTCTTTAACTGCTGACATTGTCAGATACTTTTTTCTTCTTCTTTTCTAACTCTTTTCCAAACATTTTCAGTACATTTTTTATCAAAGGATATATCTATTAACGGCATATTTACATTTTTTAAAAAAATTTAAGTTGTTTTTGTTTCTGGAAAATTCTCCCAAAAACTTTTTCCTTCAAAAATCAACATAAAATTATAACCTACAAATTGTGAAGAAGGGCCGGGGATCACAAGCTAAGGTTTGAAGCAACACATAAATAAATGGTCCTTCAACTTCCTTTGTCTGCTTGTGGTGGATCTAGAGGAAGGGGAGTTCAAGCGATGCTGTTGCTCTACTTATTTAGATCGGGATAGGGAACTCTTGTTTATGTGTCGGCTCCATTCATATCCATGTAGTGCTCAGAATAGGTCTCAGGCTTGAGTAATCCTAGTTCTTCGATCAAATTTTGTAAACATTTATTTAATCTTCTAAAAAATTAGAGGTGATTGCAACTATCACTAGAAAACTGCAAAAATGACTGTCATTAGAGTGGTATCCTCGCATTCTCGCAAAAAAGAAAAAAGAGTGATATCCTTGCAATAAAATAAAACAGTGGCCATTTCGCAGATGCCCCCCAAAACAAACTCTACTCATACTGAATGCATCTTTACCATGTGAAATTAAACAATACCCCCCAACCTCCTGGAGTAATTTAATTTGATTGCTGCTTTATTATATCTTCAAAATTCCATGTAAACACAAGACAGCTTAGAGAAAAGAGAGAAACACTAGTACAAGTTGAAGAAATGCAAATATCTTAGTAGCATCGATTTGGTGGGCTTGACAACAATAGGCATTGGATCCGAGACATGCCTCTAAACTAGGCCTTGCAGTTTCTGCATCATGTTTGGAAAGGCAGACAAAAGTATCGATCGCCACAAGACACAAGAAGCTTTAGCAGCACCGAAAGCGCACAAAGTATCGAGCAGTAGCAGAGAAGACATGGGTCGTGGTCCTACTCCTCTACTAGGGTCGTCACTGCCGTACTGGCTCTAGCCGTGGTTGCTGTCCTCTGCACCTCAGCCGCGGCATCTGGGCCGTCGTTGGACTTGTACAGGCGGAGCTGCCCCAACGCGGAGGCCATCGTGCACGACGGCGGCGCTCGACTTCCGTCAGTTCGCCGCCGGCAGGGGGTCCTCACCTCCGACCAGGACCTCTTCACCACCAGGCCCCTCGTCGCCAAGATGGGGCAGATCAAGGTGCTCATCACAGGGCCAGGTCCGCAGAAACTGCGCCAAGCCAAACAACCTCATGATGCACAACAGCTGAGAGCCTCGTGTTCTAGCCTCTTGTGCTCTGCCTGGACAATGATCACATTCACGGACAGAATGGCACAGTTGCAAGAAAAATCCACATTTATAAAACCAAGGATGGGTATAGCTCGTATATTTATGTTCCACCACAAATTACAGAAAACTGACACGACAAATGACAACTGAGGAGCATCCGCCGCACTAGGCTATGTCAAGAACACCAAGACAAAGAGAATAATGAACAGAACAACCAGGAATGCGATCAACATAATCTGCCCCTTGATGCCAGCCTTCTTCATCACCATCGCCACTCTTTTCTGCACCACACAATCACAATGGGAGGACAACAGTCATGCAGGATCAACCAAACCGATCAAGTGTCTTCACATGCGGATATGCAAAATACAAGGAACACAAATAGAAGCACCAACTGAAGAACGCACCTGCACGAAATCAAGTCGGTTGGAAGTTGTCTCCATCTCCAAGCTTAGGTCGTTCAAGATCCTTTCCTGCAAAACAGTCATGTGCATCCCGGTTATACTATTATTACCAGTTACAGATCCTGCACAACTGTACCAGCTTTTGCGCTTTTGTCAGATTGCAATTACCTGTCCAGACAGCTCTTCGTGTATGGTTAGCCCTACACCACCAATCCTTTCGACACTTGCACTGAGCTCATCAAGTTCTTCATCCTGCTGCCTGAAGGAAAAGCATCCGGTACAGATATCGAACCAATGCAAAACATATGAACTTCATATAGCTACCATAAAAACGTATATACCTAAAATTATTTTGGCTAGCAAATTTGAGTTTAACCGATATGTGCAGTTTTTATATAACTTTAAACAACTTTAGGAAAAACAAATATCAGGAATAAATTGATTGCAATCAATAGCTTAATGCTTCAGTACATGCATATATGTATTACTTCCAGAAACAAGAAAACAACAACAATGCTGATGAATACCGTATAACTACTTTGGCAACAAAAAAGTATATCTTGCTGCCTGAAGGAAAAAAGTACAGATAAAAAACCAACATAAAACATATGAACCTCACACCCCCATGGTTACCTTGGCAAAACATGCAACTAAAAAAATAATCTGCATCACAATTACAAGTTTAATCATTATCTGTGTTTATCTTACAATTGTTTGCCAGCTCAATGAACTGATCATGGACTCGTGAATAACTTGATTAAAATTGATATCGTAGCCCCATGCATGAGTTACACGCAGCAACAAGCAACAAAACAGCCAAAAAATATGTTGTATATCTACCTAGATAAAAATAAGAATGGTGCTGCCAGAAAGACAGGAATCAGAGGAAAGGGATAGGTTAAAAAAGGCACAAGCATCAACTAGACTGAGCAAGAATACAAGGTTTATGTGCTAATGCCAACTCGGCTTCAAGCAAGTAGATTAACATTTGTGCGTGTCAAAATAACAAAAAAAAAAGCCTTAGTATCGAAGGGTTGTGTGCTTATGATGGCTACAAACACTGGCCTTCAGCAAATACTTCATGCTTGTGATGACTTCCGGGCAGCAAATATATAAATTATACACTAGCGAAGTATGTCAAGACAGAATCCTGAGTTTAGCTATAACAATGAAAGAATAACATATATCTAACCAACATATTTGCAGAGTACATTAAAAGTAAGTAAGTAACAAATCAAACTCACCTCATGAGCAGCTGCTGTCTATCGGATTCTGAAGAAATAAAGTCATCATTGTCTTGGGCAGAATAGAGGTTGGTCCTGCTAGTGTCCTGGTATTTTGAAGTTGCCGAATTGCTCTTCCCCTTTTCGACAGCTCTCCTGACTGTACCAACCTGAATATGTCTGTGTGTAAGTGGCGATCCAGAATAAACAAATAGTAAATTGGCAACTGCAGAGTTCCAAACATAGTAACATAATATCCACAATTGTTGTCTTTCCTCTTCCATATTACAGGATGCCATATTGCCATGCAAGCTCCAATAGTGTAACTCACGCATGCTTAAAATAAACAACGTTGATAATCGAAAATATCAAAGAGTTCAATTATCAAATTGTTGAAGAGTTTCTATTTTATTATGGGGACAAAAAATACATGCATGGAATGAAGGATGGAATGTCAAATGCATACCTGACTACGGGCAGAACCAGTCCATTTTCTTCGTCTAGAAAGCTCGACTTCATCAAGTCCATAGTATGCTGGATCCCTTGATGCAACTGAGATTGTCTTTTCCAGTTCATCTACCTTTCAAAGTTTCAAAAAAGAGAGCCATTTAGACCAGAATGATTACATCAAGATTCAAGAAAGTAGATATCACATCCCAAATCCCATCATCAAAAGTAAGCTGACATATTAGATACATAGCCTGACCCTAATACATAGGAATAAATATGATAGTGATTACAAAAAATGATCGATAAAAGGAAAAATAACTAGCATATCCCAATTTCTTCTTAAAAGTCTTCTAAATGGAATAATGACAGGAGGAATAATGGCAACGCTCAGACTTGGGTTCGTACCTGCCACTCAATGCTTTCGCAGCTGGTCAGAAGCTCCTTTGTCAGATGAACGTATTCTCCTGTGTTTGAAGCAGTTTGCTCCCAACGGTGGAAGGTGCTTTGCAGTTTATCAATCTGGACCAAAATAACTTCATACTCAGAACTTAAAGAATAATAACATATAGACATGAATTTGGATGAGACCATCTCAGCAGCAGAAATGCAAAATAGGATTCATCCTGAGGAATAACAGGAAACCTGACATTGGCATGGTGGCATGATATGTTTCTGAAACTAGTATAAGCACAAAAGGCTGGCAAACTATTCGGCCTTGAATTGCCGGATCAAGTTAAAGCTCAAGTCTCTACCATAAGACTCTAGTGCTACAGGCGCATCAAGTAGCCTACAAACATGTGCCTATAAACAAAAACTGGCCTCATACAACAAAGGAGAACATCCCTAGCTGCAAATTGGAATTTCAAGTATGTAACTGTGTAGCCAAACGAATTAACATCATTCTCGCCCGATAGGCATCGGATTTGCAGTCTGTATGGATGCAAAACGACGGCTCGACGATGATATATAGGAAAAAAGTTGTCAATCACTGGAACGGTGAAGAGCGAGGAAAGTAAGGATTACCGAGTCCTGGATCTCCTCCCGGACGATGTAGAATGGATCTTGCGCCGAGCTCATGGCTCCTCCACGAACGGACCCTACGGATTAGTGGGTCTGGGCGCTTGGATTTGTTCCCCTCCTCCAGACCCTAACAAGATTTAGCGGATTTGGTGCGGAGACGAGAGATCCCACTGTGGTGGTTCGTCGTCTCGTCTCGGCGACACTGCTGCCTCCTTCCTCCCCGTATGAGGTGAGATTAGAAGTGGGCCCCACCTGTCTGCTGCGGAGCGCACAGCCCCCTGGGTGGACTCGGTTCACGGAGCACCGTTGGCCTACGTGGTACGTCGGGCCCACAAGGCAGAGACCTGAGTAGCCTTTGACTCTCGGGTTCCCCTTCTTCCTCCGCGGCATCGGGAGGCAAAGCAGATAAGGCTCCTGAACCTCCATCCATGGCGGCCTTCACCACCGCCACCGCGGGCGCTGCGCTGGCGTCGCCGGCTCCGTGCCGGCCCTACGCCCTCGCCGCGCGCCTGCCACCGGCGTGGTGGGTGCCGCTCCGCTGCTCGCCGCCGGCCCTGGGCCTAAGGCGAGGGACGGCGCCTTCTCGGCGGGGTTCAGCCGCGCTCCGGGTGAGGCTTTCCTGGCATTCCTGTACTCTATCTATGATTCGCGTTGCCTTCCCAAAGAAGTAATTTGGCTACCGTGTCTGTTAGCGAATGGAATCGTTCATTTAAAAATGTATCGTAGCAGAAACCTAGCTAACTGTCGGTTTTGGAACTATGGGTTATCAATTCTGTTTCCTATACTGTATCAAAGTTCCAGTTCTGGGTTCAGCATGGGTGTGCAATGTATAGTATAGTGCAATGGCAAGAAATTAGTAGCTTTGACATCTATGTCGCCATGTGCAGTATACCATTATCTGAAAGCATAAATTATTTTTTTAGATTGTTAACCTGGTGTTGTGCCATCAGCCATCATATGATGTCCTGTCCCCAGCCCCCTACACTCGTCAGATTATTTTCGAGGAACTAAAATTACCATATTGTACCTTTGTTCTCTATAAAGAAGTGATCAAGTTCCAACTGACTATTTTCTTAGTGCTGCATAATTCCCTCTTTGCCCCCCAAACAAAACTTTGTGGATTTATGCCACCTTTTCTGATATTTAAAATGTTTCGATTTTGGACAGGTGGAAGCTAAGAAGCAAACATTTTCTTCATTTGATGAGTTGCTGGAGAAGTCTGATAAGCCTTTACTAGTTGACTTCTATGCAACTTGGTAAGCTACTGGTAAATGAGAATTGCACTTGGCCTTGTATGTGTTTGTCTTCTATGTAAATTGCATTTATCCTATCCATCTCCTATGCTGTTTCTGTTTTATAAATGCCAAACTTCTGATGATAACTGAATCAGTTTTCACCCAGTCCTTATGGCTTGAGCGGTGAAGAGTGGATGGCATTGGGTCTGTTTTCCACATTTGTAATTAGTATTAACCATGTGGACTAACAAGTTCAGTTGCACCAATTTTCCTTCACAACTGATATTTAACAAGTTCAGTTGTACCAATTTTCCTTCACAACTGGTATTTGAAGTGCTCCAAATATAAAACATACTGATTCCAGTGCCTTTGCTTTGTGTGGTCATTTTGTTCTAGTCCTGTCCATGCATGTGTCGATTGTGTCCTTCCAAATTCATACAAAAACCAGACATATATGGACCATGGTCGGTCAAGCACTGTTTGTGATGCTGTGTGTTGTTTCCAAACATATATGGACCTAGTCTCATAGTATACTCATCAAACGTTGTCCCAACTCCAAACTGACACCAAGCAGCTGCTGATTTGTTAGCTTCATTACACCATTCAAATGAATTATGACTTGTCTGTATACTCGGCATTGCTCTATAGCTTGATTTAAGAAGGTTTTAAAATAATAGCTTACGTTTGTCTTTTTTTCTTTTCTTTTGATCAGGTGTGGTCCATGCCAATACATGGTTCCCATACTTCAAGAAGTAAGCGAAAAGTTAAGCGACAAGATTCAAGTTGTGAAAATTGATACTGAGAAGTACACAAGCATTGCAAGTCGTTACAGAATTGAAGCATTGCCAACTTTTATCATCTTCAAGAACGGGAAACCTTGCTATCGTTTTGTAAGTATTCAATAATCATTTTTTGGTCAATTTTCTTGAATAGCTGAACTTGTGCTAAAGTGCTAATGATGCTATGCTTTATGTCCCTTTGGGGTCTGTTTTGCTACATGGCATTCAGGAGGGAGCATTGCCTGCTAACCAGCTGATTGAACAAATCGAGAATGCTTTGGCAGTCACAGAGACAGAGTAGGACACATGGTGAGCAGAGCAGAAAAGTTTTCCCGAAAATATGTGCCGCTACCTCATAACATGTACTTTGGGATGTTAATTCTTGATTATTGTTCCAAAGATTCTACCTGGATTACGTATGAACTGGCATTTTTTCTATATCTTTACAGTCTGAAACTATGATATTGAAAATCTTGTGATGATTTTCTACTGGATCTTTCACTGTGTTGGCCAACAGAAATAACAATTTTGAGCCAAGCAAGTTGGGGTAGGCTAGAAATAAATCCCAACAAGAGCCACCAACAATAGGGACTAAGTATGTTCTGTAGATTTTTTTTTTCAGATCTAATGCAATGAACATTATGGGACACATAATAGTTTCATAAGGCCTCCTTCCAAAAAAATAGTTTCATAAGGAAGTATATGCTTTTGAAATTAGTGAAGTTATGCGAAAGTAAAATAGGAAGGCCATGCCAATTACTAGGCTGTCTTCACCATGTTTTTTACTTAACCAGCTGAATCAAGACCCATTCGCCTTTGTCCAACTTCAGTTTTCTATGCCACAAAATGTGACTCTTCTTTTGCCAAATACCCCCTGTGTTACCACCTACTTTCATTAGCTATTCTTTTTTATCTTTCTTTAATCTATGCGAAGTTTAAGGAAAAGGAAGGTCAAATGTGGCCCCTTTGGCATTTAAATGATTGGTTCTGATTCGGCCATTCAGGTGCCCTTCCCCTAGGAATTCTAGATCAAATCAATCAAGCATTGACAGGCATGTGGCCCTGTTTGTTCTTTGTCCACCAACTAGTATATATGGTTTTTGTCAGGGTAAAAAAATGAATTGGTTAGATTGCTGCCCTCCAGTCCCTATTGGCTTCCATAAACTGGGTAATTCCTGAGATTTATTTGAAATGCTGTGAATTGTTCAAAATCGCCTTAAATTATTGACAATTGGTGCAAAGTAGGATTAGATTGAACTTAATGGGGGTTATTTAGTATTATCTCAGTTTCAAAAGTCAAATATCATGTGTAGACAACAGTACTGACTGAGGTGCCGGTGTGTTTGCGGTGCTTGCCAAGATCCCCAGCTGTCCGCAGCTGATCATCCAGAGCCATGAGGCTTTATGTTTTATGCTATCAACAAGTCAGGATTTGTCATGGTTGTTAGGGGGTTAGTTTAGATTTGCTAGTTTGTTGAGATAACTTGTAAGGAGTCTGGTTAGTAAGATCTGTTATGGCTTAGGAGGGGTTCCTCGAATCCTCGTCCACGCTCATCGCACAGCTACTTCTTGTGTTCGCTGCTCTCTTCCACTATGATTACACAAAACAATTGATTATTTCATATGCCACTCCAGGCTGGCTTGGCAGAAACAAGTTAGTTCCTTTTTTTCAGAAATGTGCAGCATGGTTCGAATCGTATAGTTGCCATCTGCACAACGCGATGATACTCATGTTAGCTTGATTGAGGACAGATT
Organism: Urochloa ruziziensis; assembly: GCA_015476505.1. Lineage (NCBI taxonomy): Eukaryota > Viridiplantae > Streptophyta > Magnoliopsida > Poales > Poaceae > Urochloa > Urochloa ruziziensis. The sequence goes on along the minus strand of CM027122.1, from coordinate 63,372,349 downwards.
GGACAGCATATATTCGTAATAAAAAGCAAATAAAAGGAGGTTGTTAAGATAGCGTGAATCAGTTCCAAGTTTGAAACCTTCAATTCTCTAAGCTTGAACTCTGATTCCTTCTTCACCTTAACCTAGCTGCTCACAGAAACGTATTTTTTATTGTAGTGAAAGTATAAATATTAACCAGTTAACCAGGTTGTTCTGCATTAGTAAAGATCTGGTGGAAGAACATCATATCGGGATGCTTATATCTGCGATCCAGCTATTTTTTATCATTCTGTGTTGACTTTCATGATGCAGTTAATCCTATGAGCTGAAGCTACATTTTGTTTTGGCAAACTGTGCATGTGAATGAATTTTCCATTTTTCTTTCATATATTCTGCTTTCCCATGTTGCATCATTTGTCCTGACTTGAGCGGTTGAACCATATTATTTTTGAAAGCAAAGGGAGGATGAATTATTCTTTTGCCCCGCTGTATCGCTCCCTTACGGCGTGAGGGATTGTGGATTCCGGCATCTATCTTCCTTAGAATATCAGCTTGTGTGGTGAATAAGCAAGTGCTATACACATACCTTTAAGATTATCCTTTTTCCCCCTCCATCCATGGAACCTTAGAAAAGGCCTGATATTTTCTGGAGTAAATATTAGTAGTGGTGCTCTTTTCAGCCTTGGAGGATATTTTTTGTTGTGATAGATCATGTAGATGAGACTTGGTAAATCAAAATTCAAAACTTGCATCGTATTGAATAAACAGAATTGGCTGAGGACACACTCGGAAGTGGGGCTGCTGGATATCTTTCTAGTATAACTGTTTGTGTTATACGCATAGTCTTGCTCTCTCATCAGTCATCAGTCATCACCAAAGGTGTCAGCTGAGTACTGTGAAGGGTCAGCGTGTGTTTATTACGAGTGCCCTGCTTGTTTTGCGGTATTGTGGCTCAGCTCCTGTGGTAATGATGGGTGCTAAGTTTTGAGGGCCCTTCGCCCGCTCGTGTCGTCCTGGTGGAAAGAAGTAATCGTTCTGATCATGAAGAATCTCAAGTGAGGATAAGAGTTACGGCACATTTTTTTCTTTTAAGGTTTCACACAACATGTACTTTTTTTATTTGGTTTACAGAAACCAATGGGATGTGCTGCATTATTCTTGACACTGAAAGGAGGAGGAATGGAATTGATGTCGTCATTTCTTGATAGCTAGACTTGCCTGAAAGAAGAATAACTTTACAGTGTGCTGGGGCTCCCAGTTGGCAAATTATCGCGTGGTCTTTTCAGAAAGAGAGAACAACGCGCGTTGGAATCCTCATACCTTGGCTTATCATCTTATATTCTCGATCTATCTTGGCGATAAATGTACTCGCACGAACCAGGGCAGTATCCCTCACCGTCATGGCCCTATAAATAGGGACGTTTGTGCAACACATTTGCAGCAACCAAAGCAAGCACACCTGAGTGAGTGGTCTTTGTGAGGCACCCCAAGCAATCGAGATGGCTGAGTACTACCACGGCGGCGGCAGGACCATGTACTCCAACACCGACGATTGCTACGACACCGGCAAGCACGGCAGCCGGAGGATGTACTCGCACACCGACGAGTTCTACGACGACGTCGACCGCAGGAGGCCCGGCGCGTACGCCGACGACTGCTACAACGGCGCCGGCTACGGCGGCGCCAGGCAGGCCGCCGTCTACTCCGACGAGTACTCCCGCAGCGGCTACGACGGCTACGGCGGCGAGCAGGAGCACTTCAAGAGGGAGGAGAAGGAGCACAAGCACAAGGAGCGCCTCGGAGAGTTTGGCGCCCTCGCCGGCGGCGCCTTCGCACTGGTCAGTAACGAAGATTCACTGTAAATTAACTGTACATCTTATCGATTGATCAAATATAGTTAATTCCATGGTGAATTGCAGTACGAGGGTCACCGCGCGAAGAAGGACCCGGAGCACGCGCAGAGGCACAAGATCGAGGCCGGCGTGGCGACGGCGGCGGCGCTGGGCGCCGGCGGCTACGCCTACCACGAGCACCGCGAGCAGAAGGAGGCCCACTACGAGGGCAAGCAGGAGCACAGGGTGCCGCACGGCTACTACTGCAACTGAACTCATGCATCATCCAACTGCACTGCACCTGATGATTGAGCATCATCTGTCCATGATACTTACTGATGACGATATATATGAGCATGCATGACGATGAGCGTCTAAGTAAATAAGAGCAGATGATGCTGCGACTTGTTGCTCACTATTGTAGTATTGTTACTGTTACAAAAACGATTGCAGTACGTGTATAATAATGTAATCACTCTGCCTCGCTCGGCACTCGGCAGGTAGCCCTGTATGTATGTGACCGTACTACGTCATTATTAATGCAATTAAGTTATGTCTACAGCATTGTGTATCGTCATTATGCAAGTCTCTCAGCTACTGAGTGTTCTCACAAACATTTTTTTTTCAATGTTTATATATGATGAGGCACAGCACGCAAGAGTTTCCAAAGCCCAAGACGTTTCACTTTTGTCCCAAGTCAACCAAATTTATAGAAAAGAACACCAACATCTGCCACATCAATTAGTTTTACTAACTTATATTTAACAGTTAAAAAAATTAAGGAGGCTTGATCAAAGTTTTAAAAGTTAAAGTTAGAATAAAAATAAAAAATATCTTGTGTTTTGATTAAAGTTTGAAATTAATTCACAGTTCATGCATGGCGGATCAAGGCGAGATCAAATTGCCAATAGTAGTTCATTTGAGAGCATGTGTAAAAAAACAGACACTTGCTCAGTCTATCAGGCCTTGTGTTCTCTTGTGGGGAATTAAGCCCTACCTGTGTTTAACAGATGACCTTGCCAGGGCCAGTGATATGAAGTGCTGAGCATTGGAAAATCATGTCGTAGAAAAACCAACTTGCTGAGGTCGAAAATCAAAGGAATGATTAGTACGAAAAGCCGAGCATTCATTCATTGGTCCTCAATCTCAAAAGAAAGAAAAGCAGAGAAAAGAAGAAGAAACAAAGCATTGGAAGAAACCCAAGGCCGAGGAAGTAGCAATGTAACGACCCAGCCCAGAGTAGCAGACGCCAGACGGACGAAAGCCCAGTCAAGGCCACCAAACTCGACTTGGGCTTATCCCCCATTCAACAAGCTGATACGCCCACAGCAGTAGCTCAAGACTATCAAGCTGCAGAGCAAGTGATAGATGCATGAATCATGAATGTGTAATTTCTTGAAAGCAAAGCTTACCATGCATCCAGAAACTGAGAAGAATAATATAAGTTGACTGACTGCTGCACAAAGTAGCACCCAATACGCCAATTCTATTCTATATATTATCGCATCCTCCTTTAATTAATTTTCGAAAGGGAGGAACCCTAAACAGTACAATACACTTTAACTAGCAAAATGTAAAGAGTTATTTACGTACTGCATATGAGAAAGTATGAAAGTGATATAAATCTAGCAACGATAATACTGTTTTGTTAAAATCCATTTATATATAAAAAAAATTAAGATACATTTAGGGCCTGTTTGGATCCCATATGCTAAAAAAAAGTTACTAAACTTTAGTAACTTTCGGGGCTAAAAAGGTTCCAGTCCAAACACAAATACTAAAATGCTACTAAAACCTTTTAACACCCTTTTTTAGTAAAACCCTTTAGCACTCTTTTTCTTAAAACCCTTTAGCATCCAAAGATGTGCTAAAATGGACTAAAGTGGGCACCTTTTAAGAGGATGCCCCTCATTATTACCCACCCCTTCTCTCTCCCATTTCCGCACGATTAATGAGTGGTAGTTTGGTCTTTGTGCGTAGCATTAATGACACTTTAGTAACTTTTATGCCGTGTTTAGTTGGGTGAAAAGTAGATGAAATGGTGAAAAGTTTATGCATTGAGTCGCGTGTATAGAGAGAAAAAAATGAACTGACACGGTTGTGTAGGTGAAATTCTTTTTGCATTTTGAGAGAAACTACACAAGGCCTTAGTAGCTAGATCCAAAGGGGTCCTAAACTTTAGTACCTCCATTAGTCCTAACAGTGTAGACAGATGCTGTCTTTTTAACACAAACAACAGCTTAACATACAACTTGTATAATGGGTTGTCTGTATGGTGATTAATTCATCATTTGACACAAAAGCTAATCATGATCTACCGCATACTTGATCTTTGTAGCTGTTTTCGTTGTATACATCAGAGAATTAAAAAATACATACAAATATGTGGCTTACAAGTGGGGCATGTGTTCCAACCTTATCTTCCACCTCCCCTCTCTGTCACACTCGGTTCTGAAAAACAAAACCGAGTGCACACTGTATGTGTGCCAGAATCAAGCTTCACACATACGGCGAACACAGAGTGAATAAAGAGACAATATCACATAAAAATGAATAAACTAGAAAGACTATCAGAGTATTACACAGCTTAATCCTGGAAACGGAGGCTCCAACTCCACAAGCAGACGGCCGGGGGTTGCGTACGCCTAGAACTCAGCAACATCTTCAACAAACTTCAAGCAGCTTCTTCCTTCTTCTGAGCAAAATTGTTTATAGTAAGGGTGAGCACATGTCGTACTCAGCAAGTGTGGGGAAAGTATGAATGCAAGGCTGAATCAAGGAGAGGCTGAGGGTTTAAAGCGATACGCAATTTTAGTTGGTCAAACTTTTATTAGCACATATTTACTAAGATATAAGTATATACCAAAACCCACATTAAAAACATAGCGCCACAAGAATACGGCACAGCCATAACCACGATTTAAGTCCATCTTCAAGTCAATTATCATGTGAGGGTCTAGGCCGCTCTTGACTGTGAGCACGGCTGTTATAACAGTTTTACACTGTGCAGAGGTTGTACACTTTCACCATAAGTCGCGTAAAAGTTCAATAGAACTTTAAACTCAACCATGCAGCACCACAGGCGCATATCACACTACCGAGGTGTGACTGCATAGGGACGTTACGAGGCCTTTACGAAGATTCGCTAACAAGATTTAGCTCGCATGGTTCCGGTGTCTGACGCTCCTAACCCTCCCTAATAGGCATGTACCTTAGCAAAGGCTACTTCCCAAGAGGACCGGGCTAGACCGCGACTCAGTCCCCTCTTGCCCCTTTCAGGTAAAGTTACCCCAAGTTAGTGTTTCTAGTTATTTAGCCAAGATCAGAGCCCATTAGTCTTATGGTTGTACTGTTTTCCCGGGTGGTTCTCCATGTTCCAATTAAATCATATGATCTTGTAATTAACCAGAAGTATAGCATAAAATAAAGCATGTTCAACATTGTTGTTCATTAGAACCACCATAACCCAAGTATAGCAACTAGCAATGCTACCCAACATAAAGATAAACCCAGGCAGACAAGAAATAAGCATAAAAGACTAGGCACTCCTTAATAGGACCCATCAAATTAAATGCAAAGCATATGCAATAGTGATTAAGTAAAGTTATTGGGACAAAAGCACAAGGACACACTTGCCTTAATTCCAGAGAATAGTTGCTCAGAGTATCCTTCAACTCTTGCTCTTCAAACTCTCGAACCGCGTTCCTTCTACTCGTAGCAATCAAAGGCACAAACATCTAGAGCAAGCAAACAAAGATAACTAAGAACAATACACCAATCAAAAGAAAAACTTTAAAAGAGCGTCCTAAAGGATAGAACTTGCTACGGTCACGTGATTACAAGAATTGCTGGCATTAGAATTGAATGGAACAAGATATGGATTTTAAAAGAAAAGGATATATATAGCTATTTGAACATGACGTAAAGATGATGTCACCATGACACAATACTCGAGAAAGGGCTTGAATGAATAGATAAACCGTTCCATGAGCAAGGATGTTGTAAGTAAATAAAGGATTATTCTATAGATCATAGATAGTCAAGGCCAAAAGATGTATGGAGTTTCACTAAACGGGAAAGAAGTGTGCACAAGCATTTTAATTACCATATAAGCATGACGGTGGACACATGCATGCATGGCAAAACACAAATAATCAGGTAGCCAGGTAACTGAGTTGCATGCTGGGTGCATGCGTGCATGTAGATGAAAGGAACAGAAGCAACAATGCTCAAGATGATGCCTGATGATGTAGGCATGACATCAGCGGAGTATAATAAAATAATATGACCAAGAAATTAAAGTACTAGCTGCACCTTGTATGGCGACGGCTTATGTTGATCTTGGGGAGGAGGAAAGTTAGCTTGTCAATGGGAGTTGTACACAGAGCTTGCCTTGCTGAGCGAGAGAAAACCAGGACGCTGCGTTGGAGTAACTTACGGCCAGAGTTTCATCTAATTAAGATGAGCAAACAAAAATAAATGAATGGACTTGATGCTCCTCAGCTAGATGGAGGAAAAAGAGAGACATGTGGAGAGGACTTACGTTGGACAAGATATACGATCTGTAGTTGTCAGCAGCAAGGGACTAAGCGCACGATGTTGCCAGCGTGCTTCGGCGGTAGATCAACAACGGTGTCTTATGGACGGACTTCATGGAGGAGGCAGAAGCTCCTGTCGGCAACGCGTTGCTCCAGTGGCATCTGACGGCGGCGTTGTCGGTCCGCGGCCGGGTGTCGTACTCGTCGTGGCGGAGCGCGGCAACTCGACGATGGTGGTGATGGGGCTCGTGTGGATGAGGTCGACGATGGTGGTGACGGGGCTCGTGTGGATGAGGTCCGCGGCCGGGTGTCGTACTCGTCGTCGTTGCCGACACATTGTTTGCCGTGTGCGTTTTGCCATGCGCGGCGCACGGCAAATGTTTTGCCGTGTGGGTTTTCCGTTTTGCCATGCGCCGTAGGCACACGGCAAACGGCGCAGCCCCCGTAGTGTCGTGTGGATGAGGTCGACGATGGTGGTGATGGGGCTCGTGTGGATGAGGTCGACGGCGTTAGCCTGCAGCTCGATCTGGGCGGCGCATTGCAGTGTAGCGGCGCAGGGCACGAGCAGCGGCGGCGGCGGCGGCGCAGGACGTGAATGCCGAAAAAGAAAACGGACGAGAGCAGCAGCCACAATTTATACGCCAGGCGGTGCATCTCCGATCGATCAACGAGGGGTCCGAACAAAGGCTGATCACGAAGGGGATTCACAGGAGATGGGCCATTATTGTTTTGTTGACCCAGAACAGATAGCGATGAGAGGGGTTGGTCAGGGTGTGTGTTGGATATAGACATCATCAACGAGAGTTTGGACTTGACCTGCTGCAGCAGCTGTTGATTTAATTCCCGGGCTTAAAGCTCTGGACGGAAACTATAGGGAGAGTAAAATGGGAGGAAGATCACCATATTTAATAGTGCTGTTTATTCTCATCCCGAAATAAGAAACGCTGGGTGTAACCCAAGGGGAACTCGTGAGACTTGACACCAACGCCGGGGATGATGGGCGATAGCAGCCGGAATCGGCCAGCAAATGGCGGTGGCTCGGCTTAGGATCCTTGCACAGTGACGGTGGCGATCCGGTCAATGATGGTCGACTAGAAGTTCTTCTATGGTCGCATGCAGATGGGCGAGGAGTTGAACGAGATGGGGTCATCTTGTTCCAATGGCGTCAGCTCACGGCGAGTCGGCAGGGCGACGACGAACAACGACTGTCCCGGTCCTTGCGTGTAGGCGGCGCTCTGGTGAGCGTTTGAGGAAGAGGACCAGCGGGGTGGCGGTGTTGCACAGGGCAAGGCGAAGGGAGGCGAAGGCGGCGAGGATGGATGCAAGTTGCTATAATTGATGGCGGAGATGGCAGAAGCTCGAGCATTGCGCGACGGGGCTCCTTGGGCGAAGGCATGAGGACGGCGAACGGCGACGGACGTAGATCGGTGAATCGGGCAGCAAAGCTTGTCGGTGGCTCAAAGATAGTTTTGGACATAATGAGTCCAAATAAAATATTTAGAGCTCATGAAAATGATTATAGAGCCTTCCAATAAATAGATTTAGCTCTAGAAAGAGAAGAATAAATTCCAGAAAAGTTTAGAAAATTCTCAGAAGAACCTAAACGTTGGATAAACGTGTTTCAAAACCTTTGCATTCATGAAACACGAAGATGCATCGGCATGAATGCAACACACAGAAAATAACTTATTTATTTTTAGAAAACAACAATTATTTTTCTGTGCTAAATTCTCTGTAAAATAAATAAATGTTGGGAAAATTTTAAAATTGAGAGAAAATCGTTATTTAATTATTCTCTAAATTCACATCCTGAAATTGGAGAATTTCAGGGTGTGACACTCTCCCCCCACCAACCCACCCGACCAGTGCTCGTCTCTTCGTCCTCCTCTCTCTCCATCTCCGACGAGGGGCGGCCGGCGAGGCCCCCGCAACGGGGCTGCGACGTGCGGCCGGCGGCCCCCGCGCGCGGTCGGCGAGGCCCCGCGGCGAGCGGCGGCCGGTGGGGCTCCCTAGACGGATCCTCCTGGTCCCTCTGGTCCTTCCTTGCTCGACGACAAACCTTGGCGTCAAATGAATCCCCCCACCGCGCAGCTAATCCTTTGTCGTTGTCGTCTCTCCGCGTCGTCTCATACAAAGGCACAGTTCGTCGTCGCTTTGCCCGGAGCACGAACCCAACGAGTCGACGGACGGAACCGTAGGCGAGGCCGCGGAGGGTTTTGGAAAAATCTCGTTGCATGTCTACGGCTGACAACGCCCGTTGTATGTGGCTAGGGATGGAAATGGTAAACGTTTTGATTGATTCCGTTTTTATCGTATTACAATACTTATTATTTTCAACTAATTTTTTCATCATAATGTTCCGTTTTGATCTATTCATTCGATAAAATAAAAAAATTGAAAATTTTACAATATATTTGTAAATTTTGCAAAATTTGTGATACCGTTTACCGACCGTTTTCATCCAGTTGGGCGAAAAGTAGATGAAATGATGAAAAGTTTATGCATTGGGTCGCGTGCATAAATAAAGAGAAGAAATGAGCTAACACGGTTCTCTAGGTGATTTTTTTTTTTTGCGTTTGAGAGAAACTAAACATTTCCTTAGTAGCTAGATCCAAAGGGATCCTAAACTTTAGTACCTCCATTAGTCCTAAAGATCCAAACAGGCCCTTAGATAAAAGTTTTAAAAAAAGTTTGACTTAATTGAGACAAACTTAGATATACAACAAGAAAAAACAAGACTCCAGCATTACAATCGTAATCGTAAATACAAGATCGAAGAGGCCATCATACGGTACGGTGGTTGCGTTCCAAGCATGCATGCACAACACAAAGAGAGATCGATTCCATGAGGTCATCATTATTCTCGTTCGGCGATCGGCTGCCTGCCACAATGCGACTCTCGTCAGGCTGCACTACGTGCTATAAATGCACTCACTCCGATCCTCTGCCAGGCACACAGCAGCTGCATCCAAACAGCTCGCTAGGTAGCTAGCAATGGCTGGGCACTTCCACGGCGGCAGCCGGGCCATGTATCACTACGAGTGCTACGACGCCCGCGGGCAAGGGCAAGGCGGCGGCGAGTACTACGGCGGCGGCGGCGGCAAGCAGCACACTGCTGCGGCCATGATGTACTCCGGCGGCGGTGGCTGGGGTGGTGGTGGGTACGGCGGCGGCGGCGGCAACCATCAGCAGCAGCACGAATACTACAGGAGGGCGGAGATGATGAGCAGGGAGCACCGCCGCAGCGACATCGCTATGGTCGGTAATCTACCAATCGACCGATTAATCATCGTATTAATTATATATGTTGTTAGTTAGACGATCGAGGGGCCGGGGTGCGTGTTTGCTTAATTACTATGAGTTGGTACTACAAAATTAAATTGCATGCAGTACGAGGGGCGCCGTGCGAACAAGGCCGCTCTGAGGCCGCCGGCCATGTCCATGTACGCCGCCGGCGGCAGCGGCGGCGGCGGCAGCTACGCCTACTACGAGCATCACGGCGGCTACTTCTGCAACTGATCGAGACGCATGGAGCTAGCACTATATAAGTAAATAAGGGGCAAAAGTGGATGGGATCGATGGTGTGTATGTGTGTTGCTCATGCTACCAAATTCCGGACTCTGCAATCTAGCAATTAGCATGCATGCGTGTACCGGGCCTCTATCAGCAGTGTGTACGACCTACCTAAAAAATATAACTAATGTATTGTATTGTGTCTGATATTTGTATTTTTCTTTACGTAATAAACACAGGGCAACAATTTGATTTGCAAAGCTGCTGCAGCGTCCAGGTTATAAGCTAGCTGTGTGTTTGTACATCTTTTCCCTCAACCTTCCCAGCACCTTGCCACTTGCCACAGGACCTTCTCATTATAAAAAGAAAAAAAAGGATAAATGCCACCGCCACCGTATGGAGCAATTGATAGACGGGAGGCGAGCAAGCAGGACCCAGAGCACGCGCACAGGCACAAGATCACAAGATTAAGGAGAGGATCGCGGAGGCTGCCGCCGGCGGGTACGCGTTCCACGAGCACCATGACAAGGAGGAAGCCAAGGACGAGGCAAAGGAGCACAAGAAGCACCACCACATCTTCTGATGTCCATGGCCAACTGCTAATAACCATCATGTCGCTTGGTGATTTCAATTCGCCATTTGATTATATACTACCATACATGCATGTTAATTTTTCCCCTTTTTAATTCAACAAACAATAAGAGCCTAGTTGTCGCGGCTCCAACAGATCCAGTGCTTCTCGTGCGATCTCCTCCTTGGTCCAGTGCGAGCGGGCGTGCTCGGGTTCCTTGTTGACCTTGTGCTTCTCGTGCATGGCGCACGCTCCCGCTGCGACGGCGCTGAGCTGGGCGAGCTGCTCCATGTGCTTGTGATGCTTCTCCTCCTTGCGCCAGTCGCCGGCGGCGGCCTTGCCTCGGCCAGAGGGAGCCTCGCCTGGACCATGCAATTCTCTCTGCTTCAAGGCAAATCCAGGCCACCTGCTTCTTCATCAGAGATAAAAATCGCAAGTTGTTTTGGATCGGAGGTGAAGAATTCAGAAACTGATGGATATCAATGTGAATTCAGAATAATTCAGCATTCAGAGCTGCAGGCAACATGTCGTTGATGGACGCTCTGTAGTATCCCCTCAAGATAAAAAAAAATAGAGGTGCAGACTTCAGGTGCAGGCGGCATCGCCATTAAAAAATAAAATAAAAATTCATGACGTAACGGTAACAGCACGCCGCTCACGTTGAGCGACAAGACAAGAGGACGACGTCGTAATTAGCATCTCATTACCCCTGCATTCAGCACGTCTTTATAAGCGTGATTTTTTATTAAGAACGCTTTGCTTTGCTTTGCTTTCATCACGAATGGCGGGACGGTCAAAGAGCTAGCGCTGCTTCCGGAAAGAGCAAAACATCAGCAGGTCAAAGATGCAGTAGAAAGCAGGTTCTTGTTTCAGGACAGATGAATTAGAAACTGTCTCTATTTCACTGTTTCTTTCTTTCTTTCTTCAAGGTGCACTGCTTTGATCCCTGAAAATAAACAGTAAACTTGTTGTAAACTCACTGACTAACCCCAAAGCAAAACATGCACAGCACAGGGATTCCAAAGCCTCGTTACTGCTGCAGCGCACCACGGAAAACAGTGAGCTTTTGCTTTTGCTCTCGGTCTCGTCGGCTCATCCTCCGTGGTCCGTGGACTGTCCTGCTCCCTCTGGGCTAGCCACAGTAGCCGTCATCATGGCCGCTGCTGAGAAAGAGAAACAGGCCCTGCCTGAGCTTTACTTAAAGGCGCAGGTGCACAGCTGCTGCGCCCAGAACAGTTAAAGAAATTCACGCCATAGCTCTGGTGTCCGTCAGATCAGTTTGGCTCCTACAACCTGCAAGGAGAGCAAGAGGGAAACCAGCTGGAGGAGGAGGAGATGGCGAGGCGGCACTGCGGCGGTTTCAGCGTGCTGTGCCTCCTCTGCGCCGTCGTCTTGGCGTGTTTGCTGCCGCCGCTCGCCGGAGCCAAGGTGAGCAATTCCTTCTCGCCTCTTCTTGCATTGCACTGCAGCCCAAAATGCGGTTGGTCAGTTTCCTCCTCCTGCTGCTGCTGCATGTAGCCAAGTCTAGCGGAATTCTTCTCTTCTTGCTGCTGCTCAAAATGTTGGTCAGAATGCAATGTGTGCAGTTCTCCTGATTCAGTCAGTCTTGAGGGGAGCAGACCTGGTTTCCACCTGTCTTCCTTCCTGATGCTCCATGCTCTGCTGAAATTCCCGCATGGCTTGCGCCAATGCATTGCACATTGTGAAAATACAACAGTACGCTTGATCTGCATCCCGCATTTGTTTACTGGCTCCAACTGTGTCGCAGCGGCATGCTAATTCCGGTTCCGGGCGGCCCCACCACGTCGGCCTCCCGCCGCTCTCGGCGCCGCCACCCACCGCGGGAGGCGACCTGCCGCCGACCCAGCCCGCGCCGCACTTCGGCTTCCCGCTGCAGCCCACGCTTGGGTCCGCGGCGCCACCCAGCGGCGCTGCCGCCGGCGGCGAGGGGTACCCGTTCATCGGCAGCAACCCGACGGTGCCGCTGCCCACCGGAATGACGGACACGGCCACCGTACTCCCGCTGCCCGACGCCAAGGTTGGTTGCTCATTCATCCATCCATCTTCCTTTATTTACTGTGCAAGTGCAAATATGCAATGGCTCGTGCTCATGATTTACTTGCTCCGGCGGAACGCAGGTGGTGGGGCAGGCAGCGACCGTTCGTGCTCCGCTCTCCATGATTGGGCTTGGGGTTATCCTCGTCCTCTCCTTTTCCACTACCTGCTAAATGGTCTTAGATCTATCTATCTAGATATTTTTAGCTTTCACCTTCCTGTAAATTTGATCGCATTATGTTTTACTCTCTCTTTGCTAATGGCCACAGCAGTATCCCTTCTAGACTTTCCATTCAAATTGCAGTGAAATATTTCTCACCTCTGAACAACGCCACAAAACCAGCATCCCTGGTTCGGAAGGCAAAAACCACGCCTGTGTCATACGCCTCTTCACAAATCACCATGCAATAAACAGTGGGCTCAACTTAGCATCAACTCATTATCAAACATACGGAGACCCAAGAAGAAACCATCTTTTCTAGTGGAAAAGAAAAAAAAAAAGTTGAAAAGGCGCGCAGGCAGGCCACCCAACAGCTTCCACACAAAAGGCAAACAAAGCTGGCTCCCATCACGATAACAACCTGGCCACGTTTATGTTACTTACAAAGAATCACAAATGTGTGCGAACTTGTGGAATTTGTTAGCTTAACTTGTTTCAACACTCTGGGCAACAACGACGATGCTTATGCCACTGTCAGATATGAGAGCAAATCAAATGACATAATACATCGTCTGGCACCACTAAACACAACACCACTGCCTTCCCACGCACAATTTAACTTCCTTACAGGATGGTACAACAAGAGTTGGTTTTCTTGGCCTGCTTGTAGAACATCTGCATACAAGTGAGTATAACAAATGTCAGCATAACAAATCATAAACAATACGCAGGTTGCTTAGCCAGCGTAGACAGCAGTAAGCCTAATGTTGCAGGACAGACTACTAACTCTAATAGTACCTTGTTTTAGAAAGTTCTAAAAACAAAGCAAGTATTGTTATTAATAAATGCCCTAGAAACAGTCAATATTATTCTCTTTCGTGTCTAGCTTACCTTTCCAAGCCAATCAAGGACAGTCCAATTATTTTTCAGTCCCGTGGTTACATTTAGAATGGCAAGATTCATACATAATTCACAATTATATAAATACGGTGCCATTCAATTAAGATACTACAATTAGAGACAAATGTCTTGCAAACAGTATTTAACTCGAAAGGGGTTATAACTGGATAAAGGGTTCAGTGTTAACTAATTGCCCATATATGTATATTTGGACAGCACAGAACACCTATAAGAAGAGACATTACCTGTGAGGCAGCACTTAGATCTGAACTCTTCTCCACTAGGCTATCCAACCTTTCACCTCTGGCAAGCACACTATCAATGGTTTTATGCTGCAATATTGCAATCATGAATATATATTAATTTTTTGCAAAACCAGAAAATAGCCATGAGCCTCAACGGACATTCATGGCCTCATCAATTATATAAATAGCACAGAACTGAAAAGGCAGACAATTATCAAGTACTCGTGAGCACCTGGTGCAGAGCACGTACTTCCACTATTCAGAATTCAAAGCACCAGCAAACAACAAAGAATCCAGAGATTGCATTATTTAAGTGCCACAGGAATTCTCATTCAACTATAGGACATACAGTTGATCGGGCACAGTTACTTCACGCTTCCTAGAGCTAGTTCCGAACAGGCAGTAGGAGCACGATATCAAACTCTATAACCCTCCAATATGCATTCGTACGTACATCATTTGCTTAATAGATGGTAGTAAATCAAAAACTAAGAAGATGAGAATAATGTTATAGACACATTGTAGTGCCAGCTACCCCATTCGGCAGTGTCCTAAAAGTCCCTGCCCTCTTCATTCTGAACCTTAGCAGTGTAAAGCTTTTCACCCGAGTTCTTTTAGCCTAGTCCAACATATATGGACTTTTGTATGGTGTACATGAAAATAAGTCCATTGAGAATTTGACGAGCTATTTAGTTATGTTTCTGATGGGTCAGCCACTCAGCCAATATAAAGATACTTACCAGAATAATCTTGGTTTCATCAAGGTCTCTTTGAATTTTCAACAACTTGTCAGCCTCTGCAGGATCCTGAAAACAGAATCGGAAGAAAAAATCATTGACAAATAAAGCTTTATTTAGTCAGAAACAATGCTGTACTCAACGAAGGGTTAAAATAATGTATGCATAATAAGTTTCAAAATTTGGAATAGATGCCTAATTAATTAGTACAAACTCGGCAACAATTATGTTGCATACAAGAATCTGATTGCTGGATAGAATGCCATGATACAAGTCTTGGAAGTACATAGGCATGATTGCATGAAAATGGAAGTGGAGTGCTGAAGGAAGAGCATGTGTGTGACCTATTGCACTATTTGCTGCCTAAGATCATGAGTATACAAACTAAGAAATGTAACATGCTAAAGTCAGACAGCATAGCTACGTGTTTATTCCTTCCAAATCTTTGACTCTCCTAAATAATAACTTACTCAAGTGCTGACATAAAAACATCATATATTTTTTTAGATTAGGGGTAAGAGAATAAAAAAACTGATCATCAATAGCACTATCTCGAATCTCCTCGATGACTCAATATTGAGTTTATACATTTGGCGATCATCTTGAGTCTTGACATATCTACATGATTTAAGTGTACTTGCCAAATCCAAATAACTGGTCAGGACATTTTCCCAACATCCTAATCATCCTCTCTTTAAGCAATTAGTTTCTTTGAAGTTTTAGGACGGTTCCTTGTGCTTCTGTGCATTGTATTGCATATTGAAAGGTAAAAACATCGTATATGAGTGTCAGATAAACCAAACCTGGTATTTTGTCAGGGCATCATTCAAATATTGCCAAGGTTGCGTTGCATCTTCTTTGGTGGTCCTCCATGACTCTCCAAAAGTCTTCTGGTACTCTTCCAGCACCTGCAAAAATCAGAAAAGAATAATAAACCACCTGAGACAGACGGAACATCTTTCGTCATATATCATGGCGAAATTTTAGAATAATATCAGTCATTGTTACAAGCAAAATCCACTGAGTGACATCTGAATCGAATGATCCATCATACCGACCGCATACAGCAAAACATGGGAAAAGTATCGGCTACTTGGCAAGGAACCTAGGATTAATCTAGGAAACATAGACAGGCAATGGGAGCATGGCTCATCAGATAATAAGGAGGCAAAAATACAGAAGCACAATTAAATTGACATAGCAGGGGCATTCATCACAGAAATGGGACGGTGGGAGACGAGTAGGGAGAAGTGATGGTAAGCATACCATGTTGAGGAGGGAGAAGGCGCTCCTGACGGGGTAATGGTCGTCGGTGAAGGCGATGGCGCAGAGGCCATTCTGGTTGTAGCAATGGACCTTGTACTCTGCAAGGTCGGGTCAGCGATCGATGCGAGGTCGGGGTGTTAGCAACCGTTGGATAGGTAGGCAGGGTTTGGGGAGGGGAAGGATCAGGGAGGAGGTAGGCTTGCCTTCGTGCTGGACGGACTGGCGGCGGCCGGCGGGGGTTCGGAGGGCGACGGTGCGGGCGACGAAGACGATGAACTCGCGGGCGGCGGGGCGCTGGAAGTAGCCGAAGTGGCTGACGTCGGAGGCGTTGGCCAGCACGACGGCCTGCTGCTCCCCGCCTCCGGAGGCGGAAGAGGACGACGACGAATCGCCGGGGGATTTGAGCAGCAGCAGCGCGGTGATCTTCATGGCGGGATCCGGCAGGGAGGGGGAGGGGAGGTGCCTTGGACCTGGACCTAGATGGGGTTGGAATTGGATGCCGGCGACGGGCGGTGGTGGGGTGGCGTGTGGGGACTTGAGAATTCGGAAGCGGACGACACGGTGCTGCTGCTCCTCCGCTCGACGCTCCTCCGGTGGGTGGGAAGGGAATCGAACACGATGCGCCCCCTCGTTTCCTTTTGGTTGGGGGAAGGCAAGGGAACGCGGATGCCGCCGACGGACGACGTGTCCCCGTTTCTAGAGATTTGACTTTTATTTTCTATATAATGTTTCGGAAAAAAAAACTTTTATTTTCCATTATTTAGAGGATTTTATTTACTGTATATTTTCTTTTCCTGTCGATTGTCCCGGGGAGAATCGCGTCGTGCAATGCCATCAAATCGCTAGTTTTACTCCTCCTGCAATGTGTAATGTAGCCGCCCAACAAATACTGACGTGATCCTCAAAACAAAACAAGAATGCAGACATGGTCCAGGATAGAATAGAACAAGAACAAAAGAAAAGGGTCAATTCAGATCTTTATGCCCGTCACTTGCAATATAATCTGTCAAATTGGTCCGCAGCCCATACCCGTTCTTGCGGCGTCAACATGAATCAACTTGTGCCACCAAAAGTTATTTCTGGCTCGCTTAAAAACTGGCAGAATTACAATGACAACCATGAACACAGTTGCCAGCTTCATCACGTATGCTTACACTACAGACGGATTTAGCGTTCCATCACAATGGTCACCATGGGCTGATGATTATCACAACAGCAGCACTTCCTAATGATCCAGAGAGAACAACAAAGCTGCTGTTTTCAGACCCATAGACTTCAACTGATAGACAATGACCCAAGGCAACAAAAGCCACAGGCACACAAAAATTAACTTTTAAAAAATCCACATAATTTTCTACCCACGAAACAACTTATAGAACTACTATCAGCTAGTATAACAGTTACAACCGATCAAGCCAACCATATGTTCCACAAGGTGACCTCACTGTCACAGCGCAACGAGAAATAGTAGAGTACAAAGGGAACTGAGGCAACCACAGATACATGTGGCCAAAATAAGGACCGTCTGCACAACACAAACATAACCTGCAATCTCTCTCCACCCTTGAAAAAACCCACACATAGGAGACTACACGAAAAGGGCAATGCAAACTCAGAAGCACTTCCTGTGGACAATTGCTGGGCCAGATTCGTCGTACTCGTCCTTCGATATCCACATCTGTTTTACCAAACACAAGGAAGACAGTCAGATGACAAGAATTGGTGCAATATAACAAGCAATGTGATTATGTGAATTGATGCTTGATGATCAGTTAAATTCAACAAATATGGAATCAACTGCAACAAAACCAACAGTACCTGTTGGAAGGTGCTGAGAGAAGCTAGGATAGACCCTCCGATCCAGACACTGTACTTGCGCTCAGGTGGAGCAACCACCTTGATCTTCATGCTGCTCGGAGCAAGGGCGGTGATCTCCTTGCTCATACGGTCAGCAATGCCTGGGAACATTGTTGAGCCTCCACTGAGAACAATGTTGCCGTACAGGTCCTTCCTGATATCCACATCACACTTCATGATGGAGTTGTAGGTAGTCTCGTGGATTCCAGGGGATTCCATGCCAATCATGGATGGCTGGAAGAGGACCTCAGGACACCTAAACCTCTCCGCGCCGATGGTAATCACCTGGCCATCAGGCAGCTCATAGCTCTTCTCAACCGATGAGCTGGTCTTGGCAGTCTCAAGCTCCTGCTCGTAATCAAGGGCCACGTATGCAAGCTTCTCCTTGATGTCCCTCACAATTTCCCGCTCAGCAGAAGTGGTGAAAGAGTAACCTCTCTCAGTGAGGATCTTCATGAGAGAATCCGTGAGGTCACGGCCAGCAAGATCCAGACGAAGGATAGCATGAGGAAGTGCATATCCTTCATAAATGGGCACAGTGTGGCTCACACCATCACCAGAGTCAAGAACAATACCTGCCAAGATATGAACAGTATTAACTAGATATTGGATAACTGATAACTAGTCCTGTAAATCACATTTTCCATCTACCTAACTCTAGTACTCTACTGGATACTAACCTATACATAGAATACAAAAATTACACAAGTTGATGCAAACAAGTACTTGATAATCATCCAGTGCATCAGTTAATTCAATGAGGACAGGCGCGGCTCAACCATATGAATATAATTAATGGAAAACTGGAAAGAAAACGACAAGCAAAATGGAACATTTCATACCTGTGGTACGACCACTAGCATAGAGTGAAAGCACAGCTTGAATTGCGACATACATGGCAGGGACATTGAAGGTCTCAAACATAATCTGTGTCATCTTCTCCCTGTTAGCTTTGGGGTTCAAAGGAGCTTCAGTGAGCAACACTGGGTGCTCCTCAGGTGCAACACGGAGCTCATTGTAGAAAGTGTGATGCCAGATCTTCTCCATGTCATCCCAGTTGCTGACAATACCGTGCTCGATTGGGTACTTCAACGTGAGAATACCTCTCTTGGACTGTGCCTCGTCTCCGACATAGGCATCCTTCTGCCCCATCCCTACCATCACACCAGTGTGGCGAGGACGGCCAACAATGCTAGGGAAAACAGCCCTTGGTGCATCGTCCCCAGCAAACCCAGCCTGCAAAATTAAATAAAATTGAAATTGGTATAGTTACAGTGGGAGAAAAGCATATAACCCTGGTTAAGGGATGCAGTTCCTAACCTTGACCATTCCAGTTCCATTGTCACAGACAAGAGGCTGGATATCCTCACCGTCAGCCATTTCCTACAGGTACTCTGCAAGAGGTCGGATAAAAGGGTATCAGTTGGCAGAAAATGTATCCTGCTAGATAGTTACCCAGCTGTACAGTAAGAATCAGTATGCATGTAACCATAAGTTTTGAAGGCAAATCAACTGAATGTTCTATTTCTATACTGATGCATGTGGAAGTCAATAGCAACAAAATATGTACAGAGCTTACTGCCAGGCTAAACTGTGATTCATTTCACCGACTAGGCTAATAGTGTAAGAAACAATGATTTTTAATTAAAAAAGACATGCTGAACTTTTCCACCTAAAATTAGGCGCCAGCCAGCCAATTTCAAGGTGTTGCATCGTCACGACTCAGAATAGTGACTACAATCCATCACTAGTATGGGATAGCTACTCATCGCAACAGCACATATTATCCAGCAGTTATGCTTTAAGAAAGCTTTGTCAGACTCCCAATGAAACCATGAATTTCAACCTCTGGTGGCTCGGTCACACTAAATTAAGTAGCCAGTTTCCTACAAAAAAAAACAACCAGTAGTTTGATCCAAGCATGTTACCAGTTACCATAGCTATCTGGACTTGCTAATTTAGAACACCATTAAGAAGCGTCTAACATCTCCCAGAAACACCAATACAAATAGGACCATAGCAAACTTCCCAGGAAACTAGAATATTGGAGCAGGGAACCAGCCACACGAAAGTCGACACCACAAGTAACACATAAGCGCATTCAGGCACATCACAGCCAGGTACCTAGCCCACACAACACAAACCTCCCATGGCAGTCCACAGAAAACTGATAGGCGCACACGCAACTACTAGTATGCAGATGCACGCACGACACGCAGAGACACTACAGATGAGGAACAGACAAAGTCACAAAGCTTGTGCTAGCCCGCGACGGGTACATCAAGCACGGGACATGAGACGAACACCTAGCCCCACGAAGCGCGATCCCCTAGCGGATCGCCCGGTATCTGCCCCGGATCTGGCGGAGCACGGGGAGAAGTGACCAGAACGCATGACAGCGCCGCAGATCTCGGGCCAGGTTGCTCGGATCTGAACGGCAAACGCTCGAATGCTGGAGGGAAACTGGCGCGTGGAGAGATCGCGATTAGAGCTGCTTCAGAGAGAGGGAGGGGGGAGAAGGGGATTACCGGGTACGGAGCCGAATCGAGGAGGAGGAGCGACGGCGAGGGGGGGCCTTGAAGCTTCGGAAGGGGGGAACAAGTTGTGAAGCTTGGAGGGGTGCTGGTTGCGGCGGAGGGCCTATATTTGTGGCTCCCCTCCCCCGTCCAGTGAGTCACAGCACAGCCAGAGCCGCAGCCAGCCCGAACCAGTTGGCCCCCTTTTTTCGTTTTTTTTTAAAAGACACAACCAGTTGGCCTCTTGCATTTCTTTCCACTAGCAAATTCCCTTGCCAGCCTTCTTGTGGAGACTTTCAATTATTGAGCTCTAGTTTCTTTTTCCCAGCTGGCCTCTGTTAGAGCAACTCCAAGAGATTAGCTATCCTCTTAGCTAAATTTGGAGTTTTTTCAACTCTATAAAAAATAAAGAGCAGAAAAAATGATGAGAAAACCAACAGACTAGCTAAATCTTGAGAATGTAAAATTCAAATGAAGCCCAATGAAGGCTGGCCCATTTTTTTTTCCAGGAAGGAGGGTCCCTCCTTGTTTCTAGACACTGCCGCTGCTCGTTCTGTGCTGCAGACTCTTCGTATGTTCACGTCGCCGCCGCTGCTCAATCTGGACGTCGTTGCCTGTCCTTGAATCGCGTCACCGCCGGCTCCTTTGTGGACGTGGCCTCGTCGTTGCATCGCGCCGCCACGGCTGCTCATTGGATAGAACAACACATTCAAGCCTGCTAGCACTGAACTCGCATTCTATTGTAAGCTGCAGCCTTTAAGCTATGAACTCAGTAACAATCTACATTCAATTGGAAGCACTGAACAAGCAGAAGTGATATGAGGCCATAAAGCTTCAACTCTTCGTATATGACTGCCTCTTATTAATCTGACTCTGCTTTCATTCCTAAATTCATCTGAAGTCTTAACTGACAACAATACAACAGTAACTAGTACTGAACTCCCAAACTAATCAGGAATCAACCATATAATTCAACCATCAATTGCAAGTGTTCATCTTATGTCTCGAGCCTCGTTCAGGAATCAGGCCAAAACGAATGCCAATTCACCAGTGTATCATATAATTCAGTCACACTTTTGATGGACAGTAACAAATTCATGCATGCAAATTTCTTCTGACAGGAAAAATGTCTTTGAGTATATGGTACAATAGACATATTCCAAGAAAATGACATTACCATCCATGACCCTAATGCTGGAATATTCACTGTACTGCTAGCTTGTATTATTCTGAACTCTGAAAAATGGATGTTATATCTCTGATGTTTGTTATGCAGGCACCCAAAAAAAAATCAGAGCACAGGCTTGTAATACTAGTCAAGATCTAATAATAGCAACCAGTTTTGAGTACATCTCTGATCACAACTTCTACACAAAGATACATGGCAAAGTAAGCATGCAGGAGCTGATCAAGAATTTATTTCTTTTTACTTAGGCTCTATCCTTGCTAAACCAGTCCACCCTGCACTACTGGTTTACCCATCATATTAATGCTGTTGCTAGAAAGACAAAAAAAACAGCAAACGCATTGTATGGTCCCAACATATGAACTACTAATACCTAAGAAAATGGAGTGATAAAGGCAGCATTATGAACAAAGGACACACTAGTTAATTGTTTTGACTCAATCAGAGGGCAGCGGCATATAGTTTTGGAATAACACAACCTCGTCTAATCAGTTCTGCTAGAGAGCAAAGCCTTTAGGACTCATCAGCAAAGGCCACACCAGTTAATTGTGCACTATATTGTTCTGTCAAAATTCATATGTGCCCTGAAATTAACACTACTTGAAGCTAGTACTTGTTCCATCAAGAAGAAGCATCTCGCATATATGCCCAGAAATTCATATATTCGTATCTTTTGGTTGGCAAAAGTACAACAAGAAGAGGCATCTCACCAGTGCAGGTGTCCTCCTCGTCGAGTTGCTCATCATTGAGCACATCTTCTGGCATCCGGCCATGGAACCCAGTGGGAAGAACCACCGGTTGTGAATCGATCCGGCACCGGATTGCTCCATCTCTCTATCCAGCGGATGTGCCTCCGGATCTACAGTTCCTGTGCAAACAGAGGAAAGGGAAGAGTCCCGGCGGTGGATCCATTCCACACCCCATTTGCCGAGCTGCCGTTGACCGGGGACGCATTCAGCCTGTTCCTGGTGCGGACGGCGGCAGGGCGCGGGAAAGAGGAGGGGGAGGGTGCGGGAAGCGCGGGAGGAGAGGATGGCGAGGGCGACAGCCACGGCAAATTTGCCCAGCGCAGGCGACGGGATGACGAGACGGATAGCGAGAGGACGAGGATGCCGAGTCTGTTGGAACGGGGGATATCGGTGTTTTTTTATTTTTTAGCGATACAAAGTCATTTAACGAGGCTGTTGGAGTTGCTCTTAAAATATAACTTTTTCAGAAAGGAAAATATCATCAGCATCTATTTTCTTCCAAGGTGCTCTCGAAGAAAATAAACCTTTTCAATAAAAAATGGCTAGCATTGAGTTTTTTTTAAACTCAATCAGCACGACATTTTGCTTTGTACATGAGTACATGACATAGGTCAACACGGTATTAGAACACTATGTTTCATTTATTTGTCGGTGATATTAATTCTTATATGGTCAATTGCTGGGTAGAGATTGTAGTTACTAGGAGGGGTTCTTCTCTGTAAGAGATCATAGATAGTGATGGCAGTAAGACAGATGTTCTCGACCAATGAGAGCATGCCGTGTTGACATAGAGTGTGCACCTAAAAGAGCCTTCTGCCACTACGGCGACAGAGATAGTGGGAACTGAGGACTGGAGCGGCGCGAAGTAATGTTGTTGGCCAGCTAGCCGACCAATTATAAAGAGAGGGGAGAGAAAAATTTGGAGGTAGGAACGGTTCGACAAACTCGTCTGAGAAGAAACGGTGGTCGCGGGTTTCACATGTGAGACCAGTGAGCCCGGGGTGGACGATATCTCCCTTCGAGGCAGTCGCACCACCTCTGATCCAAACTGGGGCTCGAGAGAAGGGACAGAGGAGGCGAGTTTGACACGTGATGCGAGAGATTGGGCGAGCAGTCGAGTAGCACAATATTTGTGACACATGATGGAGAAATTGAGTGAGTAACTGAGTAGCACAATGTTTATGTCATCTTTTCAACTTCATTGGGGAGGCAATGACGGCTCTCTAATGTGCAAGGGGCACCACGATGCCAACAATACAAAATATTAATATCTGGCGACCGAGCAATTGCGTACTAACGCAATGCTAGAAGCCTGGGACAACGTGGCAAGCGAGGACGCACTGACTCTCAATGGGCTCGCTTTCTTTCGGCGACATGGATGCACCTATTTCTTTTGAAGATAATGCCGACCAGCAGCACGTAAAGCGCAACGTTGAAAGTTTGGAACTACGTGGCCGGCGAGGATGTACCAACTCTAGATGGCGATGCTTTTTAGACACAGATGTAGTTATTTTTTGACAAAATTAAAATAGTACTCATACATAAAAAAAGAAAAAAAAAACTGCTACAGTAACGGTGGGGTTTTGTTTTTCCCATGGCTTCGCGGTCAGTCAACGTGGCCTGGGTGAAAGCGATCGACGTATGGGCCGTGCGCGCCACAGCGGCCCAAAAAAACAGCAACGAAGGTAAAGAGGAAAATGGCCATTTTGACGGAACGGCCAAGCGGCCGAACACCGTCGGCGCAGAGCCGAGAGCGCCTGAGGCAGCCAAACCCCATCTTGTCGGGCCCGTGCGTTCAGCGGTTAAAAAGCATGTTGGTGCTGCTGATATGCTGCTCTTGGTGCCGTTCTAAACCTGTGAAGTTTCTTCGTTGAGAGGGTGGTCGGCTTCAACGACTGTACCGGTCGCTGGCGATGAAGAACACCGGGAGAAGCTTACTAGGACCTAAATGTAATTTTCAATTCTTTCAAGGGTGTCCGTGCAAGTATTGGGTTGTAAATCATCAGATATATTTATGAAATACATTCCCGGTTTCTCAAAAAAAAAAAAGAGAGCCAGCCAAACTCCTGGCTATAGAGTCATACTTATGTTCGCGTGGACAGTTGCTGGGCCGGATTCGTCGTACTCGTCCTTTATATCCACATCTGTTTTACCAAACACAAGGAAGACAATCAGATGACAAGAAATGGTGCAGTAACAAGCAACGTGATGACTTGATGCCTGATCAGCTAAAATTTAACAAATGTGAAATCAGCTGCAACAAAGCGAGCCGTACCTGTTGGAAGGTGGTGAGAGAAGCTAGGATAGACCCTCCGATCCGGACACTGTACTTGCGCGCTTGACCATATACGTTGACACTATATGGTCGATCGATGTGAGGTATAGGCGTATAGCAAGATAATCGGACATTGTCAACGTATTATTGTTGCCATCCGGTATGTATTGTACAAGTACATTTACACAACAATAATAATTGTGAATCCTTAATTTGCTTCCAAGTTATTTTAGGAATGAACAATGAAGTGAAGCTATCCGGTAATGCGCGTTCCTTAGACACTTCTGAACTTCCTTGCGGATGCCCCTGTAACCTTTCTTGTTGAGTGTGTACCACAAGAAGATTGCCTTCGAGGAGCAGGCCGTGCAGGTTGCCTTCTGTTCCGCAGGTGGTGACGTAGCCCCAGTACTGGTCCTTTTGGAGGTCCCAGAGGCGAGCGAACCAGTCGAGTGCACGCCGTAGTTGCTCTCCACGAATGGGTCGCCCAGGTTGTTGATGCACAAACTCTGCAACTGCTGCGCCACCAACAGGCTGAAATCGAAATCCAGATTGTACGGGTAACCCAAGTGATGGACAGCGGGTAAATCGACCTTTGGTATGTTCCTAGAGCCAATAGAAATATAGTACATACTGTATGCATGCTTGTATTATACTATAAAAACAAATATGTATGCTTGCCAACTTTACCCCACTAGTTGACTTTTTCTATTGCGTATTTGCGTAAAATATGCACTCACGTCTTTCTTATTCTGCTCATGATACGGTCTGCTTAACTAAACATAGCTGAGACAAGTTGCGCTTCTGCCTAAAGATAGCTCCATGCATGCATGCATGGTTCCCCGGCCGAGGTCAGGTCAGCTGGAAACCCTGGGATCGATCGAGGAAGAACAGGCTGCCATTGGCACCGACCACACACAAGTCCGTGAAGCTCGCCCGTCCTCACACCCGTGTCCGGACCCCTCTCCTATATATGCAGGCGCGGACGCACGTCTCAATGCACCACCATCATTGCAAGGTAGCAAATTAACCAGGCAGGCAAGGAAGAAGAAGAGGACAGCCGCAGCAGCAAGGAGATCGAGATGGCCGCCCAGAGCAGCAGCACCATGAGGATGGTTGCCGTGTTCCTTGCCGCCCTTGTGCTGGCGGCGGCGTCGCTCCCTGCGGCCACCGCCTACGGGTGCTACGACGACTGCTACGAGCGGTGCGCCAACGGCAAGGACGACCCCGCCTGCACCAAGATGTGCACCCAGGCGTGCGGCCCCATCGACCAGGCCGCCGCAGCAGCCGGTGGCGCCGCTGGTGCCGTCGCCGCCGCCGCCGCCGGTGCGCCCAAGGCCTGATCATATATATATACGCTGGCCGCTGCTTTTTACGTCCAGCATATATATCAATCATGATCCATCGCCCGGCAACGCCGCCGTATTACTAGTTCCCTTCATCTTGTTCCCAGCTTATTCTCAATCCCATTGATCGGCTTTCTAGCTGTTAATTTCTTTCTTTCTTTCTTTGTGTGTTCAATCATGTGTTCCCCATCCATCGCTATATATATATATATGTGCAATTTCTTTGTAAGTGAAATGCCCTCCATGATTCGTTCTTTCTTCTTCCCCGAAGAGGAAAAAAAAAATGCATGCGTCAACTTTTTGGAACAACTTCAATTCCTTCCAATCGGGCCGAGAGACAAAATGGGCGCTGGGCCTTTTATTCTCGTACCAAAACAAAGCGGCGGCCCATTGGACCAGCCCATTTCACGTCTCAACACTCTCCTCTGCCCCCGCCACAAAACACCTTGTCTGATTCTTAAAATAAAAAAACACCTTGTCTGAACTGAATTATCGAGCAAGGAGCACATGCATGCTACAAGACGACAATATTTGGCGTCGTCGTTGAGCCATGGAATATCACATGATCGATGCATCCTTTTAATTATTATTAGCCGCCCGGTGGAATGGATCGATGTATCATGCTAGCTAGTTACGTTAACCGGAGGACAATGGTCGATAACCGCATGCATGTGACCCACCGTTTTTTCTTTCCATTTTGCGAACAACCTAGTACTTCATCTGTTCATAAGTAATTAAATGCAATGGCGTTTAAATCAAATTAATTACGTAGTTTCTTATTAAAGCGGATATCTGTGTTGTGTCACAATTCTCGTATGCCTTATTATTATTATATCAGGAACAGTTGATCTCCTTTTATTTATTTTTTCTTAAAAGAGAGAGAGAGCGCAAGCCGCCAATTATATTGTGGAAATTATTAGCTCCAACTGCAAGCAATAAGCCAATCACAACAACTAACCGAACTCCTAAAAAAACAACTAACCGGTTAATGGTCCGTGCAAAAACCAAATCTTTTCAGCCACCGATAACTACTTACTACGTACATATGTAGGTCAACAAAGGTAATCTACTCGGTCGGTTGTCATGTTGGCAAATCAATTACTCCTATCATGTTTCCTCCTTTCTTACTTTTTTTTACAAAAGTTTCCTCCGTTATTAAATATATGACGTTAACGAGAAACTAGTTAGTTTAATTTTAAATTAACTAGCTTATTATTCTAGATGTTATATATTTAAGAATGGAGGTAATATATAAGAAACGAGGTAGCATTGGCATGCGCTTGCTTGGATGTCGTCTCCCTCCTGATGCTTTAATTTGTTGGAACGAAGCTTTACGTATGATGCTGGCCGGCCTGATCTATTGTGTTTAATTTGTGCGATTCATGTTAGACGTCCGTACGCGTGACCGGGTCACTTGTTGCGGAAGAAATTAAAGCTAGGCTGTAGTACAACCAACACTACTAACTCATCGATCGCTCAAGGATTAATTCAGAGACTTTGAGCTTAAAAATTTCCCTTTTTCAACAACTGGTGTGTTTTGGTAAGCAGTACATGCATCACTGTAGCATGATGCAAACATGTATGCAAACAAATATGCTAAATCTAATCTTAACTGCCATCGCTTAGCTTTCGGTTCGCGTCTGATGATCTGACCCTGTCCTCCTTTTTTTTAGAAGGGGCGCTAGCTTCCGGTTCTTCCCTGCTTCAAACAAATTAATTGGGAAGGTATGCCAAGAGTAGTGGATTTTTTGGATTAATTACTACAGTGTATATCACCTTTTGTTTCTACTGTTAAATGAATTAATAAAGCTTATGCTGGCATAATGCACGGCGCCACTCGTACCGGATCAACCGAAAAACCTTAATTAAACTGGTGATGACAAGTGGACATTTTCAAAATACAAATAGTTAGTCTCATGTCGCGGGAATGAAAATGCGTGGGCTGTAGATCCTTGCTGGAAATGAGAATATGAAGCATCATCATCAATGTGAGATTCTAAAGTCCAAAAATGGCATATACTCTTAACACAATATAGTATTAGTACCCTGTAAAGGGAAAGAAAACATGCGAGGGATTGCTGGAATAAAGGCCAACACAAGCTACAAGCGTGCACACTAATACCCAAGATACTAGAATCTGGACGATACGTTGCCGGTACATGGGAGACATGTGTGTAACACGATGCAATTAAATTTTGCATTGTGTGCAAGAGAAAAAGGAGGCCAGCTGCCTGTAACTGTGTAAAGCAAACCAACCCTTTTCATGCATGATGCATGTTCGTCTTTGTTCTGTTCCTCCGTAACACTACCCGATAGATGCTCGCTGCAAGCCATTTGGTTTTTTTCCGAAAGATTAATTTTGGTTGATATTATGGCAGCAGCACAAAAGAGTAGAGCGAGTTTCCGCGATGCTTGGCCTTGGCAGCTCGGACCACGACCTGGATGAGTCAGGAGGCTCATGGGTCCCGTTCCGTTCCTGTAAACTCAACTGTTGAGGCTTCTTTTTTTCTTTTTCTTTTTTAAAGAAAACTGTGGATGCAACAAGGCCATGGATGCACATGCTGACTGGACCTGCAGCTGCCAATCCACGTACGATTCAGTCAAGTCAAGCGAAGCGTGCGTTCACCAACAAGCCAAACAAGAGACGGAAAAAAAAAAATCCACGCTACAATATTTAGCGACGATGTCATGGGCCGGTCGGCTGCTTCCTACTCAAAAGTGAGGTGCACAAATTGCCACTTACTTACTCGTAGTATAGCAATAATAATAAGGCCTATTTTGTTTACTTGATTGAGCATGTAGTATGTCCACGAGCCTTTTCTTTAATCAGTTTAATTTCCCAGCACACACCTAGCCTCAAACACGAAATGCTAACAGATACTACTATAGAGACCCGTGATTTAGCATGTCAGTAGCTAGCCTTTTGGCGCTGTTGAAGCTAGTTAATCATAAGATGCCGATTACGCCCTCCTGTAATCGTTGCACGGCTACAAGTTTTTCTTTTGAGAAGTTGGGATGATGCCAATACGTTTCCCGTCATGCTATTTTACGGATTATTAAATTGCTGAGAAAATTCTGATAAATAAACTGCTGTAAAAAATCTGGAATGTTTTTTTTGGAAAAAAAATTAACCTGGAGTAATTACCGTCCCTAACCACGGTCGCAGAGAGAGAAATGGGGGGAAGGAAAGTGAAGGAGGAGCGGAGCAAGGTAGCGAGGACCAAAGCAAGCAAAGACTGAACTGGCGAGAGAAGCATACGAGCTCGAGCGGTCGAGCCCTCCCTCCCTCGCCTCCGCCTCCGCCTCCGCCGCTTCAGATTCCAGAGGCGAGAGGGAATCTTCTCCAAGCCCAGGCGAGGCCACCGCTCGGCTTCTTCCTCCCGGCTCCAGGCCCGCCTGCCCACCGGGCGCCGCGCGACCCCGCCGGGCCGAAGCCGACCACGCCGCCCGTCTTCTTCTAGGCTACAGCGGAGCGGAGATCCGCCCGGGGTTCCCACCGCTCCCCCCTTCTCCTGGTATGGAAGCCCTAGCTTTGCTTGTGGATGGGACTATCATAGGACCGGGTCTTGTCCCGCGGGATCTTCCCTTTTTACCTTTGCTGCGCAACAAATCAGACCCGAATCTTGCTTGCTCAAGGTTGATGCCTGCTCCAATCCGTCCAGCTTGCCGCGGATTCGCTTGCTGCGCTTAGCTAGGTAGGGGAAGCTTGTTTTACAAACATTTTTTAATAAGGTTTACAAACATTTTTTGGGGGTTCAGCTGAAATTAACCTAACCGCCTTGGCATGCCACAGTCTGATCCCCGCAATGTGTGCTGCTTCTATTCCAACCAGATGACCAGTGCTTGGACAAACAGCTATGACCAGTGCTTGGACAAACAGCTTCCACAATCATCACAAACATTTCATTATGTTGCAATGCCCGTTGTGTGTTATTCCTAT
Source organism: Urochloa ruziziensis (assembly GCA_015476505.1). Lineage (NCBI taxonomy): Eukaryota > Viridiplantae > Streptophyta > Magnoliopsida > Poales > Poaceae > Urochloa > Urochloa ruziziensis. The sequence goes on along the minus strand of CM027122.1, from coordinate 63,342,687 downwards.
CTAGGCGTGTAGTAGCTTGCAATGCATCTGGTGCTGTCAACCACTTTGCTTATTTCTAAACCCTGCTCTTGTAGTTGTAGGACACCGGTTTACCCTTATTCCTGAGTTTTTTATTCGCTGGTAGAGTGCCTGAGTTTTATTCCTGTAATAACTGCCTTCAGAACCGCAGCACCCAGAATTTCAACATGTCTCCTTGTTCCCTCTAATTTCATTTAATTTCAATTTTCCTTACTGCACCAATTGTTGTGCTACTGTCATCTTTCAACGTTTTTGTTACAATATCAATTTGCCTCTAATTCGATTGTTACATGTGTGCAGGTTGTACAGTATTCAATCAGAGAGAGAGAGAGCTGTTGCTATTGTCAGTTGCCCAAATGTATCGCCGCCACTGTTCTTAAAACTCCATAGTCACTTGGAGATCGGATGCGACAAGTATGCACACCAAAGGGGCTTCTTCGGATGCCATCAGAGTTAGCACTTCTAGTGCCCCTAGCACATCAAGTCATGGTTCTGCACAGGATGACTATGATTCCTCAGGCGACGTGTACGTGTGGGGTGAAGTCATTTGTGACAACACTGTAAGAGTTGGTTCAGATACAGTAATCAGGTCGACTGGGAAGACTGATGTTCTTCTGCCTAAGCCCTTGGAGTCCAAGTTAGTTCTTGACGTGTATCATGTGGATTGTGGAGTCAAGCACGCTGCTCTCGTCACAAAAAATGGGGAAGTGTTTACGTGGGGTGAAGAATCCGGGGGGCGGCTGGGCCATGGATCAAGGGAGGACTCTGTTCACCCTCGTCTAGTTGAGTCATTAGCAATGTGCAATGTGGACATCGTTGCCTGTGGGGAGTTTCACACTTGTGCGGTCACAACAGCTGGGGAACTGTACACCTGGGGTGATGGAACGCATAATATTGGACTTCTAGGCAATGGTACTGATGTAAGCCACTGGATTCCTAAAAGAATTTCAGGAGCATTGGATGGTGTTCAAGTTGCCTATGTTTCTTGTGGGACCTGGCATACAGCCTTGATCACATCAAGAGGCCAGTTATTTACCTTTGGTGATGGTACATTTGGAGTATTAGGACATGGAAACCGTGAAAGTATTTCGTGTCCAAGGGAGGTAGAGTCTTTGTCGGGTTTGAAAACAATTGCTGTTGCATGTGGTGTATGGCACACTGCAGCTGTTGTAGAAGTTATAGTGACCCAATCCAGTTCAAGTATATCTTCTGGAAAGCTCTTCACATGGGGAGATGGCGACAAACATCGGCTTGGTCATGGTGACAAGGAACCAAAACTTAAGCCTACGTGTGTGGCTTCACTTATTGATTACGATTTCTACAGGATAGCATGTGGTCATAGTCTTACTGTAGGCCTGACAACATCTGGACAAGTTCTGAGCATGGGCAATACCGTTTATGGTCAGCTTGGGAATCCTCGTTCAGATGGTAAACTTCCATGCTTAGTTGAAGATATTATGAGTGAACATGTTGTCCAAGTTGCCTGTGGTTCCTACCATGTTGCAGTCTTAACAAATAAGAGTGAGGTTTTTACATGGGGGAAAGGGGCCAACGGAAGATTGGGCCATGGAGATATAGAGGACAGGAAAATACCTACACTGGTCGAGGCATTGAGAGACAGGGCTGTTAGGCACATAGCTTGTGGTTCAAGCTTCACTGCAGCTATATGCCAGCATAAGTGGGTCTCAGGAGCTGAGCAGTCGCAATGTGCCTCATGTCGGCAGCCATTTGGATTCACCCGAAAGAGGCATAATTGCCATAATTGTGGACTTGTTCATTGTAATGCGTGCACCTCACGTAAAGCTCTGAGAGCAGCATTGGCTCCTAATCCTGCGAAACCTTACCGTGTTTGTGATTCCTGTTTCATGAAATTGAACAGTGCGGCATATTCCAGTGCAATTAATCAAACTAAGAGGAAAGAGGCTGTGCCTCGCCACTCTGGTGAAAGCAACCCTGATACTAAATTGGCTAAAGCAATTGTACCCAGCAATTTGGATATGATTAGAAGTTTGGATAGCAAGGCAGCGAAGCAAGGGAAGAAAACTGATGCACTGTCATTTCTTCGAAATCCTCAAATGACTTCACTTCTCCAGCTAAGAGATATTGCTTTATCTGGTGGAATTGATCTGAACAAATCAGTTCCAAGAGCAGTTCGTACATCAGCAGTTCGATCGTTGAACTCATCTAGGGCTGTTTCTCCTTTCTCTCGCAAGCCCAGTCCACCACGTTCAACCACACCAGTACCAACAACTCATGGCCTTTCTATTGCTAAAACTGCTGCTGATAGTCTCGCAAAAACTAACGAGATGTTAACTCAAGAGGTTGAAAGACTTCGTGCACAGGTATTGAGTTTTGATTTATATGCAAGTATGTAGCTTGTTGTTGTTACGCGAACAAACAATTTAATTTATGCACCCTTTCAGGTTGATAATCTGAGGCACCGCTGTGAGCTTCAAGAACATGAGTTGCAGAAATCAGCAAAGAAAGTACAAGAGGCCATGACAATGGTTTCAGAGGAATCTGCAAAGTCTAAAGCTGCTAAGGAAGTCATAAAGTCCCTAACATCACAGGTAATACTGACTAGCTTAGTACTTTTATGCCTTCCTAGCTATACTGTTGCGTTTTGCAAATAACTATAATTGGCTATTAAGATTGCCAAGATACTTCTTGATGCAAATGGTCTTCTGGTGGTGGTTTGATACTTTCAATAATCATAGTAACAGTCTAACAGAATATGCTTACTACTGCAAGAACAGCGCTGGCTTTCATGTCATCAAACTACACACACAAAAAAAAGATGTAGTACCTATATATCTCATCCAAAAGAAACTTGTGTACTTTGTACCTAGCCTATCAAAACATTGATGTGAGCTTACTTTATCTCAGCAAAGTGCCTACTTTGTATTGTTGTTTGACTACTATGGCTTTCTCTGATGATTGTTGCTTGCATGCATCTTTTGCTGTGGCTTGTTTAGCTTAAGGATATGGCTGAAAGACTACCTCCAGATCAGGGAGCCTACGATGGCAGTGAAGCAAAGCAAGCGCACGTTCCTAATGGCATCGAGATGTATGCTTCTATTTACACTAGCATGAATGGTATTCATCAGCCGCGGAATGAGTCTGCCAGTGCTGTCAGCACACCTAGCCTGAATATGGGACGATCATTGCATCCAAATGGAATCTCAAGTCAACATAAATCACCAGGAAGTATTAGTGAAAATAGTGAAGTGATTGCTCACAGCCATAGGGGTTCAGGTCTACCTGACGCTGAAAATTTGAATAGAAGAGGACATAGCAGTAGTGATGAGATGCTGAGTGGAAGCAGTAGAGCAGATGATAGTAGCAGCAAGGATGGCAGGTCCCTTTTAAATGGCGAGGATGGTTACAAATCTCGAAGTGCGGTGTCATTGCCCAGCAACCAAGTTCAGGCGGAGTGGATTGAGCAGTATGAACCAGGTGTATACATAACACTGACAACTCTTCGCGATGGCACCCGAGATCTAAAGCGCGTACGCTTCAGGTAAACTATACTTTTATGTCTTGTTTCTTAGGTGCTGTCATGGCTTGTTTTGGTTCATTTATAATTAGACGCGTCACTAGCTGACTAAAATGGTAAAAATTGGATTTTGCAAATCACTTGATGATCCTGAAGCGTACCATTCTATTGTCAATCGTGCCCAAATTCTGTGCAACAAAATTTAAATAATCAATTGATCCAGTGGTATCAAATGGCACAAAAAGAAAGCGTAGTAGTGAATCTTGTCATGAACCGTGTAAGGATTTCTTGTTTCTGTGCACATCTGTTTGCAGACGTCTAATTTTTCAGTATCCTTCTTCCTGCTGTCTTAAATTATTTTGTATGCAGTCGAAGGCGGTTTGGGGAGCACCAAGCAGAGAGCTGGTGGAACGAGAACCGGGACAAGGTGTACGAGAAGTACAATGTAAGGAGCTCTGAGCGAGTGTCGTCAGCGTCCTCGATCCGGTCAGCTCGATGATCTGGTCACTAGTGTGCGGTTGCTGCCGGAAGACATGAGGTGGAAGCGGCAAAGCACCGGTGGCATGGCCTTGGTGAAATTCTTTTTTGCCCGTGTAATGTCGATAATTCTTGTTACTATTGTTTTGAAATTGTATCCGTCCAAGGGCTGGTCTGGTTAGCTAGCTAGCTAGCCCCTGTTCCGATGTAATGTACATAGAGCGCGCTGTGGTGGAACACCGAAACACAGCCCTCGATCCGTTTGGCCTTTGTTGTAGCCAATGCAGGTGTAAAGAAGTGCATTTTTTTCTTCCATCATGTGTTTTTATATGTGCACATGCTTTACATCTTTTTTTTTGAAAAGTACATGCTTTACATCTTCGATGGAAGAACTTTGTTCCATTTGTGACAGAAACTCCATTTTTTTCAAAAGCCACCATCTGCAAGTGGCTGATGACTTGAGCAGTGGCAGTCCGGCTGGCCACGGCGACGGCGCTGAGCTGCTAGCGGTGATCGCCGCCCGCCGACACGTGTGGGGGTGTGACGTGGAGGCCGGGACAAGTCAGAGCTTGCTGCAGCCGCCCGCGCCATCCAACCACCCGCCCGCGCCGAGCAAATCCTCCAAAATCCCCCACCCCACACCCAACGCAAATCGTTGCCTCGCCGCGCCGCCCGGAGCCGACGAGATGCCGCCGCCGTCCAACTCCGCTCCCCGCCTTGCCATGACCCGCTCCCAGGCCGACCCCGACTTCCCCTCCCTCATGTCCGACCTCACCTCCCTGCTCCTCCACTCCCCCTCCGGCGCCGCCGCCCCCGTCTTTTCCTCCTCCTCCCTCTCCATCCCCAGCCAGCCCAAGCCCAAGCCCAATCCCAAGCCCAATCCCGCACCAGCCGCCGCCACTCCCACGACGGCCGCCCCCACCCCGCTCGCGCGCGCCGCCATCGGGGCCTGCGCGGGCGCCGCCGCGGGGGCCTTCACCTACGCCGCGCTGCTCCCCCTCGACGCCGTCAAGACCCGCCTCCAGGCCTCCGCCGCGCCCTCCGCAACCTCCTGGCAGGTCTTCCTCGACATCCTCCGCGCCGATGGGCCCCTCGGCCTCTACCGCGGCCTCTCCGCCGTCATCCTCGGCTCCGCATCCTCCTCCGCCATCTACTTCGGCACCTGCGAGCTCGCCAAGTCGCTGCTCCGCCCGCACCTCCCGCCCTTCCTCGTGCCCCCGCTCGCTGGCGCCAGCGGCAACGTCTCCTCCTCCGCCATCATGGTCCCCAAGGAGCTCATCACCCAGCGCCTCCAGTCCGGCGCCGCCACGGGCAGATCCTGGCAGGTGCTCCTCAGCATCATCCAGAACCACGGATTCTTCGGCCTCTACGCGGGCTACGCTGCCACGCTCCTCCGCAACCTCCCCGCCGGGGTGCTCAGCTACTCCTCCTTCGAGTACCTCAAGGCATTCACTCTCAAGCAGGGCAACAAGGAGAAACTGACGCCCGGGGAGAGCGTGCTCTGTGGCGCTCTGGCAGGGGCGATATCGGCCGCGCTCACCACCCCGCTCGACGTCGTCAAGACGCGCCTCATGACCAGGGTCGCCACCCAGGGGACCCGCACTGTGCTCGGCACAATGAGGGAGGTCGTCGCCGAGGAGGGGCTCATGGGCCTCTCCCGTGGCATTGGACCCAGGGTGCTCCACAGCGCCTGCTTTGCGGCCATAGGCTACTGCGCCTTCGAGACCGCAAGGCTCGCCATTCTGCAGCTGTACCTTGAGAGCTGCCAAAGGAAGGCTACGGCACAGCCGCAGATGGAGCACCCTGCTGCTGCCACTTGATCATACCTTGAGGGAAGGTAACCGTTGCTGGCTGGTTCTCAGTCAGTCTGCTAGAGTTGGGAGTTGAAATTTTGTTTCAGTTCACTTCACATGCTACCTTCAAGTGAGATTGATGTACCTGTTAAGTTCCTCGGCTTTACCGTTATCAAGAAAACAGTTGATTGTAGAGTTGAATGATATCAGACCATAGAGAGTTATATAATACCAGGCAAGGCAACCAACCATTTGGTTATCCTGCATATCTTTTACTGTGCCAGCTGATGGATGGAATTATTTACCAACTTGAAATCTGTAACAATATCACCGAACAAAGAATGCAATCCAATTGTTAATTCTAGTTATGATAAGTTGCCCATTTCGTTGAATTTATTTACTTTTGTAACTTGAGTTTTATCATGGGACTCTTTTCTAAGACCATTTTGGGACTATGATCATGCTATATGACCTTTTGTATACTGTCTCGTGCATGAACTAGTATGTTTCTCTATCTATATGAGTGTGGTCATAATGGAATAATTTGTGGTTATATGAGTATAGGGATCTTATAATTTACTGTTTAGTGTTTACCATTACCATAAGTTGTAAGACCAAACTGAAAACTTTCAAAAGTCTAGGCATACGTCTTTGGTCTTTTTGTTTGATACTGTTCAGAATAAGATCACAGTTACATAAGTTTCAAGCACATTAAAGTTAGTGGACATCAAAAGACAACACTGTAGCCGAAATTGCTTATGGTCCTGGTCACTCCAGGTCCAGGGGCTTAGAAAGTGGCACTACTGCAAGCAAGCGGTACTATGGCAAATTAACATGACAGGGCTCGTCATTTGAATTATTTTCTGCAGAATGAGTACGCAGCATCGCGGTAGTGAATCCTGATGAAATTCTAGGTACTGTTCTAGGAGAAATCTGAACTTGATCCATCTGAAGACGCAACCTGCAAGCACCTGCTGATGCTTAGCAACCTACAAGCAGGGAAACAGTTAACCAGAAAGACATTCTCTAGTTCTTCGTCTCATGCAAAGATGGGCTGTTTAGCGCCTACCAAAATGCAATTGCCCTGATCGGTCATCTTCTTCTCCTTCTCCGGGTGGTACATTAGAAAATTGTTGACGATGAACATCTCGAGAAAGCTTCATGCCATCCCTGCTAAGCATTTTTTTTAAAAAAAAGGGTACTACCTATCGACTGTTGCAGTTACTTGGGCCTTGTGATGTTCAAGCTAGCATACTATTTGAAGATTCCTAACTACTACCTCCGTTCCAAATTATAGGTCGTTTTAGCTTTTCTAAATTCATCATCTTTGTTATACACCTAGATAAACACTATGTCTAGATTCATTGCAAAATTTATGAACCTAGAAAAGCCAAAACGACCTATAATTTGAAACAGAGGTACTTTACAGGCAGCTATGTTTCCCCACATCAAATTGCATTGCGCCAGGAAATGTACCTTGATTCACGGATGATCCTCTTTACATTCTTTATGATTGATTGATTGGTTCAACTTCAAGTTGAGCACACATCTGCTGCTCCACCGGTGCTAATATATGCCACGTTTTTATGAAGCCACAATAATGAAAGCACAAATGGCTAATAATTCTAATCGATGGCAGAGCTAGCAGCTAATCTGAAAGGGGTAACAATATGAACTAGGAAACTAGGGGAACACAAACTTGCAAAACATCTGAATCACAGCCGAATTAATCAAAGATATCCACAACTGCACCAGAGGCAGAGATAGGCAAGGCCTTGGCGGCAATTGGGCCGTCCCCCGTCGTTGGGTTCACTCAGGCCCAATACGATCGATGTTCTTCACCCATCCCATCGCCCCCGTGCCCTCGCTTTCTTCTTTCTCCCGGCGAGCGACTGCCGGCCTTCACACCAGGTACGTGTATCACGCTCCTCATCCCTTCCGTCCGCCGTGTGTGTGTGTGTGTGATCCTTCAACCTAGATCTTGTGCTGTGGATTTGGGGTGGGGCTGTAGCGGTGCTTGTTATTGCCTTATTATCGGCAAGTCCGGCGTTTACATGATGTGTCGATTTGTGCCCCAAGGACAAACAACCTTGTATAAGACCCGTCTGTGATAGTTTTACAACGTTTCTTTGTTGTGTACGACACCAAAAGTTTGCCTCTCTTTACTACAGTCTTGGAAAGGATGCAAAAAATTAAGAGGGGTGGTGATGATCTCACAAGAAGCTCTCATAAGAGTAGAAGATGTTGCAGTGGTGGTGTAGAGATAACTCATTCATTGACCTCAGGTCTGCCGGTTCTTCCCCTTTTCTGCATAATATGTTTTTCATGGCTCTATCTGAGCACTCGCACTGGTGTTGTATATGATCTTGCTTTGACTAGGTGACTTACCTGGGGCCTCTGATCTAGATGTCTGGACTGAGCTCGGTGATGAAGTTAAAACGAAATTATCTAAAAGTGTTTTCTCACTTGCTTTCTGCAATGGTGATTATGATGCTATATTCTTTGTTTTCCACCAAAAAAATGAACATCACCAGCTACAAATGATTTAATTTATGATCTGTTATAGGTAAAACAGTGTTATTTTCATGCTCGGGTATAGCTATAGAATGCAAGGGGCATGTTACAAAGTTTGTGACTTCCGCAAGATTGGTTAGAGCTATCAGTGATCCAAAACTTACCAAAAAGAAAGGCGATGATAACTACAGGGTTGGTGCTGTCAATCAAGCTTTACTAATTTTTTTCAGTGAAAATCCTTTACTAATATGTTTACTTTATATAACTGTGATACCGTGTACTCTTTTCTTGCTTTGTAATGATAGATTCAAGTACGCCATGAAGGCAATGAAGTCTACCAAGGTTTTTTGGCAGAATATAATTTAGACCAGAACTTTGCTATTGTCAATGTCATGGCCGTCCTTAATGTTCATGTTGTACTTCTCGAACATGAGGAGGAAATTCTGCCCCGTAGTAAGGTAGTGACTGTAAAGCGGGACATCTGTGGCAAACTAACGGCCAGAAGTGTGATACTGACTCAGGATTTAAGCGAATCTGAACATAACGAAGGCTGTATGTTGTCTGCTTGTAAAATCTCGGAGGTACACTTGCTGATGCGCTCATTTTGATCTGTTTCTGTTAATACATGTGCTAAACTATATCTCAGGGCCAATAAAAATGATGTTCGACCTATGTATCTATACTTCATTTTATTTAAATTAATCCATGTTTTCTGTCACCTTTTGTTTCTGTTAGGCTTGGGAAGGTGGGCCGCTTTTTAGTTTTGATGGGAAGTTTGTTGGCATGAACCTTTTTTTGGATATGAAGAAAGCCTTTTTCCTACCATGGGGTACGATTCTGGAGCGTGTGGAGAAATTTTGGACATCCTTGCTAGAGGAAAGAGGTATACCACAGTTGAAAAGTTTGAAGGGAGTCAGGTATGTCCTATCAATCTTTACCCTCTATTGGTTACTCTATCCTATCCCATTTTTCCTTTCCATACATGATATGACAAGGTAAACAGTTTGGTATGCCACACAACATATGAAGCTTATTTTCAGTCTTGTATGCAATAATTTAGATCATTAGCTGTTGTTCCTTACTTTTCCTTTTTTTACATGAGCAGTTGCTATGCATTTTTCAATGTTAACTTGCTTCTTGACACATCTACCAAGATACGTGCCGTGATCATATTTTTTGTTCCAATGTTGAGACTGTATTGCTTGTCCTTGTTAAAAGGAAATGTGCACACTAGAAGGCATCATCATGTTTCCCAATTCTTGCGATTCTTTGTGGTGTTTGCTGAAGTATCTTCTGTTTTCATGAATATTTATATCCATACAACTCCAGTTCCTCTTTTAGATCTCATTCCTTACCTACGATTCTACCCCTGTATGTTTGGCACAATGTTCACAGTACTGCACTAGTTTGATCCATTTTACTTTTGGGCACGACGTTCTTCCGCAGGGTTGGAGAAACATCCACGGGTGAGTTATCCAAGTGTTATCCAGAAGGTGAGCACATGGCCACTCATCAAGACCGCTAAACATTTTAGTGATGCTTATTTGTAAGATCCTCACGAGTAGTGCAACTTTAGCTTTTATATTTATACTAGTGCAACATGCCCAAAACCATAGTGTAACAACTAGTTTTGCTATTCTCACTACTTGCATAGTGTTTTGGGCATGTTCAAGCAGAATAAATTTTGATGTGAGATGTTGTTCAGGCCATCATATTCTATTCTTTACATGCTTTTCATTATGTGAATTTACTTTTCATATTTAGCATTAGTAGACGTCAGTGCTAATTACTTGACCTTGTTGCACCAGTACATAGAGATGTTCTCAACAAAGAACTGTCAGGAGATCTGGACTCCATGCTTCAAAATTGCTGGGTTTTTTTGTGTGTGTGTGCATCATGCCCTTTTACAGCTTTGTTGCAGCGCTAACAACTATTGTACCATGTTTCTTAAACCAGATGACATGGTTTTGGCTAATACTTTTGAAGAGACTTTTGGTGATGTATGTGGTCAAGGTATCTGGAGTGAACTCAGTAAAACAGCTTCTTCTAACTTAAACCGCAGCGTTGTTGCACTCGCTTCCTTCAAAGGTGGTTTTCCAGTAATGTGCTATACTATTTCATGCTTGTAGTGAGGAAGCACTAACTAATAATCAAAATTATGGTATGCAGGAGAAACAATGTTTTTTGCATGCACTGGTATTTTTATTGAGTGGAATAGTCGTGCGGTTATTCTGACTTCAGCAAGCTCAGGCTTGCAGCGGGCCGTGACATTCGGCGAGGCACAACTTTGGCGACGACAGCGTAATTTGTGGTGGTTTACCTTCGGCTTCTCTCCTAGGTTGTTTGTGTTGTGGTGGTGTCTGTTTCGATGCGTTATATACAATTGCTTCCTTCTTAAATGAGAGCAGTGCTTCCATTATTTATTAATAAGAAAGAAACGAATCGAAAAGAAAAGAAAAACGGTGCGCGATCGGCGGCGGTAAGCCGCAGCAAAGCAACGGTCACCTCACCTCACCTGGACGACCTGGAGAGAGTGACTGGCTCTGGCTGCCTCCCTGACTCATCTCACTCCTCCCCCGACGCAGCTCGCCACGTCATCACCCCCCTTCTCTCTTCTGACGCGTCAGGAAGGAGACCGAGACGGGACCGCGCCCCCACCTCCCGTTGCCCCCCGCCGCCAGGGCCATGGGCCGCCGCGCGCCATCGTCGCCGAGCTCGCCCGAGCTGCGGCGCAAGCGCACGGCGGCGCCGCCCCCGGAGCCCCCGACGCCGCGCCGCTTCTGCTCCATGGCCGACGTCATGCGCCGCTCGCGCCCCGTCCACGCGCCGCCCCCGGTCGCCCGCGCGCGCGAGGCCATCTACGACACCCTCCTCTGCGACACCTGCGGCTCCGGCGACCGCGACGACGACCTGCTCATCTGCGACCGCTGCGACCGCGGACGCCACACCTTCTGCCTCCGCCCCATCGCCGCCAAGGTCCCCATCGGCCCGTGGTTCTGCCCCGACTGCGCCCCGCCCGCCAAGCCCGTCAAAAGTGAGTCTTGGGGACCATCCTCGATCTCGGCATTTCCCTCTCCCCTCCCTCCCGTCGCTCTGTTCCCTTCTTCCTTCAGAATTTCAGAATGTTGCCGCCTCCCCTCTTGTGCCTTCATCTCACTCTTTGATTCCCTGCTTCCTTCTCCTGTTTTGGGGGATCTCGTAGGGTTTCCGATGAAGCAGACCAAGATCGTCGATTTCTTCCGGATTCAGAAGGATGACCAGGATCACGTGCTCGCGAAATGTAGGCTCTCCCAAGGTAATTTCCTTCCATTCCACCTTAGGTGCACCATTGCACGGAGTCTATCAATGAGATATGAGAAACCTTTTTTTATCATTGCTTGCGAATTGATGATCGATGCAACAGTGGCTTGGCTATAGATGAATTCAATTAGGACCTAGTGTAGTCTTCTTTAAGCATCCACAACTGTTGATTATCTTGCATTATCCTCTAATTTCATTGTCTAAAAAAAATATCATCACTACAGGTTTGATGCACTTGCCAAGAGCTAGCGGCTGTGAAAAAGTCCTGTTAATATGGCATCCCTGTCTGTTTGGTGTTGTATGTTTGATTCTGCACTCATATTGACTGCATGACTAGCCGATTGATGCAGCATTGCCTGCAAATACCCCCGGCGAATTGGAAGTTCTAAGCAACAAAGAATATGGTTACGCTAAAATGTTACGTAATCGCTAACGTCATGGCTGGAAAAAGGCGGGAAAGCATTACCGGACAAACATTTAATTTGTTTAGCTATGCATGCTTTTTAAGTAGTATGTAGTAACGGCAACTTGTGGTCAAACAAGTCATGTTGGTTCACTTTGTAGATCATTTTTGGTTGCACGGATTGCTGATTTATGTTCTGGGTATATATTATGCGCACCCCCTTGATTATTTTGGCTCCATTCATTAGCCATAACAATGTTTCCCGCCTTTGGCTTTCCAAGAAATCTACATTTGTGCTGGTCATATTGCTGATCGTTGTATGTTACACAGGATCCAATAAGCTTTGCCTTTTTTTTTAGCAGCTGATCAATTAGTTAACCCTCATGTAAAGAATAACAAGCCTCCAGATAGGCTTTTGGTCTTTAGTTTCTAAACTGGTATGCATTTTTTTTTAAAAAAAAATCCAAGTAGATGAACATGTAAGGGTCGATTTGTTGTGAGGCTTATTGTGCTTTAACACCAGCTGGCTCTTTTTTTTTACTGCATTACTTTTTCAAAAATGTGATCATTATATGTTTGATTGATGCAAAAATTCTTGTTAGTACGCATCATATTTTTCTGTGTGTTGTGTGTTTTATTCAGAAACTGTTTTAGCTGTATGACTAGCCGGTGGATTCTGCATTGCTGCACATGTTTCCAGCGAATTGGAATTTCTAGGTAACAAAACCTATTGTGTCATTAAAATATGACGTGCTCACATAAATCATGAGTGGAAAATGGAAGGAAATCTTTACTGGACAAACACTCAGTCTGTGTTAATTAGGCATGATTTTAGTAATAATAGTAACAACGGCACCATGCAGTTGAAATATATCATTTGTTCATCGTTAAAGGCTTGGCTGCATTCATTTGGACACAAATACTTCCCGCCTTTGCACTTCCGTATTGCATTTATCTTCTTTCTAGTTACTGTGTGTATTAGTGCAGGCTCCAATAAGCTTCTTTTTTTAATCTATGTGCAGTTCAACTTCAATTACTCAACACTCAAACAAAGAAAAATGAACCTTTTATGAACAAACATTTACTTCATCTTGATGGCGCATTCTTTGCAGTAGTAATGGCAATGTGTGATTGAGAAAAAAAATAAAGAATGTGTGCCTCACTATGTAGATTCTTTTGGTAATTAGTTCTGTATGTTAAGTGTATGCGCCATATACCTCACAGATGCATTTACTATGGTACTAACTCAAGTAATTTACTTCATCTTTTTCAGATGTCAGAAGGAGAAGGAAGAGTTCCCTTGTTATGCACAAGAAGAGGAGGAGGATACTGCCATTTATCCCAACTGAAGATGGAGCTAGAAGACTCGAACAAATGGCTTCTCTGGCCACTGCTTTAACATCTTCAAAAACAGAGTTCAGTAATGAGTTGACTTACATGCCTAATATGGCTCCTAGATCTTCCAATCAGGCAAGATTGGAGGAAGGCGGTATGCAGGTTAGCAAATGTTTCACCTGAAATAATACTATAGCCTTATGGTGTTCTTTTGTTCTAATTTTACACTCAACTTTCAAGGTTCTTCCCAAAGAGGACAAAGAAACCATAGAGCTGTGCAGAACCATGCAACAAAGAGGCGAATGTCCCCCGCTTCTTGTGGTCTTTGATTCCCGTGAAGGGTACTTTCTCGAACTCATGGCACTCAGTTATTTATTTTTGGGAAGTTGTCCGTATAGAATTCAGAGTTGGTGGTTATGCGCCCCAAATTGGCTGTTTGTCTGCATGACACTAGTATATGTGTGTGCGTCACTGCCCACCCACCCGCCCACACACACAGAATAAGTTTCAGTGGCGTACACACATGTTCTGTTGTGTGTGAGCAGAACAGCAGAGTCTGGGGCATTCACACACATCTTCTTTACATTCTCAGTATATAGAAATACTAATGCATAGAAATTTTCAGTTTCACTGTGCAGGCTGATGCCGACATCAAGGATTTGACTTTCATCGCTGAATATGCTGGGGATGTTGATTATTTGGAGAACAGGGCAAATGATGATTGTGACTGTATTATGACACTCCTTTTGACAGCAGATCCTTCCCAGAGGCTGGTCATTTGCCCTGACAAACGTGGAAACATTTCTCGCTTTATTAGCGGCATCAATAACCACACACTGTAAGTAGCTGTTTTTCTGATTGTGCTGTGCTCTCGGCTCAAAGAAACGATGTGCAGTTTACTCTAAGTTGAAACTGTTACATTGTTGCAGGGATGGCAAGAAGAAGCAGAATGTCAAATGTGTGCGGTATGACATTGATGGGGAGAGCCATGTCTTGTTGGTGGCCTGCCGTGATATAGCCTGTGGTGAAAAACTATATTATGATTACAATGGATACGAGCATGCTTATCCCACTCATCATTTCCTCTAACTACCCCTAAAGTTTTGACCCATCCGGCAGTAAGGAGGCTGGGTGAAATAGGGCTTATTGGCAATATTTCCAGCTTTCGCTTTGCCACCCAAAACAAAATTCCAATAACTTATTATACTGTGCATTGGTAGTTTGGTACAAATGAAGAGGTTTAATCCAATTTTCGGAAGAGATCCTAATGACGGAAATTGATAGGTGCTGGTGAATGGTAGAAGTAACACCCTAATTCAGTTATGGAGCCAAGAGGAATCTTCATTGTTCCTGCTCTCAAGATGCATCTTCTCATTCTTTTTTTTATAAAAATTCAGGGATTCTGATTTCATCCCTTTTGTGAGAGTGAATAGTTGTCTGTGTGTTTCCTATTGTAAGAATGCCTGTAGTAAAGCTAACTGTTAATGATTAAAGGGACATTTCGAATGGATAGAATCTTCTAAATTTTATTAAGCGCATTTTCTTCTTGATAATAGATGTTGATGTAATTGTCCCTTATATGTTCCTTTTGTTCTTCAGTTGTTGTGGTTGTTACACACACGTCTATGTCACTGTGCGCACGTACGTATGTGTTCAAGACTGACATAAGATTGCCACACTTAATTTTGAAAAAAAAAAGTGTTAAGAAAGAAAGACGAGAAACGGGAAAAAAGGGCACGAAAAATAAAACCGTTGTGCGCCGCGTTCTGACAGTCGACTTCTCCTTTCTCTCTCGAGTCTCTTGTTTGTCCCTAAAACACAAGGGCACTGATAAAATGCATGTGCTTGACACCTCCTCACCTTTCCGAAATAACACACTTTTTATTACGGTTGTCGATTTGTGGTTTCACCACTTCACCACCAGTTGGTATCCCAAGAAAAAAATAATAAACCCTGAACCCTCACCATGCGGCTATTCTATCAGCGAAACGCCACATCAAATGCTTGATTTTGTTAGGTATATGCCCAATTTCAACAGTTTGTTTAATAAATGGAATTTCCTCACTTTACTGGTCTACCAGTACTGCAAGACCAGCATCACAATTCCAATCCAATACACCATTGTGCTATGTGAACTGCTTACATGTTCGTGGCTTCATGCCACTCTTGCTGGCATCTGGTCTTGGTTCTCTCACAATCAATCAACATAAAACCAGGCGCTGTAAAGAGTACAAACATCTAAAACACCCGTTTAACAAACTCGCACGCATGGCCAGCATGACCAGCAATCGTGACCTCCTCTTGATCAATCTGAACCCCAAGCCTCATCACGCATGGCTTGTCGAGCGGCAATCCTATTCTTTCTCTCTTCCTCCTGTTTCTTCAGCTCATCCGATCCGAAGTTCGTAAACTGCCTCAATCCCATCCCATGAGCAATTAACCTTTGAGCTGTTCTTGCAGATGTCTTTGGTCTCGGCTTGGGCGGTTCTAGGTCTGCAGCGCGACGCAAGAGCAACTTTAAACGAAGTGTGCAGAAAATTCTCGACAAGACCATACATCAGAGATGGAGAGCAAATTGAAAGGAACGTCACAAGACACAAGTTGTTACCTCTACCGTCTATTTTTGCCAATAGATCATCATTCTCCTTCAGTGATCGCACTTTGTATCTTGGAGGTATGCAAGACTGAGCCTCACTAGCTACAAGTTTATTGAAAAGGATAAAGGGATCAGAACACGTGCATCCAAAGTTATCATCAGCATTAAGCTACAAGAACGACAGTGGATGGCTGGACAGTTCATATCATCAACATTAAGTTCATATCATCAGCATCAAGCCATTAAGCTACAAGAACGACAGTGGATGGCTGGACAGTTCATATCATCAGCATTAAGTTCTAGCCTTAACAGAATAGAATAACAGTGACCAGCATAAATTTGAACAATCAACCCATGAAACATAGCAAAATGTGAATCCTGTTGCCTACTTTGAAGTTTGAACTCGACCAAAATATAACATTTGTTCCCAGCATGCCATTCACAGGAGGGAATTGTGTTGTATCTATCTCTATCATCAGATTGTGCCATAAGAACAACTATGCAGAAAGTGTTAAAAACAGCCGTAAAGAACCAAACTACCAGCTGATGGAGTCCGAAAAACAGCAAGTGCAGAAGTATCATTAACCCAACGAATGGCAACTCCGTGATCCCCAAAATTCTCAAAAATCCTTTCCAGATCTGTTGTGCGCGTGCTTGGTGAAAAGTCATACAGGACAAGGACATGCCTTGTCCCATACTGTGCAGCAGCTACAAAAAAAACAAGCCAAAGAATAAGTTCATCTCTCATCACAAACAAGCTAACTGTACAGACAGAGATGAATATCCAGAATACCTGTAACAGCATTGTTCTCCTGCTCATTTACATGGCCTTTTGATCCACTCTGAGGACTAGGCTCTTTGTCATCCAAATCCCTTTCTGAGCCACACTGGTCACTGTACAGGACACTCTTATCATAGAGAAATGAACCCCTCCCCCTCCTTTTGGGTCCTGAAGATGGGGTGCTGCTTTTCTCTGAAGAGCTACAAGAAGGCACCCTAGCTTCTTGCTCCAGGGAGCGCACTAGTGTGTCATCAAGCGCGCCGCTATCTGCAATAGCCTCCCAGTCTGCAAGCATCAAAGAAGGAATGTAAGATCTCAGTTTTCTGTGTGCTACGTTCACAAGATAAATAGGTTGGGCACGCTATACAAACAATACCATCATCTTCTTCTTCATTGTTTTGTTCAGTATTGACAGAGACTTCAGAGTCCTTTGGACACATTGCACCCTCTCGTGATGAACATTTCTCCGATGACTCCTGATACCTTCAGAGGCATTGTTTGGCACCCAAAAAAAACAGAAGTAAGAAAAAGGAAAGGGTCTTTCAAATAGGAGTATACACATGAAGCCAACTAAACCGAGGAAGTCAAATTAGTACATAACCACTAAGTTTCCTGATACTGCTACTAATTTAGACACATTGTATTTTCCCAGTCAGTGAATCTTGGGTGTTACGAAGAATCTAGCAGCCAAGGCCCAACGTAATGACACGGAGAAATGGAGTAACAATACAGTCAAGTAATCCTGATGCTAAAAGTAGCAGCTAATAGACTAGAGGGATGTTCAGATGCTAAAGGTGGGAGTAATCCAGAATCAAAGTGTCCAATCCCTCCTGATCTTAAATAACATTTCACATCAGGATCCTATGCATAAACCCAATGAACGAACCTAACTCTAACAGTAAACTCTAGAACTCAAGAATAAGCAGAAAGAACAAATTGGCCGGCGCAAAAGGCCCAACCAACAAGTGCTAGAACAAGCGTGTAGATTCTGGTGTTAAAGGCAACGAGGAAGAGAAGGGGAACAAACCCTAGGGCCCCAGGGGCTGCGGCGCGGGATCGGAGGACGATGGCGCGGGCGCGGAGCTCATCGGCGCGGATGGTGTCGCCGCGGGAGGCGTGAAGGCCAGCTAGGTCGCCGAGCGCCGTGGCGAGGCGGAGGTCGGCACCCGAGGGAGCGGCGGTGGAGGTGGAGAGGTTGGAGACGACGGACTCCAGGAGGGCGATGGCGCCGTCGACATCGCCGGCGTCGACTAGGTCGTCGACCTCCTCCGTCCAACGGGGGCCGTCCATGGGCGAGCTTGGAGTTGGAGCACGGCGGCGCTCTGCTACTCGGTCGCCGCCGGTTTGGGAGTTCGGACCAAGTGAGGGTAGGGGAGTAAATTGACAAATGCAATTTTTAATAATCAGCGGATGCAATGCAATAATAATGATATTCCAAAAATCTAAAACGAGAGTACTCTCTCGGTTTGCAAAGAGGAGGAGGCCGGTTTAAAAAAAAAGACAAAAAGGAAAAAATATATATATATGGAAGATAATAATCGAATCCAAGAACTAAGAAGTTGAATTGGCAGCTCTAACTCCACCAGCACCCCATTCGTGTTAGGATTTCGTGAATTGGAGTTAGAAAGAGAATCTATGGTTGCGGGATTTAAAGGAATGGTCGGGAGAGGTTGATGGAACGACGGCATTGTCCGCCATGGTGGTGGGAGTCCTATACTCAGCGATGGCTGGCAGTAGGATTCACCACGAGGGGTAGGAGCGTTTGGAGAACAATGAGAAAAATGGATGGGAGGCGGGGTTGTATGGTGAGGCTAATGACGTTAGAGGTTGAGGCGGAGCGGGGATGCGGTAGGTGATGGAGATATACTGAGCAAGACGATGACGATCGAATGGATAAGGTTGGAGTGCGGCCGTGACCTATGGAAGGAAAAATGCAAAAGACGCGAAAGAGAAGCCATGTGGGGTTGAATCTAGACGGAATCACTAGGGGCATCGGAGCTCTCAACGTAGTGTTACGTGGAGACTCGGGGTCCACCGTCTAGTAGCCCCCTATACTATTTTGCTAAATGATATTTTATTTCACTATTATATAAAAATATTTAGCAAAACTTTTATCTAAAAACGTTGAGGGTTTAACCGGCCATTCATTTACTTTAATTTGTTCTATCCTAATCGTGTAGGTCCTGCAGCCAGCGAGTTGTAACGCTAGAAAACCCATAACAAAAATGGTACTGTTGTATTTGAACGTGGAATAGATAACAAGTAGTGATTGGCGAAACCCCCAATTTGTGTCCGATTTTGATGAGCTTTCATACATTATTACTGCTGTCCAGCCCAAAATGACAGCAGAAACTATTAATTCCTTGAGTTTTTTGGTTCCTTGATCATGTTGATAATGCACTGCTGTGTTGGCGCGATGCTGGATTACGATCGATGATTTACAGCGCGTTTTAGCGTGTTCCTTGTTACTTATCTCTGAGGAGGCAACTATTCATTTGGACAAAATCTCTGAGGAGGCAACTATTCATTTGGACAAAAATTGTTTGTCGTCCTCCCCTAGCCGGGGAAGTGGCAGCATAGCATAGCATAGCATGCCGTCGTCGTCGTCGTCAGTACCGGACAAGGCTGCGGCGAGCAACAGTACATTCCACGTGCTCAACTCTGGCGGGGCGTACGCGCTGCCTCCTCCGCAAGGCGCGGGGGCGGCGTTGCGTCCGCCGCCGGTGCGCGGCATCTACCCAGGCAGCGGTGGAGCGATCGGGCCGCAGATGCTGCAGCAGCTCATGATCTTGGCTGGGTGGGGTACCCGCTCGCCATGGCCGCCGCTCCAGAGCTACGCGTGCAGCATGTCGTCCCTGTCGCCGCGGGGCCCCTCTCCCTCCATAATCCGGCCGGCCGGCGCCGGAGGTAGCAGCAGCGTGAGCCAAGGGAAGAAGAAGGCAGCAGATGGCGGCGCGCTGCCCCCTGTGCTGGCCATGCCGACCACCCAACAAGGGAAGCAGAGGAAGCAGCGCGGTCCGAGCCCGAACACGAGCAGCAACCATCATCTTGAGATCTTGAGCAGCAGGAAGAGGAAGCCGAGATCGTGCACCGTGGTCGCCCGGAAGCCGAGCAGCAACCCGAAGAAGCACACCGTGCTGACCTGGCTCATCGACGCCGGCGTCCTGTCCGACGGGGACAGGCTCTTCTACGTGGGCGGCGCAGACACTAGGCAGGGGGTGGTGTCGGGGGCGGTGAGCCGGACGGGCGTGCAGTGCAGCTGCTGCGACGCCGCCGTGGCGCTGCCGGCGTTCGCGGCGCACGCCGGGCGCGATCAGCAGCGGCCGTGGGAGAAGCTCCTGCTGGTGTCCGGCAGCTCGCTCCTGCGGTGCATGCAGGAGGCGTGGGACAAGGAGAAGGCCGCCGTGGTGGAGAGGAGCAAGGTGAGACCCAACAGGCTTAAGGACTCGAGCGACGACGCCTGCGGAGTCTGCGCCGACGGCGGGGAGCTCCTCTGCTGCGACACCTGCCCCTCCACCTTCCACCCGGGCTGCATCTCCATTCAGGTCCCGGAGGGCTCGTGGGCGTGCCACTACTGCCGGTGCATCCTGTGCATGGCAAATGATGACCAGGGCCTCTCCACCTGCCAGCAATGCAGTGCCAAGTGTAAGCATGTCCTCTGGTTCTCGCTCAAGGTATGTGTACTGATGCAGTGAACTGGCAACTCCTCTGCAGATCATCAGCACTGCCGTCCGTTGCTGAACAAGGACACCGGGCCGTACTGCAGCGAAACCTGCAACAAGGTGAGCAATTGCTGCTACTTCAGTTGTGCCGACCGAAGATGGTTTTTTCAGCTGCAACTCATCTACTAAATGTTTTTTCAGCTTTCTGCTCAGCTGTCAGATATGATAGGCGTCACGAACCCGACCGAAGATGGTTTCTCATGGGCCCTCTTGAAGATTCAGAAAGACGAACCCGACAACAAGCACGTCCTCGAGTGCAACCTCAAGCTTGCGGTGGCGCTTGGCGTCCTGAACGAGTGCTTTAACCCTGTCAAAGATCGAAGGACTAAGATTGATATGCTCCATCAGGCTGTTTATAGCCTACGGTAAGTTGAGCCAGACTCTCAAGAGTGAGGATAAACAGTTCAGCAATATCTCACTACGAATTTCGTGCTTCATCAGGTCAGAGTTTAAACGTCTAAGCTATGAAGGATTCTACACCATGATTCTAGAGAAGGATGGAGAAATCATTTCAGCAGCCTTGCTGAGGTCTGGATTCAGATTCTCTCTACTCTTCTTTTAATACCCTTGTAAAGCAAAGCTATGCACATGACCCTACCATGCGTCCTTTTTCAGGTTCCATGGCAGGAAGATGGCGGAGATGCCTTTCGCAGGCACGCTGCCGGCTTACCGGAAACAGGGAATGATGCGTCGCCTTGTCAAGGCTGTGGAGCAGGTGCAGATCTGTTTGTTTGACTGATCTGAATCTGATGAATCAACGAGCTCAAGTCTTGGTGCTCTGCTCACCTTCCCTGGTTGCATTATTGTCAGGTGTTGGCGTCGGCGCAAGTGGAGAAGCTGGTGATACCGGCTATAGGTGCTCTAGTGGACACATGGAAGAGGTCCTTCTCCTTCAGGCCTGCGGAGCCCCAGTTGAGGGAGGACATCAAGAGGCTGAACCTGGTGGTGATCACCGGCACCACCCTGCTCTGCAAACCCGTAGCCGTGCAGCAGGCACAATCACCCCGACAAGGTACTTCTTCAGTCTATGACTTGCTGCTGTCATTCCTTGTGCTGAACCTGAATCCAACAGCAGAAGCATGGTGGCGCAAGTACACGGAGCAGGCAGCGCCACTGACCGACGAGGAGGCGGCGTTCCTGGAGATGGAGCCCAGCTTGTGCAGCAGCTTCACCGACGTGGTCACCGGCAAGGTGCCCCTGCACAAGCTGGTGGCTGCTGGTACTGGGAGCGGGAGCAGCAGGCCACGTTGTTGCGGCAACGCCAGCAATCTTCTCACCTGAAAGAGTGGAGTCCAAGTTTTTGTTTAGTCGTCATGTGGAATGAGCAACAGTTATGCAACAAATTAAGTTGAGACCCTTGAATGATTTGAGAGGAAATGAGGCATAATTGGTGGTGACTACGGCTATGTATCGACACCCTTTATGCAATGCTTTGATTGTTTTGTAGTGGTTAGTTGTGTGATTGGTTCTCAGAGAAAGGCTAGGAAGCCTTGTCCTGCATCAGTTCTGAAATAAAAACGGTCGATTGCATTGCATTGTGCACTCTGCATCAGTTCAATTCTTTGGTCCATGCTTCCCTAATAAACGACCTTACCGGACCTTCAAGTGGAGCGGAGAGGAGAGGATTACCTGACCTTACCGGCCGGTGCCTAATAAAGCAAAAGCCCCTCCTCCATGGATGTGGATGCTGGGCAGTCAAGAAAGTAAAGGCTGGGTCAGTCAATCTAATCTCTAAAGTAGCAGTAAAACACTCACTACTAGACGGCATTGGCATGCATCCCCATATGAGAGAGATCGATGACTGACTTTTACAAGCTGGCAGCGCTTGCTGGCCTAGGATGGGGGCATTCCATTCCCATTACAGACAGAGCAGCGGCTTCAGGTGCAAACTAAAATTACATTTTCAGAGGACGCTTGTCAGTACAGTAAGCTACTGCAGTAGTAAGGTAAGGAACAAGCAAAAGCAAAAATGGATCGACGACGGAGCTAGCGCTGGCATCAGCACATCAGCAGCCGGTCCGGCGACGTCGCCGGCGTGTAGAAGGGCGTCTCTGTCTCTGCCTGTTGCTCCTCGCTGTCGCCGTCCTCCTCCTCCTCCTCGATGGTGTAGAGCGCCGGCCCGGGGGTGCCAAACCCCAACGACGCCGGAGACGACAGCTCCGACTCCGCCTGGGATGCGGCGGCGGCGGCCGGCTCGATGCGCGCGCGCTGGCGTCGTCGGCAGGGACAGAGCATTATTAGCAGGACGCTCTTGGCTTGGTGTTGTTGTTGGGAGAGCGGCAGCTCCGGCGGCCGCCGCCGCTTTTTCCTGCTCTCTCGGCGGCAGATCGAGAAGAGGATGAGCGCGGCGGCGACTAATAAGGCGGCGGCGAGGAGGACGAGCTCGGGCACCTCCAGGCGCCTCATACCGGCAGACGCGCCAAGAGGTTTTGGGGTCTTTTGGAGCGTGGAGTTGGGCCACGGGCGGTTAAATGCAAAACGGAAACGGAACGGATAGCATTCAGCTTTCTGCATGCTGCTTTAATTTAACGGACGAACGAAATCCCACAGCGCAAGCAAAGTGAAAGGAACAAGGCAGCATGGCTGCATGGCGCGGGAGATGGATGGTGGCGACCTGGCATCAACTCGGATACCCCTCGGTAGGATTTAACACCGACAAAGAGCTGCACATCGATCTGCTTCATTACCTTGTATGGCCCGGTCCTTGCTTATATCACACACACACACACACACACACACACACACACACACACACACACACACACACACACACACACACACACACACACACACACAGATATATATATATATATATATATGAGAGTGGATTTGGTGAAACGGTGGGTAGCTGCGCATGCCTTCATCGCCGTCCGATTGACGCGTATCGATCCATGCTGGGGGCCTGAGCATGCCTGGTTCGACACAGCGATTTCCTGTGATTACCTGACATGTACATCCATATGATTAGACCGGTTTAGTACGATGCACTATGCAAAGATCGGTTCATTGTATTTTGATTATGTACGGAAAAAAGTTGATGGAGTGACGAGGTGTCAGATTACTAGAGGGATGGGCACGCTACAAGTACCACCATCCCTGCTGCCCAGCCATACGCAGACAAGGCAGTAAATTGGTCAACAATTCTCCTTCCCCACTATTGTTCAGGATTGGGTCCGGTGATTCTTCATGGCAATCAGGTAGTACTTTGCAGCAACCATGATTCCGAATGGACTTATTTCTGATTTCTGGATGGTTATTAGCACCTTATTTACCTCAGTTGTTTCTGTTTTTCTCAAAATGAAAGTGGCGTGCGGCTGCCTGCTGCTTGGAACTATGGTGCAGTTGAACGGGCGTTCAGAGATTCGTCTTCTAGGCCAGGAGTTCATATTTTCCTGCCGTCTGTTGGGAAGCAGTTTGAGTCCTTGCAAGAGGCCTTTGAGTTCTACAACTTGTACTCATGGGAGATAGGTTTTGGGATTCGGTCTATGAATCTCTTGCGGATCTTGGTCCTCTGGCCGTCCAAGAACACATGAATCGGTCTACGATACCATCCCTGCAGGACAAAACAATCGATAAGAAACCATATGGAGAAACCATGGAGCAATTTGTTTGTTGTCCTCCATTTTATCCATACTCTTATGCTGATTCCTAGTATGATTACCTGCTGCTGCCACCCGCCATCCCTTCACACAAAAGGTGACCCTTCTAAGAACCGGAGTATAGACTGCTTTGTAAATTACTTCTTAGCAATTGTATGGATCGGCAGCGGCAGCTGTCTTTTGAAGGGGTGCTTCAGCTCCAGAGTTGCTGACCTGGGCCGTTCACTTCAAGGCTTGCCGCGCGGGAAATGCCAGAAAATCAAAATTTGAAAACTGGTAGCGCGTGCTACATAGCTGTGCATGCATTTGTTTGCGGTTCATTTTGTTTTGCGTAGTGCCTCACAATATTATCGTTTACTGATGTTTTTTCGTGCACCATGTGATTTGTGATGCATTTAAAGGTTGGTGTGCATAAGCTACTTTGTTGTGCTTCGAAAAGAAAGTGGTGCACCAACGTGTAGACGATGAACCGTGCTTCCCAACAGTGTCGCTGGACAGGATTATAAAAAAGCCATCCCGTCCGCCCCCCGGTAGAAAGCACCAAGGCCACCCAACTCAGATTCAGTAACAGAAACAGCCACTGTCACTAACGAGCGGTGTGAGGGGATGGAGAAGCAGCAGCCGATGGGCCGGAGGGGCGAGAAGGTCGCCGGAGGTTCCGATGAGGAAGCCCGCGACTGGTCTGCGCTTCAGCTGACATGGTCGAGGCTTGCGCCAGGCGGCTGGACTGCGACGTCGACAGGATGCACATGGCGATCCAGTGCACCGCTTGGCAGAGGGCGGTGCGGCGCGTGCATCGCGATGTGCAGCTGCCGTGGATGCTTGTTCCTTATCGGCGCAGTTGCTTGATGAATCCAAATGTGATTCGGAGAGCTCATTTCTTCTGCTTCCTCAGCCGCAACGCTCACAGCTTGTCCATGCCTGTCAATGTTTATGGCGCACGTTTCTTTGGTTCTTACAAGGGGGGTTGGGTTTTTGTTGCTTTTGGTCAGAGTAGCGGGTATGTGATCCTGAACCTGAAGACTAGTGTGCATATCCAGCTGCCTGACACCTTGACTTCTGATACACATACACTGCCGTATGGTGAGCCTATGGTGCTTAGAGCTGCTACACTGTCAGGATCGCCTGCTGATCCTGCTAAGTGTGTCGTTGGAGCAATTTGCACAACTCTAGGGCAGTTCGAGTGTCACACTTACATTGCTTTTTCTCGCCTTGGCGCTTCTGCGTTCTCAAATGTCAGTGAGGTGCATGCTGAGGATGTCATCTACTATAGGGGCTCCTTCTATGCTCTTACCAGGATAGAGGACCTGGTGATTTGTACACCAGAGTTTAGTAGGAGCTCGCCACCTAATTCTCTGAATGTGGAGAAGAAGTACCTGCATTTCTTAGCCATTGTCCATCCTCCAGCAGTTTGTGTCAAGGGTAGGTACTTAGTTGAGAGCAGGGGTGAGCTCCTGATGGTGGTTAGGTACAGCACGATGCTTAGTGACCAGACTTCTGGCTTTGCTGTTTTTCGTATGGTCCCTGATGATGAATTCGGGGAATACTACTCATGGGAGATTCGACTGCCCTTGAGGGGCGCATGCTTTATGTGGGCCGTGGCAACTCTCAGAGCTATGAGGCTGGGTCCTTCTTGAACTGCCATCAGGCTGTGTACTTCCACGATGATGATGCCTTCAACATGCCGGAGATGGTGGCGTACGGCTACAATGGGCGCAGGTTCCCGTGCTTTGACAATGGCTGCTGGCCGGGACCAGGCTCGCAGGTTAAGACGTGGTACGAATGGCGCCTCCCATCTCCGTACACATCCCCGATATGGTTCTTGCACTGATTTGGATCGCAGAAGATAATCCCCCAGCTGGTGAAGCCAAGATGTATGCTGTGTCGTGTATTTTGTCTATTGTCGGTGTCGTGTTTCGTCTATTTTTTGTTTCAATAAGCATGGTTATTAAGTGTTTTACCCTGTTTGTGTTAGCGTCTGTCCCGTGTGCCGTTGATGTATCTGCTTGTAACCGTTATTATCAATGCAACCTGTTTGAATTGCTGTTCTGACAATACTCCTTTGTCTTAATGATTTTTGTGATTGTTGGGAGCAGTAAAATAAAAATGCTAACTGGAGAAAAGGAGAAACTTTATGACTATTTGTACAGCTAAATTGTTCACAGCATGCGCGCGGCGCGTCCGCTTAAAACCCAGAAGATGAACCGGGCGAGCGGGAAGTGCGACTTCTTGGGTGCCGGCTCCGTTGTCTACCATCAACCAAGTGAGTTCACGCTCCTGTCACTGCCACCCCCACCACATGCTCTCATCTCTGAAACTTAGCGGCTTTCTTAACTGCAGGTGTCGGAGACTGTGTGCTCCCATCGAACGGCTGATCAACTGCCGGAGGCCTCCCCATGGCCTTGGGTTGAGGTACACAACATACGACTCGTTAATGATATACCATTGGATGCCTGTTAAGTCAATGACACCTAACAGGTCTTCGGCCCGAACTGCATCATGGCGAGATGACTTCCGTACCTGCAAACAAAGACAAAAATTCGTTACATACTAAAAAGGCTCTGCAGAACAAACGCGCAAAAAAAATTTGCAGTGCCATTTCCCTTGCCTGGATCATGCGCTTGTGCTTTCCTGATGCGTGGCTGTAAGCACACCACGGACAGATTGCGTGCCGAGTACCTCCGACACACTCGGTGCAGAACAGGTTCCAGGTGTTATCTCTGACCCCTGGATGGAGCGTGCATGGGTGGCCGAAGCGTGTAGACAGCAACTTGTCAATCCGCTCAAGGGACAAGCTACTAGGCCCAGATGTTTCGCGAAATTTTTTTCGAGCATGTTCCCTCACATGCATGGCATATTAAATGTAGTCGAAAAAAATAACCCATTATATGGATGGAGTGTACTTCGCGAGACGAATCTAATGAGCCTAGTTAGGTCGTGATTAGACAATAAATTGCTACAGTAAACATGTGCTAATGACGGATTAATTAGACTCATTAGGTTCGTCTTGCGATGAACTGACATAATCTGTAATTAGTTTTGTAATTAGTCTATATTTAATACTTCAAATGTGTGCCCGACATACTGTAAATTTTTTTCGCGAAACATCTAAACGCGGGTTGCCATGGCAAGGGTAACTGGGGAGGGGCCAACTGAAAAGGGAAAAAGGACCTGCGCTACGGCCGGGTGCTAATTCTGCCTTTTATGCAGGTCATTGGGTTGGTGCATCCCACTTTCGCGTGTGCACTGAAAATAATGCAGGGCTATTAGCTTATTGATGGACTGTTGTATATCTTGCAGTGCACTAACGGATAGCTGGTGCACTTGAAACACGAGTTGGACTGCGAATAAAAGATGAACGTAAAGCTTGCGCTACACCGACGCCATCAAATTCATCGATCTGTGTTTCGTTGATTGATTTGTTACTAGTGCACCCGACCTGAACTGCTATGCGCAGAGGTCTGCTAGCGGCAGACGCTTGTCAGTCTGCAAAGCACTCGCATACAGCACTGCATCGATTAGCAGCGATCTCCAAGCAACGAATCCGATGGCGGTAAAGGCCTGCGCAGCTACCCGCCCAGGCAGCACGTTATTTTCGATATATATATATATATATATATATATATATATATATATATATATATATATATATATATATATATATACAGTAGCCTGAGACTTGTAGCAAAATGTGATCCATCAAACGCAACAGACAGTAGGAAATATATAGGTACTACTGGACAATTAAGTATAGTAGTGGATTATTTCATTCGATGATGCAGCAGTAGCACGTAGTGATGATTATGACGAGGGTGGTGGCGGGTCCTTTCCGAATCGCATGAGCGCGTGGGTGAGCAGCATGGCTCCCCGGCGGGTGGCCTCCGCCATCCGCCCCGCCACCGTGTCACGGTTCATGAGAGGCTTCTTGTCCCACCTGCGCAGCCGTGGATGCATGCATCCATTGTTAGTTTGATGTCAGATTAATTAGTCCTGGTGACATAATCTATCAGATATTCTTTTTTTGATAGGTAATCTATCAGATATTCAGATGCGAGCGAGCATCTATACCAGTCCTGGTGGCTGACCACCTTTCCGTCCTCGACTTGCAGCCTGATGAGCGTCGTCAGCTCCACCGACTTGCCAAATACCTTGTAGTGCTGCTTGTTGTCGATAAGAATCTGTGCATGCATATGCGTATCATCCATTTCCATTCTGTTAAATGAATAAAGTGTGACAGCATGCATCAGCTCCTACCTCTGCTTTGCCCGGGCCCGTGGGATTCTCCTGTATCGTGTACTCCACGATCTTGGAATCCCCGAACACCTGACCATTGCATATATATATATTGCTTCTTCAGTTCAGAATACTGTATTCAGCTAGCTAGCTAGCGTGCGTAATTGGCCAACAGCAGCAGCAGTGCAGCGTACCTTTGGGAGCGCGTAAAATGAGGACTTGATCTGCTGCACCCTGTATGTAAAATTATATTGGCCATCAATTAATATTAATCCAACTAATAACAAATTAGATTGGGGATACTAGACGATATGCTGCTTAATTATAGGTAGGTAGGTACCCGTGAGCTCGCATGAGCGGGTCCTCAAACGTGGCGTTGGGCGCGTATATCTCGAAGTCACGGGCCGTCGCGCGCGATCCGTACCTGCATACATACGGAGTACATCACACCGATATAGCGTATGAATGATTCTAGTACAGATGGCTCACGCACGTACATGTTGAGGAGATGCGGCATGATGCGCTCCGCGACTCCCCCGGCCGCCTTGCCGTCGTCCATGGCCGCCGTGGATGAGAATCCTGCTGCGCGGCGCCGGAGGGAGGAGGCCGTCAAGAAACGCAGCAGCGGCATGCAATCGGATGCGGCGGCGGCCGCCGGAGATGGAGGAGAGGAGGCGGCGGTCGGAGTTGCATTAATAGAGAGAGAGAGAGAGAGAGTTGACTATGACTTGCCATGCGGCGGTCGGCGGCAGAGCAGCGGCAGCGGAGGGTGCTACGTCGGCCGTCGAACCGGTGGCGGGAACTGCTCCACGACACCACTACTGCCTGCTTTGCTTGCCAGGCTTTCATCAGTCAACAACTTGGGCTGGGCTGAAGCTGGAAAGCAATTTCCGCACACTTACACTTGACTTTACTAGAATATATTTTTTGGAGTATGTGTATGATTTGCCAGGTCAGCACATGGTCTTTGCTCTGCTCGTTTCTCACCCAACCTAGGGCATGTCGACGATGTGTGCACGTACGGCCAGGGCCAGCAAACTCATCCAATCCGAGCTGTTCCGGAAGTAGAAAAATAATCGACTCATTCGTTTGGCCTATCAATTCAGCCTTACAAATTATTTTTTTCTCATAGATTACTATTAAAATCAGGCTACAATTAATCAAAATCAATAGACTTTTCAGTTTAGTCCTGCCAAAAAAATTGGTGCTGCATGATTCTAGTACCGTATTATGGATGGATATACAAGTAAGTAAACATAAAGGGGGAGGGAAGGGAAAAAAAAGGAAAGCAGAGCACGTTTTTGGGGAGGAGGAGCCCTGAGAGACGACGAGACCGATCTGCTGCGTGTGTTGTGTTCACACACACGGCCACGGCGTCCGTCCGTCCGTCGTAGCGTGGCACGGCACCTCCACTCCTCGATTTGTTTGTTTGTTTATTTATCCTCCGGTCCCCCTCCGATTTCTTCGTTTCGCTCTCGACCCCCTCCCCTCCCCTCCCGCGGCCGCCGCCGGCGATCCCCGATCGGCGACACCCAGGTACCCGCCGCTCTTCCACCCTGTTTATTCTGCTGCTCGAATTCGATAGCCTCCCCGTCTGTCTCTGCGCCTTCCCTTCCTCTGTTCATGCCTCTGATTTAGTGATTTCGATCGGAAAACTAAGTTCAGCAGCTCACCAATTTTCTACAGTATTTACGAGTATACTATACTTACTACTCGTGTGCTATATAACTAGAAAAGCGGCTCTACTGCTTTTTCTGCGACGGAATTTCTTCTTCTTCTTCTTTTTCGTTAATAATTCCCAACACACCAACGCAGGTTAGGTTGCTTTGCTTGCTAAGGCGCCATTGCTGACCCGCTGTGCTCCAACTCGGCTCAACTGCCCGCGTTTGCTGTACCTCATGCTTCCCGTATGTATGCCCACCCAGTTGCCTCCGTCTCACTCATCCAGTGGGGGCTTCTGCGCAGGCAGGGCCACCCTTTTGCAAACTACTTGGATCGACTGCGAATTTATTACCGCAATGGCCTCATTCAATTCCAAAGTCACTTATAGATCGACTGCACGTCCCCGTTCCCTTGGACGTTCGATTCGTGCTTCTGGTCCCATATGCCCTGTGCGCTGCTACTTGCTGCTCTGCTGTCGGATGTTCCAATGCCTTCCTGTGATGCAGTTGATGGCTGGTAGGCCAATCTTGTACCGTCAATCTTAATTAAGCACGTTATAGTTAGCAGCCAGTAGTTGTTCATTCTAGCATTCTAGAGTCTCCATTCATGACGACCAAGGACACTTCCAAGCTGCTGTGCTCCCCAATTAATGTACCCTATCGTACTGCCCTGACCGGGTCATGATGTTATTGGTCTTTAGATCCTCCACTGGTATCCATCTGCCCAACTTTCAATTCCATATCCTTCTACTCCTTCCTTGTGCAGTGCAGGGACTAATTTCTCTCAGATTTGATGCTTAACACGTTGCTACCTATATCTTTCTCCTCCTGTTAACAGTGCCTTTGCGCAGTATATTGTAGTGTTATGTAACAGTCATCTTTTCCATCTTCACAGGTTCAAATTCTGTCCACCCATGCTGCACTGTGGCGCTAGTTTGTATTTGTGTCTCCTCCATCATTCAAATGCTCTTACATCTAAACTGTTCTAGTTTAGCTGTATATATCTGATCAAAGAGGCCAACGTAGCAACAATGGCATCGCTACAGTTATTGCAACTAACAGAACGTGGCCGCAACCTTTTGTCTTCAAGAAGGTACGCTGATTCAACACTGATCTTGTTTTCTTCTTTTCCTAAATTTGCGACTAGATTATCGCTGTTGATGTTAACTGTGCTTTCCTTCCCCCCACCCAATTCAATTTTGTACAGGAGAACACTTGCGGTTGTTTCTGGTGCACTAATTGCTGGTGGAACTTTAGCATATACCCAGTCAGGCAGATGGAAAAAACAACAGAAAGAAAATTCTTGCAGCGATGGAAATGCACATACCAGGACTAAAGACAGAATTGGTCAAAATGGTAGTGATGGTAAATTGGTTAAACCAAGGAAAAAGAAAAGCGGACTCAAGTCCTTACATTTCCTGGCCGCCATCTTACTCAAGAAGATTGGCCCAAACGGATCAAACTACCTTCTTGGTTTGATAATAACAGCAGTAAGTTATGCAATTTATGTTATTTGCTCGTTTCATTTATTTGTCATATTGATATTCATGCACTGATGAATATAAAAACATGCATATAATCTAGGTGCTATTTTCAAAATTTCCATTGCCTTGCATTTTTAATGATTCTTTCTACAGGTGTTGCGTACAGCGGTTGGCCACAGATTAGCAAAAGTACAAGGGTATTTGTTCAAAGCCGCATTCCTTCGGCGTGTTCCAACCTTTACACGCCTGATTATTGAAAATCTTCTTCTGTGTTTTCTCCAATCCACAATATATCAGACGTCAAAGTACTTGACAGGGTCCTTAGGCTTGCGCTTCAAGAAAATTTTGACAGATCTTGTCCATGCTGATTATTTTGAGGTATGTTGGGTTAGAAAGTTGGACTCTCCCAATCGTCTGCACTTTTTTTTACTTATGATTTCATATTGTCTTCTATTGTCTTTCCCCATAACAATGAACTAACTCGCATTATGCCAGGAGTTTAGCTACTTATATAGGTGCAATGCTCTGGGGAAAACATATGTGGTGTTATCTTTGACGGATCAATTCATTCTAGGATTGATTGGTCCATCATTGATTGAATCATCCCATCATTTGTAATTTTTCTACAGCCTTATGCTTATGAGTTATATTTAATGGACCAACCCATTCTGTTCCCCCGACGGAACAAGTGAGGTGGATTTGTATATAGGATTGGATGAACTATTTAATAGACCGTCAAGTTCCTTAAAACGTTGACATGCTAATGGTTGTTTTATCTTCCTGTAGTTTTCATTCTTTGCATTTGAGCATCAAGCCCTATCCCCACCCGACCCTCTCCTTGCAGAATTGCAGTAATGTCCAGCTGGATTAATATTTTTTTTCACCTTATGTCCAGAACATGGTGTACTACAAGATCTCACATGTTGATCATCGTATCTCAAACCCAGAGCAAAGAATAGCAAGTGATATACCAAAGTTCTGCTCAGAACTAAGTGACCTTGTACAAGATGATCTGGCAGCAATTGCAGAAGGGTTAATATATATCTGGCGCCTCTGCTCTTATGCAAGTCCAAAATATGTATTGTGGATTCTGGTAATTCTTCTATGGATCAACTGTTACTCTTTATAAGTTGCGATGATGTAGTATTACTTTCTTTTAGACAATAAAGTTGCTCTGATTCGCATTTTTCTTTTAGACATAGTTTGTTCCTTATTTAGCGGAAGTCTGTTCCTTATATTTAGTTACATTGTTAATAAGTATGCGCTTGCAGGCATATGTTATAGGTGCTGGCGGTACGATTAGAAAATTCTCTCCCGCTTTTGGGAAGTTGAAGTCTAAGGAACAACAGCTAGAGGGGGAATATCGCCAAGTCCATTCACGATTGAGAACCCATGCTGAGAGCGTGGCATTTTATGGTGGTGAGAACAGAGAAGCTTCGCATATTATGCAGCGGTTCAAGGCACTTGTTAAGCACTTGAATGTTGTTCTTCATGAAAACTGGTGGTTTGGCATGATTCAAGATTTTCTTCTGAAGTATCTTGGTGCCACTGTGGGAGTTATCCTAATTATTGAACCTTTCTTTGCGGGAAATCTTAAGCCTGACTCATCCACCTTAGGGCGGGCAGAGATGTTGAGCAATCTCCGATACCACACCAGTGTGATAATATCACTATTTCAGTCTCTTGGCACCCTTTCTATCAGTTCAAGGCGCTTAAATATTCTCAGGTAACTACTCAGTCCGTTGTTTCAAATGCAACCACCTATAGGCTAAGTACTCACTGATAAAGTAATTTAACCTGTATCTTGTGAAGTCGTGGAGTGGATCCAAAAAAAATTAGCTGTACATGAAATATGTTTCTTTTAAAATTGAGTAATTTTCCCTGAGAACTGTTTTGGTGATTCATGATTTTTTAGAAAAAATCGACCAACCTAGGAAGAACTAGGTGACTTCGAAAATAAGAATAAATATGCTCCCAGATTTGAGCCAAGAGGACTTAAACCTAGGTGGCATGGGGGCACATGCAACCTCCCACCAACTGAGCTGTAAATTCTTGTTTTTAGATTGTCAATGTATTTTGTCAACTGAGCAATTTATGATACTATATATGCAATTAACTGAACTCCAGCTCCGTCATGCTGTGAGGAATTTTATTGCCTTACTAGCATATATATGAGCTTGAAATTCGGAATGGTAATATATTTGATTTTGATTAACCATCTGCTTTTCCTTTTTATTTGTTTGCAGTGGTTATGCTAATCGTATTCATGAGTTACTAGAAGTCTCACGTGATCTATCTGGTGCTCGTGATAGATTGATGACTCAAAATTCTTCTGTTGAAAATTTTATTAGTGAGGCAAATTATATAGAGTTTTCAGGTGTTAAGGTAATAATATACTAGATCGATTTTTTTGTTGTCTATTCTGTATGGAGATTCTTAGAAATAATTTTTTGCAGGTGGTGACACCCTCTGGGAATGTCTTGGTCGATGATTTGACACTCCGGTTAGAGTCAGGCTCTAATCTGTTGATCACGGGTAATCCTCTATTAAATATTTGCTCCCATTAATCTGGATCTATATTTGTTATCTCAGTGCTTGCTGTAAAGAAAACTGAATTGGTTGTTGTGTTTTTAAATGTTAAATGCAAGAAGAAAATTCATGCAAGAACAGTTTGGTGTTTCCTATTCCATAGAGGTACTATCCAGTATCCACGTTATGATATGTTGCATGTTGTTGGTGACTTGGTGTTCTAGTTAAATAGTTTTTGTTCTCCTTTAGTTCTATTGGAATCAGCCAGTTGACATCTTTCTTCTATAATACAAAAGTGTGCAGCTCTACTGGCCAGCTGACTATAGAGCATTACTCTGGGACTAGTCTTGAATATGCTCTTTGGCCTCGAATTATCCGATCCTTGGCTACAGAAAATTCGCAATTTGCATCTGTCTAATTCTTGAGTGCAATAAGGAAAAACACAATAAAAAATAGTTTTTTTTTCCTGGTAACAGAGCAAGAGCTCTTCCATTATCAGAGAATAAGAAAAAACAATACCATAGGCAGCAGCACCCACAGAAATAGCTAAACAAAAAGAGTCTTGGTACTGTTTCCATCTGTTTAAGCAACCCTTAGATATTTTTCTCAGCTTAAAGAACAATTAGAATTATTAACCAGGCCAGTACAGGCTCTTTCTCCAATGGATTTAACATTCTTATGTGGTTCATTGATTCTATATCTACGTCACATCAAATATTTTACTTATTTAAATAGCTTACATTGAACTTAGCTTGTCTTATCTTATCAACTTATAATAATAATCTGTTTAGTCCTCAAAAAAAGAAAGTTCATCTGCTTGAACAAGGGTGAGGTTAATGTGTCAAGTATCTGCTTCTTTCTTGACATTTTATGTATATGCCTATAGTTAGTTTAATCTCTGTGCTTTCACTTTATGGAAGCTACAGCCATGCAAGATCAATTATGTGATGCCCATCACCTTTCTATTTCAGGTCCCAATGGTAGTGGAAAAAGTTCCCTTTTCCGTGTTCTTGGTGGTCTGTGGCCGCTAGTATCTGGTCATATTGTGAAACCCGGTGTTGGTTCTAATCTGAACAAAGAAATATTTTATGTGCCCCAGAGACCATATACAGCTGTTGGAACACTTCGTGACCAGTTAATCTATCCGCTTACAGCAGACCAAGAAACTGAACCACTCAGCTATGGTGGCATGGTGGATCTTCTAAAGAATGTAATAACAATCATGCCTATGTATAGTTCATAAATTAACCTCTCAAGCACATCATCCTTTTACTTGTGTACACATTTTCCCAAACAACTGAAACAAGTAGTTGTTGAAAAATCCTTAATGTTGCCATTTGGTTGCAGGTTGATCTAGAATACTTGCTAGAACGCTATCCTCTTGATAAGGAAGTTAACTGGGGTGATGAATTGTCTCTTGGTGAGCAGCAAAGATTAGGAATGGCTAGACTTTTCTATCATAAGCCCAAGTTTGCTATCCTGGATGAATGCACTAGTGCTGTGACAATTGATATGGAAGAGCGCTTCTGCAAAAGGGTCCGAGCAATGGGCACATCATGCATAACAATATCTCACCGTCCAGCATTAGTTGCATTTCATGAAATCGTTTTGTCCTTGGATGGTGAAGGTGGGTGGAATATTCAGGACAACAGGTAGCCATGAGAATATGCTCTTCTTTTTTGTTTTCTTTTAAACTTTAGAGCACTGAAAAAGTAAGGCTGAAGTTTTATTTTACTATTGCAGAAACAGTTCTTCCTTGTATCCTGAAGTAGAGTTTGATGTGTTGAAATCATCAGAAACTGATCGCAAATCTGATGCACTTACTGTTCAAAGGGCTTTTGTCACCAGCAAAAAGGTAGTTATGTTTTCAGGACATCACTCTCTCTTCTGTATGCTACTATTAGGCTCATCTTCTATATTTAACTGGATTTTATTTCCCAGGGCAATGCATTATCAAAGCCCAAAAAGCAGTCCTATTCAACAGAGGTCATAGCTGCTTCCCCCCGTATGGAGATAGAACATACAGTACAATCACCTATCGTCAAACAATTGCAATGCTCTCCGAGACCTTTGCCTGTCAGAGTTGCTGCAATGTCTCAAATACTGGTACATACTTGTACATAATCCATTATAATGTTAGATAAGCTCTGCTACTTACTGATCAGCGACTTCTTTCTTCTTGAACTTTGATTTAACATGTGTGAAGACACCAGAAGCTCAAATCTTGAATTGGATTAGTATAAACATACCACAAATCTGGAAAGTTTTAAGCTTTTCAGTTCTAACATTGTGCCTAATTATTTTATTGCCAGGTCCCAAAGTTGCTTGATAAGCAAGGAGGGCAGCTGCTTGCAGTGGCACTTCTTGTATTTTCGCGCACTTGGATTTCAGACCGTATAGCTTCACTGAATGGTAGGCTGCCTCTGCTGGCAGGGGCCCTACTTGTATTCTCATTGTTATTAATACTGGAACTGATAGGGTGCTTACATGCTCATATATTTCATTTTGACAGGAACAAGTGTCAAGTATGTCTTGGAGCAGGACAAAGCTGCCTTTATTCGTTTGACTGGCATCAGTGTGCTGCAAAGTGCCGCGAATTCTATCGTGTCACCCTCACTAAGGTGGCTTGTGGTTCCATTCATTGAAGTAATTTCTAGATATAAGTTTGGTTCCTCATGGATTCTTCACTATATGAATCCAATTGTTATTCTTCCAGTCAACATTAGCTCCTTGTGCCATAACATAATTGGTTTCATGGTCTGATTTAATTTGTTTACAGAAATCTTACTTCAAGAATTGCCCTTGGATGGCGGATTCGCATGACCAACCATCTGCTTCAATATTATTTGAAAAGAAATGCTTTTTACAAGGTAACATATTCTCTAATGGAATACTAACCATGCCTATTGTTGCACTATATGGTTCCATTCCTTTCATCTATTCATCAATAATCAATTTGGACGAGCAAGCATTTGATACTGTCAAGAGAATCTTGGCTATTGAATCTTCAAATCATGTTTGATTGTTCATGTGGTTTGGGTGTATCACATGTGTGCCTATATAGAACTGTACAATCTCAGTCTGGTACTATTTTGTCTTTCCCCATTTGTATATCTGCAGTAAATGATTTGGAAATTTGAACCTGTTTTATTTTCACTCTGCATTTGGCATTAGTACTTGATTAATCTAGTTATAAACACTTCCTGAACTGCTTACTACCATAGCATTGAAGTTTCCTGGCAGCTGATAATGAAAATATGTAGTGGGCACGGTACTAAGTTTGTACATCAACCGTATTGTTTTTTTAGCTTAGTTGGCAGATTGGATAACTAAAACTAATATCGGTCCTCATTTGGAAATTTTGTAGATCTTGGGTTTCAGAATGGGCTGTCTTGGTGCTGATTGTAATATCTATGATTTCATGCAAGCTTGAGCAACTTCAATTTATTTTGCAGGTGTTCAACATTTCGGGCATGAGTGTGGATGCAGACCAAAGAATAACACATGACGTAGAGAAGTTGACCAATGATCTTGCTGGCTTGGTTACTGGAATGGTGAAGCCACTAGTTGACATTCTTTGGTGAGTCTTATGATCTTCGCAATGTGTTTCTCAATACTTAGGTTTTGTTTGTAATTGTAACCCTATTGGAACTCACCAGGTTTACATGGAGAATGAAGCTTTTGTCTGGGCGAAGAGGAGTTGCCATACTGTATGCTTACATGTTCCTAGGTCTTGGTTTTCTAAGAGCTGTGTCCCCTGACTTCGGTGATCTTGCAAGCCAAGAACAAGAGCTTGAAGGCACATTCAGGTCAGTAATACATACTTCATTGAGCACTAGCAAAATTCACTTTCTTATCAAATTGAAAAGCTTTAAAGTTCTGACCCTGTAACCTTTTTCAAGGTTCATGCACTCAAGATTACGAACACAT
The DNA here is from genome assembly GCA_015476505.1 of Urochloa ruziziensis. Classification (NCBI taxonomy): domain Eukaryota; kingdom Viridiplantae; phylum Streptophyta; class Magnoliopsida; order Poales; family Poaceae; genus Urochloa; species Urochloa ruziziensis. The sequence continues at coordinate 63,304,816 of CM027122.1, read as the reverse complement.
GCTGAGTCAATAGCTTTCTTTGGTGGTGGATCAAGGGAAAAAGCTGTAAGTTTCTTCATGCCGCTCAAAACTATACATGTCTATATTGTGATGCTTCTGAACAGTGTGTTGCCTGGTGCTTCCTTTTAATCAGTCCTGAGGTTCTCAAAATCGTAAATACCAAGCGTTGTATATGAGAATTTTGTAGATCCTCTTTCATCTGATACATGGTCTATTCTTAGTAAAAATATATGTCCTCACGTTCTTCTTTTTCCCCTCCAAAAAAATAGATGATTGAAGCTAAATTCACAACATGGCTCAACCACTCAAAGGTTCTATTGAGAAAAAAGTGGCTTTATGGTATTTTTGATGATTTTGTGACGAAACAACTACCTCATAACGTGACATGGGGGCTGAGTCTGTTATATGCTTTGGAGCATAAGGGAGACCGAGCGTTGACTTCAACTCAAGGTTAATATTAATCCTGCAGTTCTTGGAAGTCTTTCATTTTGTATATGGTGTTCCTCTTGGTGTATAGAGTTTTAAAGTATGCACTCAATTTTTGTTTTCGAAATTACAGGAGAGCTGGCACATGCCCTGCGATTCTTGGCATCTGTGGTGTCACAAAGCTTCATAGCATTTGGTGATATTCTTGAATTACACAAGAAGTTCCTTGAACTTTCTGGTGGTATTAATAGAATATTTGAGCTCGAGGAGCTTCTTCAGGCAGCACAAAGCAGTAAGTTTAATTAATACTGAAACTTGGTGCTTGTAGGTAATGGTATTATAGCAGGTTGATTGTCCCACTGAATATTTGTAGTTCACAATGATAAAGTTGGACCTATATCTCTCTTTTGTGTACTTGCTTGGTCCTGAATCTGCTTTTCTGTTCATCTAGATCCTGATGTGCCTTCCAATGCTATAAATGCCGCCTCTGAAGAGATCATCTCCTTCCGCGACGTGGATATTGTAACACCATCACAGAAGCTATTGGCTAGCCAGTTGTCTTGTGATGTATCTCAAGGGAAAAGCCTTCTTGTGACTGGTATGTCGCTGCTTCTGTTTATCTTAAATTTAGCACTGTGGCGAACATTGTTTCTCTAATCTCTATTATTTTTTTGTTCTTTGAAGGTCCAAATGGTAGTGGAAAGAGTTCTATTTTCAGGGTGCTCCGAGGTTTGTGGCCCATTGCTTCTGGTAGACTTACCAAGCCATCTGAAGGAATTTTTAATGTTCCTCAACGCCCGTATACTTGTCTTGGAACCTTGAGGGATCAGATCATATATCCCCTCTCGCGCGAGGAGGCAGAGTTGAAGATGCTTTCATACGAACCAAGTGCGTGCCACCATCCCTGCCGATGCGTTGCAGTTTCCATGAAATGGATAACATTTTATCTTGTATATTTATGGTTGCAGTTTCCGTGAAATGGGGTAATATTTTACCTTATATGTTTATGTTGGTGATGTAGGTGACAAGTCTACAGCTCCCAAGGTGTTGGATGATCATCTGAAGACGATTCTAGAGAATGTTCGGTTGGTGTATCTTCTAGAAAGAGAGGGTTGGGATGCTACTCCTAACTGGGAAGATATCCTATCCTTGGGAGAACAGCAGAGGCTGGGGATGGTCAGTAATTAAGACCTACTAGTATGTTTTTGAGCCAGCACTCAATTTTTCCGTCTTTTTAACTAGCTGCTTTCTTTTCAGGCTCGTTTATTCTTTCACTGTCCTAAATATGGCATCCTTGACGAGTGCACCAAGTATGTCTCGATGTTTTTCATATTTTGTTTCGTTCGTTGACCAAATACCGTGTGGTACTTAGAAAGCATACTGTTTGCAGCGCCACAAGTGTGGATGTTGAGGAGCATTTGTACAGGCTAGCAACCAACATGGGCATAACAGTCATCACGTCCTCACAGGTAAGATATATACGCTCTTTTATTTCTAGCTGGCGGCAGTCCCCTTGCCGTAGGCACAGCCCCTCGCTGTGTGTGACTGAAGCCCCTCTCCTGTATATTTATCTGCAGAGGCCTGCTCTGATCCCCTTTCATTCATTGGAACTGAAACTGATCGACGGCGAAGGCAAGTGGGAGCTCTGTGCCATCCACCAATAACAGATGCTGTCAGTTGTATAAAGAAGAGCTGTTTGTTGTCGTCTCTTGTTGCTTCGTCGGTGGCTGTCTTTATAGGCCAGGAAGGCAATTGCAAGAATCTTTTTTTTTTGTTTCCAGAAATTTTGAAATATGGAAGGGAAGAAAAATATACGTCAGCGTTAGGAGGGAAAGAAAGATTTTAGGTAGGGTTGTGGAGGTGCAGGCTCCTCCAATGAGAGAGCACAGTAGATAGCCCTGATAACATGTGGGCCTGATTGATTTTTATTATACGAAAAACAGAATAAATTGGCGGTATAAATCATAATTTGTATGATAAGATGGATGGATACGGGCGCGAAGTGTGCCTTCCCGTGTAAAAGGCAACTGATTTATTATAGATATTTTTTCTTTGAATCGATGAATCGCCGCAACTTTGGTTGGCTAGAGCTGCTGCTGCTGGGAGAGGAGGACGAGGAGGCCCTGCGGTCCGACGAGGATCTCGTTGAGGAAGCTGACGAGGCCGAACCAGACGACGGGCGTGACGTCGACGCCGCCGAGCGGCGGGATGACCCTGCGGGTGACGGCGAGGAATGGCTCGGTGGGCGCGTAGGCCAGCACGTAGGGGAACTCCGTCACCGGCAGCCTCGGGTACCACGACATGACGATCCGAAGGATGAAGAGGAACCCCAGCGCCGACAGCGCCGGCCCCGCCACGCCAGCCACCGCCTTCGCCGTCGCAGGCTCAAGAAGGTCGCCGAGCACCACCGGAGCCGGAGCCGGAGCCGAAGCATGGCATGGCAGCACTGCCAGTGCGCCGCCCGCTGCGGCGGCGGCCAACATGCCATGCCGCCGGCGTGCTGGTGTCATTCCTTGCTGCGCCTGGCCATCCAAGGAACATTCAGTGCTAACTACAGTAGTTGAACAAGCAATAAGCGTCCCTAGTGACTGACCTTGGTGTGGCCGGCAGCTGCGACGACGAGGCTCCTCCTGGTGCTGGCGGGCCCTCTCGCAGAGAGGGTCGTCCTGGGCATGCAAGGTTTGCGAGCCACAAGCAAGGAAGCCTCCATAGAGAGAGAGAGAGATTGATTCAGAGCAGCCGGAGCTCTGCCTCCTCTACGCCTTGTGTTTCTTTGGATAAGGGAGAGGCAAGCAAGGCACACCACAAACACCAATTGTATTGGGCCCCCAACTGCAAGGAAGAAGGGCCCAAAACTATAAACCCTACTACGGCCCAACCAGGTCCACTACTTTCCCTTCCCCTCCTCTCTCGTCTTGCCCACTCGGCGAACCTCTTCCCTCCGCCGCTTCCGCCGTCGCCTCCCATGCTCTCCGGGATGCTGCGCTCCTCCACGCGCGTCCTCCGCAAGGTAATCCGTCCTCCTCCTCGCGCCCGCACTATCCACCGACGCCGCTTCGCTCACACTTGGATGGTCTCTCGTACCCGTCCCATCGCTCTGCAGCTCTGCGGATTGGAACCCGCCGCGGCGGCGGCGGCACGACGTCCTCTCCGCCGCAGAAGCATCCGCGACGTCTCCCTCCGCCTCCGCGCGCGACAACTCACTCCTGCGCCCTCTCCCCGGCCTCGACCTCCCGCCGCCCCTCCCCGACAACCTGGGCCGCAGCCCCACCAGGATCACCACGCTCCCCTGCGGCATCCGCGTCGCCACAGAGGACGTCCCGGTAATGCACGCGCATCCAATTATTTTCAGTTGGCTTTATGGATGGATGCTCAAGCTTTCTGAGCCTCGTCTCTCCGGCAGGGTCCTTCGGCATGCATAGGTTTCTTCATTAACTCCGGCTCTATTTACGAGTCCGGAGAGACCACTGGCGTGTCCTACATGCTGGAGAAGATGGCCTTCAAGGACACCAAGCACCGCAGGCACCGCAACCTCGTGCATGAGCTCGAGCTTGCTGGAGGCAATGTCGGCGCCTCATGTGCCAGGGAGCAGATGGTCTACAGCTACGACACGCTCAAGGGATACATGCCCGAGGCCATTGAGATACTCATCGACTGCATGCGCAACCCGCTCTTCCTCCAGGAAGAAGTCGAACGCCAGGTAACCCATGATGGACTTCTCAATGGATGATCTCACGGGCAACTTCCTTAACGTTTGGCCACTGACTCACCGTTTTGCTGTTTCTTAGTTGGTCCTTGCCCGAGAAGAAGTCCAGAACCTTCAGAAGAACCCGGAGAGGTTTCTTCATGAACAGCTTAACCTTGTTGGATTTTCAGGTGCTATTGCAAATCCGCTAATACCTCCTGAGGATGCTCTTGCAAGAATCAACGGCAAAACTATTCAAAAGTTTTATCATGTAAAGTCCCCTTTTTTTTCCCTTTATTACATTTGCTTTCTGTATTCCTCATAAGAAACAACGTAGTGCTCATAAGTACATAGTTTTAAGTGACTACACCACAATAGTTCTAGATCAAAGTGGTCAGCATAAAACGTCTGCATATCATGCTACTTGTTTGGGTTCATAACCTCATGTAATTCTCTGCATAACTGGTTCTTGAAGTTGACAACCTAATTTCAAATTCAATGCTGAAATGCAAATGTAGTTCTAGCTACTATCACATATGCCGCAACAGTTTGATGCTAATGTGCATACCCTAGGTAGAAACAGTTAGCTTCATATATTTGTTTATCTGTTTTCTTTCTACAAATGTATGAAGAAATTCTATGCAAAAAGTGAGAAAAATGCTACGTATGTAACAGGAAAACTATACAGCTGATCGCGTGGTTCTAGCAGCGTCTGGTGTTGATCATGAAAGGTTGCTAAACTACTCCGAATTTTTGTTGCACGATTGGCACACGGGGTCTCCTGTGGAAAAACCAAAGTCTACATATGTGGGTGGTGATTCCAGACACAGAGCAGATTCAGATGTAATATGATATCCCTTTCCATTTTGTTTGCCTTCTGTTCTATTTTGACATATTGACTGATAGAGGCTTTGCTCATCTTGCTGTCTTATACAGACGACGCATGTTGCATTAGCTTTTGAAGTGCCAGGGGGCTGGCTTCAAGAAAGAGATGCTACAATTATGACCGTCATACAGGTGCAGCTAATACTTATGAATTTTCTACTAGTTAGCCGGGTTGCATTGATTGTTCGTTCCCTTTTATAATTGTTGATCCATGTATGTTCATACACAAAACAACGATATATGGCAGACTTTAATGGGTGGTGGTGGTTCGTTCTCCTCTGGCGGTCCTGGGAAAGGGATGCATTCACGGCTATGTGAGTCTTGAACTCTTGATGATTGTTTCAACTCTAGTTGGATTTCTGTACTTTAAACTGTAGTTAGATTGTGGTCATTGTATTATCTGTTGGAATTGTGCCACATGCTGCATCATCCATCTCTTTTCTGGTGGTTTTAGTTTTTTTTTCCCCAAATTTTGTGTTTTTGTTGTGGATGAAATATTTTTGATAAAGGCATTCGATTGTTGTTTCTTCGCAGATCTACGGGTCCTAAATAAATATCACGCTGTCCAGTCCTTTTCAGCATTTAGTAATGTGTATGACAATACTGGCCTCTTTGGCATCTACATGACCACGGTGAGCTAATTTTTTCTACACGGTTCAGTGCCTTGCATATTTGTTTCATTAAACCTATTTCTGCTTTCATCTAAAGTTTGCAAATTTGATATTTTTATGTTTGATCGTGTTCTGTGATTATGGCTTCTGGAGTTGGATTCAGGCCTTCCCTGTCCATCCTGCTTTTATCCGTACACATTTTCCAGTGGGCGCTAGCTGGTGACGATGTCCCTTTGTTGTATTAAGTCACTTCCTTCTAGCTTCTGGTGATAGGATGGCCTATCAGCCTATAGAAAATACACAATGTGAATAAGTGCATGGTAATTGAACTTTGTCAATGTGATAAGTACATTTCCTGTCCAAGTCTGAGCCTCAATTATTAATTGTTATATTACTCCTTACTATGGTGGATACCTTAGTTTTCTTTTTCAACGCAAAATTATGCTGGAGATAGGTCTCCTGTCTTGGAGCTGTCAATTCTAGCATGAGCAACAGTTGTTTGGTTTGTGGTGAAACTATTTTTTGTCTTCAAAATTTGAACATGGCAGACTTTGCCTTTCTTCTTTGTATGGGGCTCTGATATATCGTTTGCCTATTTTAATTGGTTCAGTCATCAGATTTTGTTGCAAAGGCTGTTGACGTCGCAACAAGTGAATTGATTGCTGTTGCAACACCTGGAGAAGGTACAAATTGTGCCCTACTTAGTGGAAAAACTTGACTATTTAACTGCCTCTTCTGAAGTCTGGTTTGCATGTATTCAGTGACGGAGGTTGAACTACAACGAGCAAAAAACTCAACAATTTCATCTGTATTAATGAATCTTGAATCCAGGGTAATCTTGAATGCCTGATTTCTTTCCCCTTCTCTGTCAGGTATACTTAATTTGACATCATCTGTTTACTCTATAGGCAATTGTTGCAGAAGATATTGGAAGGCAGCTGTTGACTTATGGTTGCAGGTAAGTCTGTATGCTAGTTACTTCAGTGTTATCATTACTGGTTTGGCAAACTATTGATGCTTCTCTGTTTTGGAACAACAACAGGAAGCCTATTGATTACTTCCTTCAGTGTATGGAAGAAATTACCCTAAATGATATCACAACATTTGCCAGGAAGATGTTATCTTCTCAACCCACAATGGTTAGCTGGGGAGATGGTACGCTCCTTATTGCTGTACTTAATTTGAAATTTATAAATGGCTTATATGACTGATCTGCTTGCTTTTACCCATCTTGCAGTTGGCAAAGTTCCTCCATATGAATTTTTTTGCAAGCGTTTCCACTAGTACCCCTACACAATGGTCTTTGATGAACTTGAAGAATGCTCTGGAATTTTCGTGTTGACATTGTGTTGTTCCCCTGGCTCAGGAACTGCTTTCTTTCAGCAGTGCAAATCATTGTAGTTAGGATTTTAGCAGCTATGATCAATTGTAATTGTTAAAACAGCACACAGATGAAATGAGCAAGGTTGACACTTGAAAAATGAAACTTTTGTAAAATTCGTATGTGGAATTCACTTGTGATCAGCCAAGCATAAGCGATTTCAATGAAATTGTGTAGAGTTCGTTTGCAGAAATTATCCATTTCACTTGTGATCAAGCCAAGCATGTACGATTTCTTATCAATACAGACAGTGTATCCTAGTTCGTTTGCGGAAATTGGTGTAAAATGAGGACATCACTTTGCTAATTGCTCTGTTGAATTTACCGTCTTTTTCACTAAATTCCAGCGGTAGTTACAGTTCTTTGTATCGATCTTCAGTAAACTTGGTTCGTTTAACGGAGAAATGACAAAGTAAAGCTTCGACTAGTGGAAAAGAAAACATGCATGCTTCGTGTTTTTTTTTTAAAAAAAATCTAAACCACCATTTGCTAGTCAAACGTTGCACATTCAGAGTCCGAGCAACCCACAGCACCGCAGAAAGAAACAGTAGCCCCCCAGATAAACCTACTACTTGCAAGTGATGCTACAGAAGAACTGCCCCCACATCTGGAACATCCTTTAGTTTGGGCTCTGAACTGTATTGTTTGGAAAACACTAAATCAGCAAACGATATTTTGGTATTGTTGATCCCTTCAGCATCTATATCTTCTTCATCAACAAATTTCTTCCTCTTGGCATCCTTCTTGTCCTTTCTACCGGTATCATCCACATCATCCTTCCTCTTTGATTTTCTGTCATTGGCATGGCATATTCTTCCACTTCAGACTTCTTTGCTTCCTTCCTGTCCTTTTTTCTTTCTTTACCATCCAGAACTTCAGATTTGCCAATGGCAGAAGTCATAACAGCTGAGGAAATAGTCCTGACTTCAGGCTCTTCAGGGCCCTTTAACTGTTGTTTCGTCTGCTGCCTTTTATCCTTATTTTTTCTATCAATCTCAACTGGATCATCTTTGCTTGGAAGATTCTCTTTTTCATAGCTCTTATCACTCTTGGAGCTGGCCTCTAGGGGCTTTGCGTTCAAGATTCTCAAGTTTGGCACAAATTTCTTAACCTGAGAAAACATTGGAGTTATTACTCCACAATTACAACACTTATAAAACAAGTTTGTCTGGAATATCACCTTTTTGATAAGACCTGTCTGTTTCAGAAATAGGATTTCCCTGCAAATTAAGGTTCCTCAAGTACCGCAATTCAGAAAGTACCTGGCAAAAAAACAAGCATGGTATCAGTCTAGATTATCATGACAGATTTGGTAGCAAAATAAGCAGCATACCTTCAGATCTCAACTCCTCTCAATCAAGTTATTCCCTAAATCAAGGTTCTGGATCTTCACATTTTTAGCCAAATCTGAAGGGATTGTCTGGAATTTAAGGTTCAAACAAGGTGTCACAGTCATCAAGTGCAATGTACAACATATACTAGCAACAGCAGTCGGTGCAAAAAATACCACCAAATGAAATCATACAGTGATCTTGTTGTGGGAAAGCCTGAGTTCCTTCAATTCCACGCATGCAGCAAGAGAAGATTCAATATTTTCTATTTGGCAGTGAGACATGGATAGCTATGGAAAGAAGTAACAGTGACACATTAGTCATTCAGAGAGTTAGAAATGCTCCATACAAAGAGCAACACCACATTTTTCTATATTTACTAAGGATAAAGAAACGAGCAGTACCTTTTTCATAGACTTAGCCTTGGCCAAAGCATTGCCAATGGTAAAAATGGGATTCTTAGAACTGCAGAAGAGTAAATGTTCACAAATTACAGCTAAGTGAAAATTTGATTTGATTAAATTTCGTTCACCATTCATTCCTGTCCTTGGTGTAGGAGACCCCCTTCCCTGGTACCCCGTTGATTAAATTCTGAATACGACAGTTGGATATTGACGCTACGTCATCACAACTATGCAGCTTAAACTGCAAATGCACAAGCTGCCAGCCAAAATACACAACATGATGACCATAACCCACAAGATTTACACATGCAGCATGTAATGTAAACTGATGATCTCTAAGGCTGCCGGTTGCATCACGACTAATAAAATGTGATTTCCTGGTCATCAGTGTTAGGGACCCATTTATAGGCACAGATACAACACTGCGTCAGTTAACTTGAGCAGATGCTCTTCTTGCATGGCATGGCATTCACGTCTGACTGACAAATTATACACAGTTTGGGGTTCAGTCCATCACAGGCTGATGCATCTATAGTTGTTCACAATCGAAATTCACTCAATGTACATACAATGTACATACAACTTGTTAGAATCTGATACCCCTCGTTATGCGCAGCAACCCTCGGATCTTGAAAGGATATTGCGAGTACAACACGAGCTTGCACAGTATCAAGAACGAAGTAGACGAATCTCGTAGAAAACCCTAGTTGACGACGTTGAAGCAACCACAACAAGTGAATAGGATTTGGCGAAGCCGACCGCAAATTCTTTAAGCACAACTCCGAAAGAGTACAAGTGATTGCCGCTCCCTCACAACTCTACTTGACCCTCTAGGACCCTCGGATTCTTGCCTCATATAAGAATCTAGTGCTTATAGAACTATCTAGCCTATTCCTCTTGAGCGCTCCTAATTGCTTCTCACAAGCCTTGGATGAGACCTTGGTGTTTGCCCTTGGCTTGATTGATTTGATAGAGCCTATACCCCTTGTTTATATAGTCCCTTCCAAAGCCCCATACATGCAAGTAGGAGTCCTACTCCTAGTAGGATTCATCGCTCAAGTCCTAGTAGAACTAGAAGTCCTAAAGCACACCCCTATTGAGTCCTAATCCAAGTAGGATTTGAGTCACAATACAACAATCTCCACCTTGACTCTAATCCATTGAAGTCATCATGCTCCTCCAAGAATTCGCTCCAAATCGGCTTCTTTTTTTATACTCCCACCACAAGAGTGCCCCCACCACAGAGGCTCATGCAAATCACCACGATATGCGTGTGAGTGTCCCGGCTGGAGCGCTTGGACCCTCCACCTGAGAGCTCCTTCGTTGTGTAGTTTGGTTAACCACATCACCTTCTCCTATGACCCTCCATGCCATAGGTTTGTATCGCCTCTGAGCTCCACCTACTCGCCGGTACTGCGTGGTCGTCGGTCCCACCACGTCTTCCTTCTTCCAACAGCTTGCAGCTTCACCTCTACGACTGTTAGATTTTGCAACCACCTTTGCCGCCTTGCACTTGACTGCAACTGAGATTTGAGTACCTGCTGTTGACGAGACAGCTTCCTTCTCCTGATCAGGATTTTTACCAAATCTCCCAATGGTTGCACCGCCATTAAGATTTCCTATCACTCGGTATCCACCATTAATCCAGATACTTTTCATTATTACCTGCCCTTTGCAAGTAACTCGCATAACTCCACCTCGAAGTGATAAGCCACAACCTTGGAGTTCTAGCGACCTTACAGATATTAGATTCTTTTTCAAACCCGGGATATACCGAACTCCCGTGAGTGTGCAATGTGTTCCATTATGCATCTCCAATGTAACTGTTCCCACCTTGGTGACAGCATATTCCTTGCAATCCGCCAAGTGAACAATTCCATTCGCCGGGCGTTGAGATCCTTCGTCAAACATCTCCCTTGCCGAACATACATGGAAACAACTCCCTGAATCTAATATCCAATCATGAATAGTCCCTGGTTGACTGACGATAAGTATATCACCTTCATCCTCACTTGCCACCGAGCATGCTCCTCTCATATTCTTCAAATTTGGACAATCCTTTATCATGTGACCCTCTTTGTCACAAAGATAGCATGTACGGCTGCCCTTGCTCTTGCCTTTCTTTTTCCCGCGATTCAAGACTTTGCCTGCTCCACTTGAAACAGTCAATGCTTGATCACCCGAGGATGAAGATTCCTGTGGCTTCTTCAAGGACTCCGCCTCCAACAGGTATGCAACTGTCTCGTTGAAGTTGAGAGTAGTTTTCCCGACGAGAATATTCATCACCAATTGCTCCCATGATGGTGGTAAGGATGAAGCCAGTATGACGACTTTATCGTTCTCCTCAATTTCCTCATCCACACTAACCAGCTGCGTGACAAGTTTGTTGAAGACATTTAGATGGTCAACGAATCGTGTGCCTTCCTCCATGCGCAACCTGAATAGTTGACGCTTCAGCACCCACCGATTTGTCAGCGACTTTGCCATATACAATTCTTCTAAGCTCTTCCATAATTTCTTCGGGGAATTCTCCTTGATTACCGAGTACTTTACCTCATCGGAGAGACATAGTCGAATTGTACTCACAGCCTTCCGCTCCATCACCTTCCAGTCTTCAGCGGTTATGCTCTCCGGTTTGGTCCCCTCAAGAGCATCAATTAACCCTTGCTGGACAAGCACATCTGTTACCACACACTGCCACACGCTGAAATTCCCTTTGCCATCAAATTTCTCTTCTTGATTCCACATCCCTGACATCGTCTTGATTTCGTGCACTCTAGCACTGCCGGCCTTCTCACAAAATCAGCTCAATCCGACCTTGGCTCTGATACCACTTGTTAGAATCTGATACCCCTCGTTATGCGCAGCAACCCTCGGATCTTGAAAGGATATTGCGAGTACAACACGAGCTTGCACAGTATCAAGAACGAAGTAGACGAATCTCGTAGAAAACCCTAGTTGACGACGTTGAAGCAACCACAACAAGTGAATAGGATTTGGCGAAGCCGACCGCAAATTCTTTAAGCACAACTCCGAAAGAGTACAAGTGATTGCCGCTCCCTCACAACTCTACTTGACCCTCTAGGACCCTCGGATTCTTGCCTCATATAAGAATCTAGTGCTTATAGAACTATCTAGCCTATTCCTCTTGAGCGCTCCTAATTGCTTCTCACAAGCCTTGGATGAGACCTTGGTGTTTGCCCTTGGCTTGATTGATTTGATAGAGCCTCTACCCCTTGTTTATATAGTCCCCTCCAAAGCTCCATACATGCAAGTAGGAGTCCTACTCCTAGTAGGATTCATCGCTCAAGTCCTAGTAGAACTAGAAGTCCTAAAGCACACCCCTATTGAGTCCTAATCCAAGTAGGATTTGAGTCACAATACAACACAACATACATAGAAACTGATAGAAACAAACTTGAGATGAGGATCACAAATTTTATTTTCCAAAAGTAAGAAAAGTTCATGAGCCATTTTGTGACACGCCAGGGGTCCAAACTCCAAACTACATACTGTTTGGGATATACATGTCCAAAACAAACCAAAAACTGCAATGCAACCTAAAACAGAATCATCACAAAAGAAGGCAGTAACCTAAAACAGCTCACAATTTGAAGTTGGTCCAAACTCCAATGTTTAGTTGTCGGCAGCAAACTAAAAATCCCAGAAGGCAGCAACCCTGATCATATGCCATTACTTTCCGTTCCGTTCGGCACTTCGAAGCAGAATCCCAACAAAGTCTAACAGATCAGCAAAATCCTGAAAGATGCCCTCACGCTTAAAATTGCCATTAAGAATTTGAGCCGAGTAGTCATCCCACTTGTGGAAGTGCGGGAAGAGGAGCGACTCAGAGAAGATGACCACAGCAGTGACTATTGCGTCCTTGATCAAGTTCAACTGCCCTGTCTCTCTCAGCACCTTGACATTGATGAGTGCTTTGAACATTTGCTCCACTGCAGGAATGCCAACTGGAATGTCTGAGCCGAAGGATACACCGAGGCTTTGGTAGCTGCCTCCGAATGGCAGAGGGATTTCCTCCAGAGCACCAGCAGGCAAGGTATGAAGTTCTTTCCCACGATCTGCCTTGCTCTCCTGCAGTCTGTAGTAGACGCGCTTGTAAATGAATCCAAGGATATACAGATCCTTGTGCTGGAAGACAAGATCAACGAAATGTCCAGGATACTTCTTTTCGCCATCTTCAGCCTCTTCCGCCTCCTCATCATCCTCATCAACCTTCAGTTCCTCTATGATTTTCTTGATGTCCCTCTTCGTCATCTTCTTGCTCTTCCTGCTACTGATTCCTTTACTGGTACATGACTTGTTTGAAAGTTTTCCCTTCTCCGCCTTGGTTGGTTCTTCTTGCTCAAACTACACGGGTAAACACATCTCTATACCCGTAAAGGAATCGCTAAGTACAGCTAAAACCATCTGCCGAGTTATGGCAACCATGGGTGATTGATACGATAGGGAACTTCCTGCGAAGCATTCATGAAGGTTCTAGTACTGAGGAAGTAGTTCTGGAAGCGGATAGTATTTAACAGAGATTGACCCATACTCTCCTGGCTGGAAGCGGATAGTATTTAACAGAGATTACAAAAGTTTGTGCAGATTTTTTAGTAGTCTTTTCTTGGCTGGTAACTATTCAAACAGAGCTACCCCAGAGGGACAGTCCATCTTATAGAGCAAAATGGCCTTTTTGTTTGAGTAGCCCATCAGATCAACTGTATGAGCTGAAGGATTCGATAATATTACCCGAGGGGAGGAGATGACGAACCAACAAGTTTAATTAACTTCATTAAATGCCTTGTACCTATAAATACTGCCATCATTATATGCTTTCATTTTTGAGACCCAGCCAACACTCCAACGAATCTACCTGTAGGAAAGATTAAAGTTTCATCATCCTTATATCGTCAGAAATAGGACTTCCAAGAACTACAGAAGGACTTTCTTGCTTTACTCGATGCAGTCCAAATCCAAGAACACCTATACTTATCATGGCATAAACCATCTCGTTGGCAACAGATCTTACTGTTGTATCTAGTTTGCTTATTCTTTCTACTATGGCGGATAAAGCAAACCAAAACGCGCAACGGCTAGGAAGATAGGAGTTCTTGCTTTGTAGTTCCAGGGTATCAACTCGGTTTTAGGGTTTACAGTCCAACTACCAAATCTGGTTCTATTTCTTTATGAATTAGAGAGGGGCAGTTCATCTTATAGAGGAAAATGGCCTATGGCTTTAAAAAAAATACCCCCAGAGGCGGGGGCGAAGCTAGGTATAAATTGATCATGGTGCACTGTTAAAGGAACTTGTATTGTTTTGCTAGAATGTAGGGTGATTTGAAGTGTAATTAGTGGACAAAAATTTCTTACCCTGGTGCCTGTGCACCAGGGAAGGACAACGTGGCGTCGCCCCTGCCCAGAGGGACAGTCCATCTTATAGAGGAAAATGGCCTATAGCTTTAAAAATAAAAAATAAAATAATAAAAAACCCTAATATACAGTCCCGCTTTAGATAGATTTGTACCTAGGAGCAAGAACCGTGGCTTCAGGATCAGCTAAGGGTTAAGCAATCCGTAGCCCCGTAGGGCCAGGTCGGATACGCGGATCACGAAGAATGGAGGGTCAGAGGTGTACTCCCTTCCAGGAAGGAGAATTTGCAAAAGGCTTTTCCTTAAACCACATAAGAGCATCATCATAAAAATAGAGTCCAGGCGATAAACAAATCTGGATGGTTTAACTACCTTAAGAAGTATTAATCACAAGCAACATAGTTGAGCTATTACTAAGCAATTTTGATATTTCAAGGAGCTTTCCAGGCTTCGTCGTCTGAATAACAAAATACCCCCAGAGGGACAGTCCATCTTATATAGGAAAATGGCCTATGGCTTTAAAAATAAAAAATAAAATAAATAAAAATAAATAAAACCCTAGAGAGACAGTCCATCTTATAGAGGAAAATGGCCTATGGCTTTAAAAATAAAAAAAGTATGATCACCATATGGCAAAAGTAATAAATCTCTTAAGACCCTCAGAAATGATTATGATTTATTAGTCCAAGCGGGTTTACTCACGCCAAGTAAACTAGCAACAATGAAAACTCAAAGGTACTATTCGAATAAGAAGCTGGAGCTGAAAGAGCTGAAGGAGAAGATGAAGCAGGAGGATTCCGGAACATCCAAGTCCTAGCTATAACACAGAATGGAAAGTTTTTTCTTTCATTGCAATGTCTGGCATCATTTCAAAAAAATACCCCCAGAGGGACAGTCCATCTTATAGAGGAAAATGGCTTATGGCTTTAAAAAAATACCCCCAGAGGGACAGTCCATCTTATAGAGGAAAATGGCCTATGGCTTTAAAAATAAATAAAAAATAATAAAAAAAGTTATAAGAGCGGGCTGCAGAGATCTAGTAGTCTGGTTCACCTCGTCCGAGGAAGAATGGCAAGATAGACTTTTCTATTGATAAAATGAAAGAAAATATGAGAAATTATAGAAGAAAATATGAGCCGGACATGACAAAGGATAAATAAAGAGCTAAGGTCAAAAAGTATATGACAAGAGGATGGCTATAGAGAGGGATTCACTCAATAGTATCATTCACAGGATACAGGCTTTTGTATTTTAAGGGGATGTTCCGGAATCCTCTTGCCGAGCTGGAACTTTCGAATATGGAAATCGGTGAGTTCAGCGGCATGTTCCCAATCTTGGATTCTTTTTCTTTCCTAAAAGAGTTTCGGCAAAGATACCGTTAAACTCGATTTATGGGTACAGGTACCAACACCTGCTACCACCACACCAGACAAAACTAAAGAACACACCCATTTTATCAAAAGGCTCCTCTTTAAAGGCAACATGCTACCAGTACAATCTGGAATTGACGATTTCTCGTTAGGCTTGGTATTTCATCCGGTAGCTGGACATCTACTGGAATTCCCATCCAGACGAGCTTAATCTTAGCCATTGGAAGTAGTTGCTGATGGAAAAGTTGATAGTTACATGCAATATGTAAATTATGATGAATCAAATCTTTCTTATTTAGCGAATCCATAGGCCATTTTCCTCTATAAGATGGACTGTCCCTCTGGGGGTATTTTCGACTCGGCTTTTCTTCACTGACCGCTTTCGTAAGGAAAGAAGACAATAGGAAAACCAGGCCCACTATAAAAAGGAGTTCATTTTTGCGTAACAGTAGATCTTGCCTCGAAGCCTCTTCACAGTTTATAGCATCACCTGGGCCCCTTAAAATACAAAAGCCTGTATCCTGTGAATGATACTATTGAGCGAATCTCTAATTACGGGTATAGAAGATAGTCTTCTTTTTTATATAGGACAAGGTTAGAATTGCTTTTCAAAAAACCTGATTTACGAAATCATGATTGGATTGTTACCGCTGCGAAGCCAATTTCCATCAAGGAAGGGGGTCAATAAGGGGGAAGAGGAGTTGTCACGATAGAACCATATATAGTATTATTTACGCGCTTGTCAGAGTGGGTTTTTACACTACTGTATGCTAATTTTGGTAATATACTGCCCAAGCAATTGATATATTATAATATAGAAAAACAAGTCTCTTTGATTCTGCACACTATCCCGCTGCAGAAAACTCGTATAATAGTCTCATTGGCCAAAGTCTGAAGGAGAAGATGAAGCCGGCTGTGTCGGTCGTTCCTCTACTTGTGGTTGTCTCGACTGCATTCTATTTGGTATTCCCAAGCGAATGTGAACTATTGTTTTCAAAACTCAGTTAATCCAATGCCAGTACCACAACACAAGTAAATCTTCAACTCATTCCTTCCATTATTGAAGTTTTGGGAAAGAGTATATTACAACATTTCTAATTCGTGAATTCGTTTTTCCTTCCCCGCGAGTATAGCATGATGAGCCCATCTTTGGCAGGGATGAGAGTCAAAAGTAGTATTCTTCTTCAGTGGAAGGCTCTGGGAATCCCTCTTTTAGTTGGTAAGGTCTATTTTTCTTTGCATTGAATTTCAAACGGTGGTATTAGTGAAACAGATTCTGGTGCCCCGAGAACAGTACTCGACAGCCAGGCCAACTGAATATACACCTAACCAAGCCGGCTCTGTCCCTTCCCCTCTGCTCCTTCTTCTCCAGCTTCTCCTGCTTCATCTTCTCCTCTTTTAGTTAGCCTTACTTATTTATTCCAATTCCTCAGCTGGAAACAGAACTACCAAAGGGAAGAAGACAGAAGGCAACAAAGGCGCGTAATCAGCTTCAAAGCTCGGCACTGCGGAATTACGTTCACGTGGTTCGACTCTCCGATTACTCGAGTCTTCACCTCATTCTCTCAGACCAGATACATCTATGGAAAGAAAGGATTTCATAGAAAATATTCATTTTTATATTTTTTTTGGATCCCTATGCATTCCGTTATTCCCGCAACTATGGATTGATTGTCCCTCGGTTTAGAATACTGTATAAAGATATGTTCTTTACAATATTCAGGAGCATGATATGCGCAAAACGCGAGCCGCAACATGCGCATTTATCTACCAAATTAGAGTGCACAGTCATTTTTCTATTTATGTTCCCAGAAATGCGGCTGGTCATATGCCTCTAGGATTTGATAACACCTATATTTGCCTATATCTAGAAATGTAATATCTAATAAAATAACTCTTTAGGTAAGAAAGAATCGTTCTATCTGGACTCTTTCTATAGGGTGTCGCATTCATTCCTCATGGGAGTGTAGGATTCCGATTATCGTTCGTATTAGTACCCATAGCGTAGATCCTCGAAATCTTCTTTTTTTAGATGATATGGTGCGCCAATGACATATTTGTATAAAATTCTGATGATTTGGGTGGATATCCATATTCCAAGGCATAAACTTGTACCACACAGTAGTGTAAAAACCCACTCTGACAAGCGCGTAAATAATACTATATATGGTTGTTATAAGGTTGGGTCGACGCCCGCCTCCCCCCAAACTTGACTTGCATTTTCATGAGCGCGATCTATCGCGAGGTTTAATAGTCTTTGCCACGGCTGGTACCATTTCGATGTGTTTCGATTCTTTCGAAAAAGAGAGGTATAGGTTCAAATCCTATTGGACGCAATCTTTTTTCTATCTATTCTTTAAATAACTATACTAAAAACTAAGAAAACTTTTTCGCATGATTCAAATGAAAAATCTTTCTCAATGATTTCTATTTCTTTTCAAAGGGTTTTTTTAGCCATAGGCCATTTTCCTCTATAAGATGGACTGTCCCTCTGGGGGTATTTTTTCCTGCCAATTCCCTTGCTGATCAGCAAGGGAGATTTGTGGAACTAATCATGCCTTTATGCCTATCGTCGTAGAAGCAGTAACTTCAGGAGACTTACAAGTCCGACAATGAAAGCAAGCATAGTATCGGAGAGCTCTTGCAAAGCCATGAATTTGGATTCTGAAAGGTCCGCCAACTTACAAAAAGACTTGGCAGTGACTCTGCTGTATTGTGGTGTTGGTGATAGCAGTAAATCTGATAAGGAATCCCAAGAGAATGATATTGAAAAACCGGTGGTGGGTGAATATAATAAATTACCCCTTACGCAGGATGCAAGTGCAATTGCAGCGGGACTGTATATTAGGGTTTTTTTATTTTTTTTATTTTTTTTATTTTTAAAGCCATAGGCCATTTTCCTCTATAAGATGGACTATCCCTCTGGGGGTATTTTGGTTCGTGGAAGAGTTGGGTTCGATTCCCTTTATACGCGATGTGGCGAAAAAGACTGATTCAACGAAATATGCCAGAGCAAGTGGAATATCT
This sequence comes from Urochloa ruziziensis, assembly GCA_015476505.1. Classification (NCBI taxonomy): domain Eukaryota; kingdom Viridiplantae; phylum Streptophyta; class Magnoliopsida; order Poales; family Poaceae; genus Urochloa; species Urochloa ruziziensis. Next base: position 63,286,325 of record CM027122.1, on the reverse strand, counting down.
GACCTGATTATAAGCTCTATTAATTTCTATGCTTTGCGATAAGCTTTCATATTACTACAAAGAAGGTTTTCCATGAGAGAGTAGAAATTACCTAATATGATGGAAATTGAATGTACGCTAGGTAATGCTATTCCCTTGTATGATAATTTTGGTAATATACTGCCCAAGCAATTGATATATTATAATATAGAAAAACAAGGATATACAGGAAAAAATACGAGGATGCTGTGATCAAAGGTCTCTTCATTAATCTTTTTTATATTTTCCAGGGACTTCTTTTCCTTCAGAACTACCAGAGGGATTCATGCCAGCACCGCCGTATGAAACTTTTCAGAACCCGAATGCCGTTCTTCCGGGGTACATTTTCGATATCAATCGAATAATGAGACCAATTCATCTCCCGGGTTTCAATTGCTTTAAAGATAGCAAATCTTTCCACCAGTTCAATCACTGAAGTTTAAAGAAGGTCGTGTACCAAATAATGGATTGCCTTTTTCGCCTCTTTTGCCGTCAAAGTGCCTTCTCTGAGCTGCTGGCTGCATCACAGCTAAACCGTGATTTTGAGGTCATCAAAATTTGGTATATATAATGGTGACCATGCGACCTTGATCCTCATTGGGTGAAATGTGCAAGGTGCAACATTTTCATCACAGATCTGCGGTATGAAAATCATGGAGCATCTGCTCAAGTTAACTTTAGAATCACCTTCCCAGGTCTCAACTCTCAGTGTTAGAGACCCATCAATAGGTACAGATATAACACTGCGCCAAAGCTCAAATGATCCATCATCTCTGATATTCATCACAGCGCCAGATGCTTCACTATCAAATAGTACAATCTCTTCTGGAGTCTCAGTAATGAATGCGGTAACTTTTCCATAAAGAGATAAAACCCCTTCCCTGTGAGGAGAACCAAGTGCCTTGATCCGAATGCTGGCTTCAACTGCCCTTTGAACAGGCGCATACATCATTTCTACAGTACTCATCTCAGTTGCAAGCTCATCTGCAAGAAGACAGGATCTATGGTCAAGAAGCCATGATTCATTTGCGACATGGCTATACTGCATGCTCCCCTGGCTGAATTTCATGTCATCCACTTCTTGGTCACACCTCATCTTAAGGTCAATCTCAAAGAAGAGGTTATCAGTTATAACCAACCCACGAGATGGACCTGTCAAAACCAATGTTTCTTCCTACAAGGGGTGTTAAGAAAACATGTAAGCAATAGGAAGTACCAAGACAATCAAAATTGCAGTCGTACAAGGGAAAACATTTACAGCTCCTCCATATGACCCTACCGCAAAAGGGAGCACCCATAAATTTCAAAGATCAGAATGCTTGCAGTTGAAATACAAAATTACCACCACCGAGTCCAGCTTTTAAATATACACAGCAGAAATCAACCTACAAAAACTATGTCCACCTAGCATGCATGGCAACAGAAATTTGATGCAAACACACAAGATTTATACAGCTTTAGGCATACTAATTGCATATTGCTGTTCTGTATAACCCATCAATTTATACAAGATACACAGACTGTCGGCTAAGAGAAGCCAACGCGATGCAGCAAAAGTACCAAATGGATCTTCCTGCATGCTCTCAAAAAACAAATGCTCATTGCCAAATGATAAATGATCTTATCACCTTCAGAAATACTTAAATGGACTAGAAGCATGCAGCCAAATATTAATTGACACCATCTATGTTCTGCGAGAATTTAACTCAAGTCCAATCTACTTGACGGCAGCTTAAAATTGCTCTACGCTCAAAGTCCAAAAAAAAAATCATCTATTTCAACTTTTTTCAACCACTAACGGACACAAGTAACAACTTGTGGGGATTAACCCTGAACAAACCCATGCCACCTATAGTTTCTCCATGCAAAATTGAACCTTTTCCACTCCTTTAGTTGGCCCTTCAGTATTTGACTATTAACCACCCAATTGTCTCGCCGCCTTGAGGTGACAAAGCATGTAGTGTCAAGAAATGGAGAGGCAGATAAGTGAAATCTCAAAATTCCCCATGCCTATACATAATCTAAATCAAGATAACTCGAAAGCAATTTTAATCTGCCTACTTAGTTTGGCCTCAGTTGGCACAATAGATCTTAATGCCAATGTTGGAAGCATGGCCTTAATCTATCATGAGGAAATAATTATGAACTGAGTTAACAATGTCAAACAATTTGCTACACATCTAGTGCGAGCATGTGTGTTCACTGCCTTAGGTTGCTTTAAGTTTGCCGTGTGTGTGTGTGTGTCCAATCAGTTCGCGTTGTAAAATTCTTAATGTTATCATCTTAATATACAGAGATACGCAGCTATATGTATTCATGAAAAAATAAATAAAAACAATTTGCTACAAAAGGATTCAAGTAACTAAATCCAGTATTATATAGTGTTAAAAGAGATCTTGAAACTGATAACATAATGGTGGGGTGCATCTTGCATTTGACTAAGCTTAATGCCAATGGGAGAACGACATCTAAAAAAACACATGAGAAGAACGACATCTAATTCATTCAAGCAATCAAAATGATTTACAAACTGTTAGCATGGAAGTGAACTGGATCAAAAGCCATCTTTTGAGCAAAATGCACCCCTTTTTTTATTATTATACCAAACAATTGAAACTGGCCAGGCATACTAGAAAACAATTTCAACGGGCTATGAACTATACAGTAAAGAATACTACGCACGATGTATAAAGTAGAAAATGCAATGATCATCCATCCGACACGGAAACATCTTGGCCAAAGCAAAACAGGAGTCCACAACAAATAATTTAACCATAGAATAATCAGTTCATATAATGTCTGGACGGCTGTGTTAGGTGGGTAAAAGGGATAGGTAGAGGTGCTCGCTAAAGCTACTGCCAACTATGTTCAAAGATGCAATAGAGCAAAGTCAACGCAGCAGATGCAATTAACCTTGTATAAACTAGGTATCTCCATTTGTAAACTCATAATAGATGCAACGTCCTTTTCCTCATAAAGGGAAAACAAGCTAACTAGGTTTTCACAGATCAAAAGGAATCGATGGTCCCATCGGCATGGAGACAATTAAAAGATGTATATACAAATCCTTGTCAACTAAACTAGCTGAATGCCTGAATTTCATGCTTAGCTCTTTTAGGTGCTGAATTTCCATGTTTTAACTCTTTTAGGTGAGAATACATACATACACGCAATGCAGGTTATAAACAGATGTTGGAACAGTATGAATGTTTTTTTTAATTAAGCAAACAAAGAAAAAATTGTATCTCTAAACACAATGTGTTGATTGATTTCACTAGAAATTACCAGGGATTTGACTAGTTGGGAGTTGTCTCGATCACGTCGAAAGAGGTATACTCGTTTGCAATCCAAGTCATCTCTGACATAAACAGAACCATAAAGATTGACTGGGTAGCCCACACTGGAATGGAGCACCTTGATGGAAATGATGTTGGCAGACCACATGAGGCAGGCTGCTGGTGCAGCTGTGTGACGCAACGGCTGAATTGTTGCTGCAAATCCAAATGCGCAATGAGTGATTGGATGGGATAATTAGGTGGAGTAATGGCATGTGATGCATACAATTATTCGGGGCATGTAAGGAAATTAGAGTAGGAAGAGAACTCACACTCTTGTTCAATGCTGAAAGCCCATAGGTCGTTGTGGAAGAAGTTGTAAAACACAGGCCTTGTGTACTCTGGGTTGTACCCTTTGATTTCTGGAGTGTAGGGAACGCGGGGGCCGGATCCAAATGCTCCTGTCCCCCCTCCTCCCCCAATCGAGGAAGATGTAGTAGCCGAGACAAGCTTTGTTTTTTCTGGTGTTGGCCTTATTCTCTGCAAGGATGCAGCATCCGGCTCGGGGTTCTCAATCTCCCCCGCGGAATTCGCCCCACCGGTGGAAACAGCAGGTCCCTGGAAGACGGAGCGCATCTCACCTTTTCCTTGTTCATCCACCTCTAGCTCCCATTGCTGATGCACCTCGTGGCCATGGTCGACTAGCATCTTGAGCTTCATCAGCGCCGGCGTCTTGACCTTGGCAAGGCACAGAGGGACAACACCGCCGACGAAGTCGGCGTCGGCCGTCTCGTCTGCACACGGCGCCACCTCCATGTCGTACCCAAGGATCTGGATGGGGTGGGGGTCGAGGCACGCTAGGGTGGAGGACAGACGCAACGCAGCGGGAGAGCGCCGATCGGACGGTGATCGCATCGATCGCGCGAGCCCGAAACGAACATTCTTTTACTTTTTTATTAGAATAGGACGAACATTCTTTTACTTTTTTTTGAGGGGGTCGAACATTCTTTTACTTGTGTCATCAAAAAAGAAAAAAGAAGATCAGATCAGGCAGGAGAGAATCTGGCCCGTATACTGGCTGCCGGCCCATATAGCCCCAAAAGGGCCGCCGGCCCGATGGAATACATATGCTTCCTTCCTTCCCCCAAATATCGCTAAATGGGTTAGAACCGCGCGTGCGGCACAATGAGCGGGCCGCCGAGGAGGACCCTGGTGCTTGATTTCCTTTCTTCTTTGCAGGCGGCGGCGGCGGCGGCGGCGGCGAGATGGCTGACGAGGAAGGCGAGCTCCCTATGTTCATCGAGGATGACGAGGAGGAGGCGGCGGCCGCCGCAAAGGCAGCGGCCGAGCGGCAGAAGCGGAGGGAGGAGGGGGCCACGTGGGGCCTTGACAAGATCATGGACAAGTACTGGGAGTGGTACAACGAGAGGATGAGGGAGTACGGAGCACATAGTCGCGTTGTTGTAGTACCCCCTCTCGACCGCGAAGAAGAGTCGCCGGCGCCGCCGATGAGGTACCTGCCCCTTCTTGGTGGCGGGGGCCCCCAGCTGGCCTCGTCGGTCAACATCCTCTCCATCAGGGTGCTCAGGTCCGCCATTGGCTACCCCATCGATCTGTACGGGACCGTTTTCGTCAGGGACGAGCTTGACCGCAAGCGCGTCTGCGTATTCCGGCGTGATCGACACAATTGCCAACGAATTAGCTCCCAGGTAAACTAGTGACTAGTCTCTATTATTCAGTCAGTTCTTCCCTAATCTAATTCATTTGCTGCTTGGACAAATAACGACGACATAGTAGGCACTCTCTTTAATTTTGCTGCAGCACATTCCATGCCAGATTTTGATTTATTTATCTCCACACACACCAACTCTCACAATATATATTGCCGCATAGTATAATAGGATTCTGACAGTGGATATATTGCTTGATATATAGGATGATCTATTGTCCCTCACGGGCCCATGCCGAGGACTCCTGGTTTTCGATAAGATTTACTTTGAGTTTGACTTGATGAGCAAGGATTGTGGGGCAGGGAATGACACAGAGCTGGGAAAATGGTGCGTCAAGGACGGCGCACTTGCTTCAACTTCCAAGCCTATCAGAAACAGTTTTGTAGGAAAACTCTGTTCCATTGACTTAACTTATGCACCTGCTCGTAGAGCAGTAGAAGTTGCATTTCAATTCAAGATTTGTGACATCTTCACGGCTAGGGAAAAGTCAGATGGGTCAACTACTGTGGATTGGGTTCCATTCAATAAGAAGCGCAAGGAACACTCTGAATTTCATGGTAATATTACCATTTTCATCAGTGGAGTTCATCAAGACATCGTTCTTTATGATAGCAAAGCTGCTGGCTGTGTGACTGGGGTCGACGTCGACGATGGTGGTCTTCTTAAACTTTCACGCCATGTTTTTGCTGTGCCAATTGACCGTGAGGTATCATTGAAGATAGTTCCTCATGATGGTTGTCATTTTGCCCTTACAACATTTCCTAGAATCGGTGGTGGCTCGTCCTCGGAGAATATTGTTGGTACCTATAACCTAGAAGTTAAGCTTGTTTGGTCAGCATTGTTTTCTCCCAAGGAGGATGGTATGCCTCATGGGATGCACCGCCTTAGCGCTGCTGAAGGCTGCTGGGGTAAGTGTGTCAGTTGAGTTGGAAAATGGTGTAACTTTCGTGAGCGAACATATGGTTTAACTGAGTTTAGCATTTTGTAACTGAACAATGGCTGTCGTTATGGTTGTTGTGTGTCTTTAGAGATAACATCAGTTGTTGTGAACTGTTATCAGCTGAATTCTGAATGGTTTATAATTTCCCTGTCATTGTGATTGAACTGTGTCGTTATGTCTTGATAACATCGGTTGTTGTGAACTGTTATCAGCTGAATTCTGAATGGTTTGTAATTTCCCTGTCATTGTGACTGAACCGTGAAATTTTGAACTGTATTCAGCACAAATTAAATTCTTTCCCCCATTAAACAAAATAGTATGTTGAATGACCCTTCCCAGATGATTGCGGAAGGCAGCGGATTGAAGTGCAGAGGCTCCGCCCTTGTCTATTCTCTTTTTTGTCTTGCTTCCCTTCCATCCAAAAAATGCATCCCATCCCGTTTGCCTCATGGGATGCACCGTCCAAAAAAGTCTAAACCACACACCATTTGCCAGTCAAACGTTACACATTCAGATTCAGAATGCGAGCAACCAACAGCAAATGGACCGTAGAAAGAAACAGGATGGCAGTGACCAGATCAACAATTGCACGCTTATGTCACTGAGATTCAGGAGCTAGGCAGGTCCTCCAAGAAAATCAGCACTACATATTAAAGTTAGGCAGAATAGCCAAATTCATCCTTGAAGTATCGTTGAAAGCTCAATTTCGTCCTTGAACTAAAAAATGACCGTTCTCGTCCTCAAACTTTTGTAGCTGGCTCAATTTCGTCCCTGGGCCGACGTGGACTGCCACATGGCTTGCCTCGTCATCGTTCCAGTCAATTTAGAGTTGTGAATTATCGTTGTTACCCTTTGACCGTATCTCTTATCCGTTCTCTCCGCCCCATCTCAGTCTTCGCCGTCTCCCTTCACCCGACCTCCCAACGCTTCCGGAGCTTCAGAGCGACCCGAGGATGCAGCCGAGGCCATGAGCCCCATGCCCATGCCGACGCCGTTGACGAAGACGCCGGCCGTGAAGACTGCGAAGCCAGTGGCGAGGCTCCGGGCCAGTGCGCCCGCGCAGAGCACGGCGGCGGAGAGCAGTATGGCACGGCAGTCCCCGACGAGGCGCTGCGCTGCGCTCCCGCGGCCGCGATGACGCACGCCAGGAGCCTGGTCTGCGGCGGAGTAAGCTCTGGTCAATTTTTCTCTCTCGCAGTCAATCGAAGCCATGGCCTACAAACCCTACTCCATAAGACCCAAATCGATCCACTAGTGTCAATCAATGCCAAGCAATACTAGCAGCACCCGCTGCCCAATTTCACTGTGGATCTACCTGAAACTCTTTCTAAAATTTGAGGCCACAGCTGCTCCAAATCTCCAACCAAAGACCACGCCGTCGTTCCCTAGCACAGGTGTCGCCGCCTGGGGATTCCCCGCAACAACTCGATGCCGCGCGGCAGCAATCCTGGGAGCCTGCTCCGCCATCGTGTCGTGGATGGCTTCTGTTATTGTTTTTGGGTTTGGATGGCTTCCGTGTTGGGAGTTAGGACGCCACAACGGCTTGCCGCCGCCTGCAGCAGGAAGAAGGAAAGGGAGGCGTGTTAAAGATAGTTGTAATCTAAGCTATGCGTATAAACATCTCTTGGCTTGTTGTATTTGAGTAAGACTCGGTTAGAGATAAGTTAGAGATAGACATACATGTAAATACCGAGATTGACTCAAATACTACTCCCTCTCTTGTACGATTGTTGGCCTATGGTCCGTATAAATTAACACGTACCCGTAGCCAGCCAAGATAGGCAGCTACGTTCTTGCCAAACTTTACATGGTAATCAGAGCTACCTCTTCCACAAAACATCCACCACCTTCCAAGCATTGCTATGGCGTCGTCATCCTCAGCTTCGTCGATGCAATTAGGAGTTGTCTCGGAAAAACTAACCCGAGAGAACTACCTACTATGGAAGGCTCAATTCCTGTCCGCCGTTCGTGGTGCCCAGTACATGGGGATCCTAGATGGATCTGAGCGCGAGCCGTCCAAGACTCTGGAGATCGAGAAGGATGGCAAGAAAGAAGTGGTTCACAATCCAGCATATGATGCATGGATTTCCAAAGACCAACAATTGTTGAGTTATCTGCTGAATTCCCTCACGAAGGATGCCTTGGCACCGGTTGCAATGGTGACAACTTCAGCAGAAGCTTGGAAGGCGTTAGAATCAATGTTCTCAGCGCAATCCAAGTCGCGGGTCACGAACCTGCGAATGCAATTGGCCACCCTCAAGAAGGGTAGTATGTCTGCTTCAACCTACTACACCAAGATGTGTTCCATCAGGGACGAGCTCGCCACTGTTGGTAAGGTTGTTGATGATGATGAGATGGCTCACTATATCTTAACTGGCCTTGATTATGATTACAACCCCTTCGTATCTTCTGTTTTGGGACGGGTTGGATCTATAAGCTTGAATGACCTATATTCCGAGTTGCTGTCATATGATCAACGTATGGATATGTATCAGGGGGGAGGGCAACATCAATCCTCCGCCAATGCTGCAGGACGTGGGCGCGGCAATAGCCGTGGTCGCAATAACCGTGGACGAGGCACCGGCCGCGGTGGTCAGAATCGCAGCAACAACAGTAACAGCAACTACGGAAACTCCTCTGCACCATCCAAGCAAAAGGGGCCTAGTTCCAAGCCACAGTGCCAAATTTGCAAGAAAATAGGACATGAGGCCTCTGTATGCTGGTATAGATATGATGAGGACGAAGAGGATCAACAAAAGACTGCTGGTATGGCATCCACTGGATATGGCTATGACACGAATTGGTACGTTGATAGTGGAGCCTCTCATCATGTCACTGGAGAACTTGAGAAGCTATCTGTCCGGGACAAGTACTCTGGACATGATCAAGTACACACAGCCAGTGGAAAAGGTATGAAAATTAGTAACATTGGTCATACAATTTTACATACCCCTAGTAAAGATATTCATCTAAAGAATATCCTTCATGTTCCTAGCGCAACCAAAAGCCTTGCTTCTGTTCATAAGATAGCTCGAGATAATAATGCTTTTATTGAGTTTCACGCAAACTTCTTTCTTATCAAGGACAAGGAAACGAAGAGAGTAATTCATCAAGGTAGATGTCAAGGCGGTCTATATATCTTAGGGTCGCAGCTTTCAAGGGGAGGAGTCTATGGAGTCAATAAACCATCTATGTCAAGGTGGCACAGTAGGCTAGGGCATCCAGCTTTTCCTATTGTTCAACGTGTCCTTAGTTCAAATAAACTTCCTTGTATCGATAAGGAAGGATCTGAGTCCGTGTGTGATTCTTGTCAAAAGGCCAAGAGCCATCAATTGCCCTATTCCAATACTCATGAAATTTCTAGTGCTCCTCTTGATTTAGTTTTCTCTGATGTTTGGGGGCCTGCTCCTCTCTCTGTGGGGCGACACACTTATTATGTTAGCTTCATTGACGACTTTAGCAAGTTCACTTGGATATATCTTCTACGAAAAAAATTTGACGTTCTTGATGTTTTCCAAGAATTCCAGCGCCTTGTAGAAAGGAAGTTCAACAGAAAAATTATTGCCATACAGTCGGATTGGGGAGGGGAGTACGAAAAGCTCAATTACTTCCTTAAACAAGTAGGTATCTCACACCGAGTGTCCTGTCCTCATGCACATCAGCAAAACGGGGCTGCTGAGAGGAAGCATCGTCACATTGTAGAGGTTGGACTTTCTCTCCTTGCTAATGCCTCGATGCCTCTGAAATATTGGGATCAAGCCTTTCTTACCGCTGCACAACTCATCAATATTCTTCCTACTAAAACCCTTGATTTCCTTACCCCTTCTGAAAAACTTTTCCAAGAAAAGCCTGACTACACTTCCTTGCGAATCTTTGGCTGCGCATGCTGGCCCAATCTCCGGCCATATAACTCTCGAAAACTCTCTTTTCGTTCTGTCAAGTGTGCCTTTCTTGGGTACAGTCCAATGCATAAAGGATTTAAGTGTCTGGACATTACTTCTGGTCGCATCTACATCTCACGAGATGTGGTCTTCGATGAAGGAGTTTTCCCCTTTTCTGATCTACATCCCAATGCCGGTGCTCAACTTAGGAAAGAAATTACTCTTTTACCTAATCATCTTGTAAATCTAGGGGGTGTAGATTGTACTGACTCACGTGTTACTAACCCATCTTATGTATCTGGAAGTGATGATGTGTTACAGGAAAATTTGGCGCAGGATACCGCACTCAACTTTGATTCTGAAGATGTTGTACAGCATCCGCTATCAGAACATGGTCCACCGGCACACGATGCAACAGACGATCCCGGTCCAAGTCACGAAGTTGATTTAACGCAGGGAGAATCAGGAACTGATCCCGGTGCGAATCCACGCACAGGGCCTGAGATTGTCTCCTCACCGTCTGGATCCAACCCGAACTCGGCACGTGGGGGGACTCCTCGTCCGCTTTCTCGCTCGACGACAACGTGATCAGCTGTGCCGCCGACATCCAGTCCAACGGTGACACTTGGTGAGATCGAGCCGAGCTTGTATTCTGGATCCCCGACAACCTCAGGAGGATCTTCTGCGTCAAGTGGATCTGATGCGCCGCCCTCGGTTCCAGAAGTTAATTCTTCTCCTCCCAGAAGACAAACTAGATTACAAAGTGGTATTATCAAGCCAAAGAAATTTACAGATGGCACGGTCAGATGGGGAAACTTTTGTGCTACTGGGGAACCTGAAAACTTGGAAGAAGCATTGGGTGATTCTAAATGGAAGCGTGCAATGCAAGAGGAATTTGATGCATTAGTTGATAACAAGACTTGGCACCTTGTTAAAGAGAAGAAAGGAATGAACTTGATTGATTGCAAATGGGTTTATAAAATTAAGAAGCGAGCTGATGGTAAGATTGATAGATACAAGGCTAGATTAGTGGCAAAGGGTTTTAGACAACGATATGTGATTGATTATGAGGATACATTCAGCCCGGTTGTTAAGATTGCTACTATTAGACTTGTTCTTGCTATTGCCATGTCTCGAGGATGGTGTCTTAGACAATTGGATGTTAAGAACGCGTTCTTACATGGTGTTCTGGAAGAGGAAGTTTACATGAAACAACCACCAGGTTTTGAAGATGATAAATTTCCTCATCTTGTTTGTAGACTTGACAAAGCTATATATGGACTCAAACAAGCTCCAAGGGCCTGGTATGCTAAGCTAAGCTCTAAGCTTATTGATCTTGGTTTTGTGGCTTCGAAATCAGATATGTCTTTGTTTATATATCATAAATCAAATGTTACTATCTATATGCTCATTTACGTAGACGACATTATAGTAACAAGTTCTTCTAGTGAAGCTGTATCAGCATTACTCCTGGATTTGCAAAAGGATTTTGCTCTCAAGGACTTGGGCAACTTACATTATTTCTTGGGTATTGAGGTTCAACGAGAAGGTAGTGATCTACTTTTATCTCAAGAGAAGTATGCTCAAGAAATTCTTGCTCGAGTTGGAATGACCAAGTGCAAGCCTGCTCCAACGCCATTGTCCACAACTGAAAAACTTTCTGCTCATGAAGGGAAGTTGTTGAATTCTGAAGATAGTACGAGATATCGAAGTATAGTTGGAGCACTTCAATATCTTACGCTTACTAGACCAGATTTGGCGTTCTCAGTTAATAAAGTATGCCAATTTTTGCATGCACCCACTACTGATCATTGGACAGCAGTCAAGCAAATATTGCGGTATGTTAAAAATACTACTGATCTTGGGTTGACATTTCAAGGATCGAGATCAGTTTTGTTGAGCGCTTTTGCTGATGCTGATTGGGCTGGTAGCATTGATGATAGAAGATCCACTGGTGGGTTTGCAATATTTTTTGGACCAAATCTTATTTCTTGGAGTGCTAGGAAGCAAGCTACGGTTTCTAGATCTAGCACTGAAGCTGAATATAAAGCTATGGCGAATTGTACCGCTGAATTGATATGGTTGGAGTCTTTGCTTGGAGAACTTGGTATAAAACTTCCACAACCGCCAACATTATGGTGTGACAATTTAGGGGCAACTTATTTATCTGCAAATCCAGTGTTTCATGCACGAGCAAAGCATATTGAGATTGATTTTCATTTTGTTCGAGAACGAGTCACAAGGAAGCAATTGTACATTCGGTTAGTATCAACAAAGGATCAATTGGCCGATGGTTTTACTAAGGCTCTTTCTATTGGAAAGCTTGAAGACTTTAAAAGCAATCTTAATCTTCACAAGAAGAGAAGTTTAGATTGAGAGAGGGTGTTAAAGATAGTTGTAATCTAAGCTATGCGTATAAACATCTCTTGGCTTGTTGTATTTGAGTAAGACTCGGTTAGAGATAAGTTAGAGATAGACATACATGTAAATACCGAGATTGACTCAAATACTACTCCCTCTCTTGTACGATTGTTGGCCTATGGTCCATATAAATTAACACGTACCCGTAGCCAGCCAAGATAGGCAGCTACGTTCTTGCCAAACTTTACAAGGCGAAGGTCGACGGCAGGGAGGATGGGGAGGAGGGAGGCGGACGCCGGTCGTTGGGAGACAGGGGCGGAGTGTGACGGCGGCGCAGGGAGGCAGTCAGGCAGACGCTGGAGCGAGGCAGCCTGCAGAGCGGAAGGTCGTGGCGGCGCGAGAGTAGCACTGTCGGGTGGATGGGGAGAGTCAAAGACAACGCACAAGAGAGATGCCCAAGGGGTATCAATGGCAATTCATAACTTCAAGCTGACTGGACAATGACCACATAACACTCCACGTCAGTCCAGGGACGAAATTGAGCCGGTTGCACAAGTTTAAGGATGAAAACGGCTGTTTTCGTAGCCTAGGGACGAAACTGAGCTTTTCGGCTATTCCGCCTTAAAGTTATCTGTACCTTGTTTCGTGAGATGTATTTGAGCAGGAAAAAAAATATAGAGATATCATGCACCAACCTCCACGGGCGTAGCAAAGCACACAATTCATCCTAGTAGAAATGAAGCAAACGAATGTGGTGGAGAGTAAAATGCATAAGGGGGCCTTTGAACTTATCCTTTTGTGCCACTTAGGTTCTCGAACTTGCAAAATCGAAATTCAGCACCCGACACTTATTAAAGTGTGCCATTTAGATCTATACCCCTTCAAAATATGCAACCCTCCCTCCCCCAATTTTTTTTTCTTTTTCTACCTCCGGGTCCTCCTCTTCATCTTCCTTCCTCTCTCTTGCGATGTTTGGCCGTTGACCGGCACGCTGCCCTGCTGGCGACGAGTATTCCAGCCTAGAGCCTGGCGCCATCGGCCAAGGTGCGTCACCCTTGCCGAAGCTCGCCACTGCCCCTTGCCTTTTGCCATCCTGGCCCCGCACGGTTGCCGCGCCTTGCGCGAGCGCGTTGCCGCCAGCCGACGCGGCCCGGCGTAGGCACGCCGAAGCACCGCTGCACGGGAAGTCCAACCCAAACATATACTCCTCCATGAACCTCGTCGTCGTCCTCCTGGTACCGGAACAGGTGCCAGTGTCCCATGTCCCGGCCTTCGCCGTCCTTGAAGCTGTGGCAGTACCACGCACCGACGCCGTGGTGGGGGTGCTCGGCCTCCTCACCGGCGTGGCGGTAGCACCACATCCTCCCTCTCCTCCACATAGTCATGCATCGTGGGAGGGAGCGACGGCGCGACATGGCGTCAGAAAGCGCGTCCATGCGGAGCTCGTTGCCGCATCGAGGCCGACGAAGAGGCAAGCAGCTTGCGGTGGCGAACGACTGGCGTGGGGTCGAGCAGGCGGCCGACGCGAGAAGAGCGGCCGGTGTCCGGCGCGCGAAGGAGCGGGCGGCGCGCAGGGAGGACCACGCGACAGGCATGGGGAGGAGCATACACTGTTGTCGGCGAGAGAGGAGAGTTAGATGAGAATTTTGATGAAAATGCAAAAGAAGATAAAAAGGAAGGGTCTTTTTGCATATTTTGAAGCGGTGTGGATCTAAATGGCACACTTTAACAAGTACCAGGTGTTGAATTTCGATTTTGCAAGTTCATGGACCTAAGTGGCACAACGAGACAAGTTTAACGACCCCTGGTGCATTTTACTCCAAAAAAAAGCCACACATGAAGCAGATACATTGCTCACTCAAACGGGAGTACATACAATTAATAACACTCAACAGAACTTAATAATCTAATTCATATTGTAAACGAAGATTTTTCCGTAGATCTTGTAGACTACAAATGCAATTATAACCAAATCTTCAAGCGCCTGCATGATGTCCCCACCCACGATGAACCTTTCGTATCTCTTTCTTAAAGTGCATGGTTGCAGTTGGAGTGGCGGGGCCTGAAGCCGAGCACCTGCACGCACGAGAGAGGGGCGTTTTGTTGAGAGAGAGATGTGTGACCGTGTGGTGACGGATTTGCTATCTGCCGCATGTGCAGCAGATAGCAATCCAACGCACAGATGTGGGAGCTGGTTTATTGGGCCGCATGCTCCAGTTGTTGGGCCGCGCGCTGGGCCACATGCCCCAGTGGTGGGCTGCACGCATTTGTTGCAAGCGCCCATTAGCATATGGGCCAGCCTATGTGCTGTGTTTCTCATTTTCTCTCGTATTTATTGTTTCTTTTTTCTCCTGTTTATTTTTTATTTTGTTGTTTTTCGTTTACTTTTTTACTTATATCTCACCCATAGTGTGACTGATTTTTTCTTTATTTATTTGAAGATAATTCAAATAGTATGATTTGTCCCACGTGTATATATTTGGGTTACATGAGTCATATAATTTGTTATTAGAGTCATATATTTTATTGTAAGCGTATAATATTTTTGTTCAAGAATCTCACATTTGTTCTGCTTGTATATATTTTTGTTCTATAACTATACATCTTTATTCTTCATGTATAATATTTTGTTCCATATTTGTGTCCTACGGTTTGTTCCACCTTTTTATAATGTATGTTCCTTCTATACGATATTTTGTTCCATAAGAATAAATGGTTTGTTCTTGGTGCTAAAATTGATGAATTGTTCCTCGTTTAAAAAAATGTTTCATTTTTTAAATATCAAAACATAGTCATGTGTGGTCTAGTTTTAAAGATCTCAATGTAAGGTATACAGTAGTGCAATCGGAATTCGATTTGGATACTTCATTTATGAGATACAAGTTCTTTTAAAAACCATCTTCGTGGGACCTACATGCGTGAGCTTGATGGGTTATTTGGGGGGAGGGCTGGCGCGGTGCGCGGCAACCGCTGGCGCACCGCATGTGCGCCAGCGAGTCGCTCCCGTGTGGTGAGCCTCGTTCGTTTTATGAAGTACAAATAGCCTACCGTTCTAGCCGAACAGTTCGAGGAAAACCATTATTCAAGAGTGAAGTAACGGGTCAAAGAAGGTATCGATCGGTTTCTAATGGCTCTGGGGTTTGATTTGGTAGTAAGGTTGTGTTTAGATTGAGAAAAAGGGGTGAAAAGTACATAAAAGTACTGTTTTCTATGGAAACGTGCATAATGATAGAAATGAACTGATGCGGTTCTCTAGGTGGATAGCTTTTCGTGAAAAAGGGATGCTTTTCGTGTATCTAAACATGTCCAAAGTTGTGTGTGTGGTGTGGGGGTCGCATTCGGGATGGTGACTCCGAACCTCTCTTGAGGGCGAGTTAGCAAGTTAGAACTCTGTTCTAGGCAGGGACGGATCCAGTACCGGGTCGGCTGGGGCTAGAGCTCCTCCTACTTTTTCTGGAACCATGGAGTCTTTCCTAATCCCGCTCCAAATTTATGGACAAGGAAGGAGAATTTAAAGGTAGAAAATGAAGAAAATAAGTCCTTCCTAATCCTTTCTTCTACATCCGTCACTGGTTATATGTCGCTCGTAGATCATCAATCATAAGGTGAAGACTGTACTGAATGAATCGCCAATGGGATATGAGGCCTTACCGAAGTCAAATTTAATGGGCAGCACAACACCCACAAGCTCGGTACAACCTGGTGAGGCGGCTGCTGCTGTAGCCGGCTTTCAGGAGATCGAAGAGGGTCAGACGCGATGGCACACGAGCAGGTTTGGGCCTCGAACCCATCACCTTCTCCTGCACCGGCGTAAGCGATCTTGAGGACGGCAGAACAGCATGGTTCAGAGGCAAATGCAGCCGAGCTTGGCGCGCCACAAGCGGACACCATCTCGGCCACAACGTGAGTGAAACCGTCGCATCGCCTGCCGAGCTCGGACGGAGCCGTCGTGGCTGCTCCGGCAGTGGCTGAGAGACACTAAAAAACAACGTGAGATGGGATGGTCCCGTCCCTATTTTTGGATGAGACCGTCCAGTTTCGTGTTTGGTTGAAAGGGACGAGGACATTCTAGTTCATTGTTTGGTACGGAGGACTGAAAAAAATGGATGTACAGTGATAGTAACACCGACAGTAATGGACCCCACCTGTCATCAAAAGGTTGGGACCCACGTGTCATTGTCTATTCAACATTTTCTTATTTTTCCCGAGCATTATTCTTCTTCCCCTCAATCCCCGCGCTGGGGGAGCTCCACCCGCCGCCCTAGCCATGGCCGCGGCATCGGCATCCCCGCTGGGGGAGCTCCACCCCGCCGGCCCGAGCCACGGCCGTGCCGCGCCGCTCCAGGGGAGCTCCACCCCGCCGGGCCTCCGCGCCAGATCCGCGAGGGCCGCACGCCGTGGTCGAGCACCCGCGCCGCCGCCGCGATCAAGCTCCCCCGCAGCACCGCCCCGACGGCCTGCTCCGCCCGCAGCATCGCGCCGCCGGCCTGCTCCGCCCGCAGCACCGCCCCGACGGCCTGCTCCGCCCCGCCGGCCATGGCCGCCTGCATCGCATCGCCCCCACCAGCGACGTCGGCTTCAACTCCCGCAACGCTGCCTCGCCTCACGCGTGACGGAGCAGACGGCTCGCGACGGGTCGTCCCGCATGTGAGAGGAATATTCCTCTCTAAGGACGAATATTCCTCTCTAAGGACGTCCGTCCTGCTCTTCTTTCAACCAAACACTAGGAGAGGTGGGATCGTCCCGTCCCGTCCATCTCGTCTCTCAAACCAAACGCACGCTAAGGCAATGGCATGGAGCCCAAATAAACGAACGACTGAAGCACCCGGCCGGTAATGGTGGAGCATTTGACCAAATCGCGCATCCAAGCCCTACTGTTTCTCGAGTATGCATCTGATTTCACATTAAAATTAGGGTTTTCACTCTCGCTTCGTTAAAAAAAAATCTAAACCACACCATTTGCCAGTCAAACGTTACACATTCAGGGTCCGGGCAACCCACAGCACCACAGAAAGAAACAGTAGTCGCCAGATAAACCTACTTGCAAAGTGATGCTACAAAAGAACTGCAATAAACGCTACCGATCAGCCATAAAACTTAACTGGGCACTAATCATCCCATGCTGACAGGCCAAGTCCGCCTGCCCCCACATCTGGAACGGACGATATCATCTTAAGAGCTGAGGAATCCGTGATGGTGACTGCATCTTTTAACTTCTTTCTCTTCTTTGTGTGATCAATTACCAAATCTCCAGACTTCCTCCCTGGAGCTACTTCCTGGGTTGAACTGTCCTTTAGTTTGGGCTCTGAACTGTATTGTTTGGAAAACACTAAATCAGCAAATGAGATTTCGGTATTGTCGATCCCTTCAGCTTCTATATCTTCTTCATCAACAAATTTCTTCCTCTTGGCATCCTTCTTTTCCTTTCTACCGGTATCATCGACACCATCCTTCCTCTTTGATTTGCTGTCGTTGCCATGTTCTTCCACTTCAGACTTCTTTGCTTCCTTCCTGTTCTTTTTCCTTTCTTTACCACCCAGAACTTCAGATTTGCCAATGGCAGAAGTGGTAACAGCTGGGGAAATAGTCCTGACTTCAGGCTCTTCAGGGCCCTTTAACTGTTGTTTCGTGTGCTGCCTTTTATCCTTCTTTTTTCTATCAATCTCAACTGGATCATCTTTGCTTGGAAGATTCTCTTTTTCATAGCGCTTATCACTCTTGGAGCTGGCCTCTAGGGGCTTTGCGTTCAAGATTCTCAAGTTTGGCACAGATTTCTTAACCTGAGAAAACATTGGAGTTACTCCACAATTACAACACTTATAAAGCAAGATTGTCTGGGAATATCACCTTTTTTATATGACTGTCTGTCTCGGAAATAGGATTTCCCTGCAAATTAAGGTTCCTCAAGTAGCGCAATTCAGAAAGTACCTGGCAACAAAACAAGCTATGGTATCAGTCTAGATTATCATGACAGATTAAGTAGCAAAATAATAAGGAGCATACCTTCAGATCTGAACTCCTCTCAATCAAGTTATTCCCTAAATCAAGGTTCAGGATCTTCACATTTTTAGCCAAATCCGAAGGGATTGTCTGCAAGTTAAGGTTCAAACAAGGTGTCACAGTCATCAAATGCAATGAACAACATATGGTAGCAACAGCAGTCTGTGCAAAAAAGACCATCAAAGAAATCATACAGTGATCTTATTGTGGGAAAGCCTGAGTTCCTTCAATTCCACGCATGCAGCAAGAGAAGATCCAATATTTTCTATTTGGCAGTGAGACATGGATAGCTATGGAAAAAAGCAACAGCGACACATTAGTCATTTAGAGTTAGAAATGCTCCATACAAAGAGCAACACCACATTTTAAAATATTTACTAAGGATAAAGAAATGAGCAGTACCTTTTTCATAGACTTAGCCTTGGCTAAAGCATTGCCAATGGTAAAAATGGGATTCTTAGAGAGAACTGCAGCAGAGTAAAATGTTCACAAATTATAGCCAAGTGAAGGGAAACATGACTATTTATTGTCTCATAGATACAACATGAAAAAATATTGTGCATTGGGTGATACATTTACACATATACCAAAAAACATATGGCACATCACAAACTATTATTTACCATGTGGATTTCAATAATTGTAACGGCAAAGTTGCATACAGCATTGTTCTAACAATATTTCTTAATATTACAAGCACCAACCATAATAACATTTTGAAGATACTACATATGTGGATATAAATGTGTTGGAAGGGTAAGGTAGTTCAGTCCAAGATATTACACGTGCTATTTTGATTACATACCAAGTGTATTCAACTGTTGCAGCCGATCAAGCTTGCAGATGGAAGAAATATTGTTATCTGCATTAGAAATAGCAAAGATTCTCAAATGCAATTAAGTACACTACCAACAGGTAAAGTAGGAGCAGTTAAAAGTCCCTAATACTCATCCATTGCATTACCATTCAGAATCAATGCTCCCAGGCTTGTTAAGGATGCGACCTCATCCATTTTTGTAAGTTTGTTCTTGCCAGCATTCAGTACCTGTACAACCAAAGGAAGAACGTTTGTTAACTAAGGTGAGTCAAGTTATGTGATAACATTCAATTTTACTCCACATGGACATGCTGGGCAGTAAGGCAACTCACTTGCAGCTTTGAGAGTCCCTCAACACCTTTTAAGCTCACAAGCTTGTTCTCGATGACCGAAAGCCACTTCAAATTGGCACAGGAGGATAAACCCTTCAAAACATAAAAACAAGAACTGTAAGTGCAAAGTAGAAACACAAATAGACAAGCTCAGGTTCAAACAGTAACTGTCGATGTTAATCCCCACGGGCCTGTTTGGAAGGGAAGGATTGGCCTGGAAAGTTTTAGGATCTAGTCCATGCCTGTACTAAAAGTTCAGGCTCAGTTGAAGGTTTTACTAAATCCTAGGAATGAATTATGGATTTTAAAACTACTTTTCCAAACAAAGCTACACTGACTAATATCGCCAGTAAGCAACCATTAAAATCGTATCATCCCTGATCGTATGAGCATGTCCTTAATCATATTAGCATAGAGCGATTTTACAGTATGTCTGCAAAGATAACAATAAGAGCACGCTATATCAACCAGTGTGAAATTTCAGCAAGAGTCCACATCAAGCATATATACTTAACTCATATGTGTGCTACTTCATTAAAATAGGAGTAGTGTACACAAACGGCATTGCCCAAATAACACTGCATACTTGTATTGTAATAGGCAGCACAAGAGCGCAACAGAGTAGAGGTACCTCGAGGGTGACGAGGCAGTTGTAGCCTAGGTCGAGGCGCTCCAGCTTGATGAAGCTGCTCAGGCACGACACCTGCACACCCAGCACGAAGGGAAAGGGTCATGAGCAGCCGAGCCCCCCAAGGCAAGGCATAGTGATGCGATGCGAGGGAGAGGAGGGACTCCACTGACGTCGGAGAGCGCGCGGTGGGAGAGGTTGAGGGCCGTAGCGCCGCTCCCGTCCTCGCGCGCCGCCTGCTCCACGGTTAGCCGCGTCATCTCCTCCGCCGCCGCCGCCGCCGGCTCCCTCCCAGCCTCCCTACCCTAACGGCGGGCGGCGCCCAAAGCTCAAAAGAGAGAGGGGGAATTGTGACGGACCCTTACAGGTGGGCCTTTAACATTAGGTGGGCCCCGCTTGCCAGTGTCGATACCACCCACACCACGCGTTGGCTTCGCGGCAGCAACGAAACGGAACGGGACGGTGGAGTCGTAAGAGCAGGTGAGGAAAGCTTCCCCTCGCGACCATGGCGATGACCGTCGAAGGTGGGTGCCCCTACTGCTCTTGCTCTTCCTCCCCTAAATTTCAACCGATTCTGTGGGTTCCGCCTCGCTTGAGATTCGATTCGTATATGGAATCCGAGGGATTGAGTAGCTAGGGTTCGGTTCCATGGGTGGGCGCCCTGGCTTTCTGCGGATTAGGGCTTGGGAGATCCCAATTACTTTCCCGCTGGTGTGCTTTAAGCTATGGATTGTGAGATAGTGACATGTGTATCTCTTGTTAGTCCAGGCTCAGGCTCTCTGCAGCGCCAGCGCTCGGGGTTGGTGTATGTGTAAATGTTTGATTTAATTGCATAAAGGCTGTTTGGCCAGTTGAGTTCCCTGGAAATCCGGGTCTAATTTAGATCGTCCAAGTATTGATCTTGATATTGGTCTTGCTGTGTTGCTACTAGCAGTCATTGTTTGGGAGTTAGATTTGTGAAACTCATAGCACGAAATGTAGTTGGTTCTAGCTCTTAGAAAATGTTTTTTAGGCTTTGGTGCTCTGATTAGCTTATATATGACTGCCACCTACTTTTCTTCTTTCAAATAGCTTCAACACTTTGAATTTGGTGACTAACTATGCGTTCTATTTGTCTTCTTTGCCCTCCATACTTTTGTGCTGGATGACGCTGTTTACTTACTCTTGGTGTTTCTCTCGACAGTGTAAGTTTATTGTCCTCAAATCTTTTCGAACTTCTGTTTTGAATTTACACGCCCTCCTATATTGAATTCCTTCTGTTACAGGCTCGCTGGACTTGCGTTTATGTTCTCCACGAGCATTCTGCTGCAGATACTGGTAACTTCTTCCCACATATCTAAGGCTACCCTTACCCTCTTCCAGGAACTAATTAAGATTTTTGAAAGATTTACATTACGGCAATGAACTATTACTTGTGGTATACGTTAGCAGCTTTGAGAAGGAAGTGAGAGCGCATTACTTAGATCTCACATTCCGTTCCTTCAATTAACGTCCACTAGTTTGTCCTTTGATATGTGACATAAGCATGATACGGTAAAAAGGAAAGCACGAACAGCCATTACCTGCTTGCCAAGATTATAGCAGGAACAATGGAACGTCATACTATGTGAGTAAAGAGTCACAACTCATATTCCCTGGACAAAGTGCTTTGCAGTCAGTGCATCGCAAAGATTGCACAGATACCATCGATTTATATCCTAGCTGTAGTATTTTCATGGAAAAGGCAGCACCAGTTTGTCATGCCATGTTTGTTTGACTAAGTCGTGGCCTCTGTAATGTTCAGTTTTGATTTTTAATGGTGCAGGCATGTGCTCTGTACAACAACTGGTGGCCCATGTTAGCAGGTGATTGTTAGTTTGTTAACCTCCTCAGTGATGAGAATGCCGTCATAGTCTTTCTACTGACATTGTTGCATTCTTATACTTGTGCAGCTCTCATGTATGTCCTTGTACCGATGCCATGTCTGTTCTTTGGCGGTGGATCCACACACTTCTTGACAAGCAGGGAAGGTGGAGGGTAAGTTCTCATGTTAATGCCATTGGTTGTTTATGGAAAACTGTACCCCACAACATGTATGTGTGCAATTGAACAGATGTACGGAATCTGCTACTGTGTGGATACTTGTAGTTTTTGTTCACTCCAGTGTTATCACGATGATATTGATAATTAGGAGGTATCAAACATTTCAGGTGGATTAATGCTGCGAAATTCCTGACTGGTGCATCTGCCATGGGAAGCCTCGCTATCCCAGCTATTCTGAGGCACGCTGGCCTAATCGAGACTGGCGCCATGTTCATCGAGTTCACGTCCTTCTTCATCCTTGTATGCACAGTGCTGTGCTTCCATAGGGCGACCCTTGATGAAGATTGGTAAATTTGCATGCACGGACCCCTGAAGAATAGTGATTCTGCTGCCGCTTCTCTCCAAGCTAAGCAGAAAAATTCCTGTTGGAAGCTAACTTGGATCTGTAAAGCGAGGCGAATTTAAATCCTTTGGCTGACGTTTTATATAGAAACTCTTTAAGATCTGTGGTCACGTGGCAATGCAGATGTTACGAAGTTCACTTGACCATCTCGTCACATGTTCTGTGGTGAAGGAACCATCCGTGTAAAACATGACCACCGGGGGACACCATACTTCTTTGGGTGGTCGCTACGTTGCGTTAACATATTATTCAATGAAGTGATGGGAACTTAATGCTCATATTTGTTTGATTCGGAACTGTCGAAACCTCTTTGCTTTCGTTGAAGGCAAACCAGTATTGAGCTTCCGTATTCAAGAGTAGATGGTTTACGTTTCCTGACGCATCGACGCTAAACCCTTTACTGAACAATGTTGAACTGAAAGCTCGGTTAAATACGAAGGTAGATAAAAGGCAGTTGTGCCAAGACGTTATATAATAAATAATAAACTTTTTAAAATAACACAATCAGCAAGGACAGTTTGGCCGAGTGGTCTAAGGCGCCAGATTTAGGCTCTGGTCCGAAAGGGCGTGGGTTCAAATCCCACAGCTGTCAACATTTTTTTTATTTTGTCATTTATTATTGATCCTTTTTGCATATGTCTGTCTCGGTGGTGCTAACCTATATTTATTCCTACTATTATCGTAGTAGCTAGCAGCACGGAGATGAGATGAGGCCAATAATCCCCGTTACATCGCACCGACATGGCATTACCTCACCTCGCTAGCATTTGCGGCAGATATCAGTATTCAGTCTCAATCAAGCGACAACTGCAGGCTACATTTTCTGTGGTTGAGCAGGTCGGAACATCACTCAACCCAAGCCCAAGGAGCAGATGTTTATGTCGACTCCATGTAGACATTCCTCTCGTTTCGAATTTGACATGCTTCAAACTATCCATTTTGAGCCTTGGTTCGCAGTAGATTCAGATAAACTTGAACATGTTTAGTACTGCTGTTTCCTCAACGCCTGATATTGCTACAAAGCAAGGTTCTGGGTGCAAAGTGATCAGCCACAGCCCACAGCGCAGGCACAGCAAGTGGAAATAAATTACTCCACTCTGAATATTCTGAGACCCTCTTTGAGCCAACCTACAGTAAGCATCTGTTTCTTTATTTTTCTACTACTGGTCACCTCGTCAAGTTGGAAGAGTTAACAAAGTGTCCACATCCCTCCTCCTCTCTCTCTCTCCATGGCCCTCATCCTCCGCCCTTGGGCTTTTCTTCTCTTCCTTGTACTTGTCTCCTACGATGAATCTGGTCTTCAGAGAAGAAGGAATGGAGTCGCACAGGCCACGCAGAGGGTCTTCCTGTATCCGCAGTCTCCAAAGGTCTCCTCTATTGTGAGCACCAAGTACAGGACTGCGTACCACTTCCAGCCTCCCAAGAACTGGATCAACGGTATGAGCTTGTGTTTTTCTTTTCATACTGTTCTTCACCCGTTGACTTTCTTGCAACCGCATACCAAAACATGGTTTCATTGCAATGGAAAACTATCAACGCACAAAAATCACAAGTGCATACTTTCTAGTTTCGGGGTCCTTTTCATGGTTCAAGAAAAACCGCTGATCTTGTATTGCCCAACTGGAGAGAGCTTCCTTATTTTTTCCAGGAAAAAAAAATCATCTGGAGGAGTTAAATCAAGCAAGTAGGGTGACCTTAGTTTTTGTGTGTTCATGATATGAGAGGGGAAAGGCAGGTAGCCAACTCAATACTTGTGCAGTCCTGTTGCTGAATGCTGCCTACAGGATAGGTGCTCACATTTATAGCACTGCAGTAAGATTTTCAGTAATTTCATAAAATATAGTGATAGCCATATTTATATGTTTGACCAAATAGAAGCTGCTCATTGATGAAAAATTTACATTCGATTGCCGTATTTTGAAGGAGAATTTCAGTTCTCAGTAATATGTATGCTACACCCATCTTGCTCGTCTCTAGACGATTATTGGACTTGCTCCGCTGGTACTACTACTGTCTGAAAGTATTCAGTTAGGCAATGCACACGTCCATACGGTCCAACCGAAAGTATCTTAGGGAGGTGATCTGTGATCCTTGGGCGGCAAAGGAAGTTTTAGCAGCTTCTGAACTCTGGCAGTTTTTCCCTCCTCGTACTGACCTAACTTACATATCAATAATGCATTTGTCATAAGTTTTTGAAATCATCTTTCTTTTTAGCAGCTTCGGAACTCTGGCAGTTTTTCCCTTCTTGTACTGACTTACATATCAATAATGCATTTGTCATAAGTTTTTGACATCATCTTTCTTTTTTGTCCTTCAAAAATTCTGATGAATCGGCGATTTTTTCAAACATTTGACGATTCAAAGATCCAAATGGTATGTATATCTCTTGCACAAAATACTTGCATACAGAGATGTAGAATAAGCTGAAACATTCCTCAACTAATGTTGCCTTCATTTCCAGGACCAATGTACTATAATGGTATCTATCACCAATTCTACCAGTACAACCCAAACGGTTCACTCTGGGGTAACATAGTTTGGGGCCACTCGGTCTCAACAGATCTCATCAACTGGATCCGGCTTGAACCGGCAATAGAACGGACAACTCCGAGTGACATAAACGGTTGCTGGACTGGTTCAGCCACAATCCTGAAGGACAATCGTCCTGCAATCATATACACTGGTGCTGACACAGAGAAGCGTCAAGTCCAAAACATTGTGTTTCCAAAGAATGTATCTGATCCATACTTGAGGGAATGGATCAAACCAGACAGCAACCCGCTGATCCAACCGGTTGGACAAGGATTGAACTCAGGCCAGTTTAGAGATCCGACAACCGGTTGGATAGGACCAGATGGACTGTGGAGAATAGCAGTTGGGGCTGAGCTGAACGGCTGCAGTGCAGCACTTTTGTACAAGAGTGAGGATTTTGTGCACTGGACTAGAGTTGATCACCCACTATACTCTTCCAATGCCTCCACCATGTGGGAGTGCCCAGATTTCTTTGCAGTATTACCAGGAAACAACAGTGGATTGGATTTGTCTGCAGCTATCCCGAATGGCGCTAAGCATGTCCTCAAAATGAGCCTGGATAATTGTGACAAGTACATGGTTGGCGTTTATGATATCAAAAGTGATACCTTTATCCCAGATACCATACTTGATGATCGAAGATTGTGGTCAAGGATTGACTATGGGAATTACTATGCTTCCAAGTCATTCTTTGATTCTAAAAGGGGCAGGAGGATTATATGGGGTTGGACCAATGAGACAGATAGTTCGTCAGATGATGTTGCCAAAGGTTGGGCAGGAATCCATGTAAGCAAATCTGCCTCCAACTGCATTACCTATTATCAGTTGAATTAGCACTCGTTGCTTTAACATATTTTTGCCAGTGTAACTATGTGCCTTTGCGTTTTTATTTTCAAATTTAGGCGATCCCTAGGACTATATGGTTAGATAGAAACAGTAAGCAACTGCTGCAATGGCCAGTTGAAGAGATCGAGTCACTTAGAAGAGAAGAAGTCAGCCACCAAGGCTTGGAGCTCAAACTGGGGGATCTGTTTGAGATCAAGGGAATCGATACTTTACAGGCTAGTTTCTCCTGCACAACTTGCTCATTTGACCTTCCAAGTTCCAAAAAGGCTTTTTTTTTTACTTCAACTAGATGCCATAACAGTTAAATATATAATTGTGGTATCTACTACAAATAAACTTAGGTTTTTTTTCCATTTTGATATGTAGCTGATCCGGCACATGGTTTTCTCAAAACAGGCAGATGTGGAGATAGATTTTGAGCTTACATCCATAGAGAGTGTTGATCCTTTTGATCCTTCCTGGCTTTTGGACATCGAGAAGCATTGTCGGGAAGCAGATGCGTCCATTCATGGTGGTGTGGGCCCATTTGGACTTTTGGTTCTTGCATCTGATAACATGGATGAGCACACGTCTGTGCACTTCAGAATTTACAAATCACAGGAGAAGTACATGGTTCTTATGTGCTCTGATCTGAGAAAGTTAGTACACACGTTTCATCTTTTATTTTTTCAGTTTTCTCTAATTTTTCAGACATCTTGATGTTTGTAAATACTTCATATCCTTGGCATCAATTAACTAGTAGAGTTTGCTTTCGTTTGTGCAGATCGTCCTTGAGACCGGAGCTGTACACACCAGCCTATGGGGGCTTCTTCGAAATCGACCTCAAGAAGGAAAAGACGATATCTTTGAGAACTTTGGTGAGTCAGGGAGATCCGCTTCCAATGTTCTTCATGTAAGAAAGAAATGGATGAATTATAACAGCAATACCTCTGCACATCCTGTAGATTGATCACTCTGCGGTTGAGAGCTTTGGTGGCGGTGGCAGAGTCTGCATAATGGCCAGGGTTTACCCGGTGACGCTCATCAACAGCAGCACTCGGATGTATGCGTTCAACAACGGAACTAGCACCGTTAAAGTGCCTCAGCTGAAGGCATGGAGCATGAACAGAGCACAAGTGAATGTGAGGAAGGGATAACAATGGAGGAATCCATGAGTTACTTCAAGGCGTCATGCTTTCCAACTTGCCAGATCATTCTTCAGCTCTCTGGAAAAAGGTGGAACAAAATACAAAACACCTGATGACTGACCTCAGATTATGTAGTTCATTTATAGAAAAAGAAACAGAGATTATTGTTGAGGGTCAGAGAACAAAGAACTCCCTTGTTAAGAAGAAATATTCTATTAAGAATTACTGTAATGTTCCAGTATTAGTGTATGATCTTCAGATCTTGCATCATCACCAAGTAAAACTGTAAGTAGATTTAGCTTACAGAGGTGCAGAGGGTATCAGTAGAAAAAGAAAATAAAAATAAAAACGTAGGGCCCATCCGGGTTCGAACCGGAGACCTCTTGATCTGCAGTCAAATGCTCTACCACTGAGCTATGGACCCTTTAGTGATATCGATTTTCCAAAGGGGATGAAAATGCCAACTCTTCACGGGCAAACCACCCATGCAAGTAAATTATTTTCTTTTTCGTATGTGTAAATGGTTCCACTAGCATGTCGTGCTGACTGGTATAGATTTAATCGATATAGATACTCATTGTCTCCAAATAATGTGTGATTTGGTCATGCTTAATATGGCCCTTAAGATTGTTCTACGCAGAAGGCAATTACTGTGTAGTCATTGCTGAAACACACATCATTAGGATCTTTGCAATTCACATAATGGGAATCTACGAATGGGCAATGGAGTCATACATTTGTTTCACCCGATATATTGACTAAATAGAAAACGAGCCAACGAAAGAGGTGAATTCACAGCATAACTAAAACACACAAATCATCGACACAGCTAATTCTGCCTCAAGAAATGCCTCTTACACAGCCATGTTTAGAGTAGCATACAGATTACAGACTAGATAGCAACGTTGTCCAACTCATTTCGGGTTCCTGAGAACGATGATGACTGAATCCCCACGGAGGAACATCTTGCTTATGAACCTGTCTTTGTTAACCGGAAGAGCCTTCTTCTTGCCTTTACCAGTCTTTGGTATCTGCAACAGGAGCAACAGATGTCAATGAACACATCACCACAAGACACGGAAACGATACAACAGCCAGGATAATGTGTCAATACCTCAGTCCACATCTCCCTAACATTCTCAAGAACCATGTTGCAATGCCGATCAAATGCCCTCACTCGACCAAGTAACTTTTTGTTGTTCCGGCAGTTGATAAGAACCTAAGATGTGATGTGAGAGATGACACATGATCAGAATAAGGAAAAGTAGACCAATTCTATCTGCAGTCAGCACTAAGCAATTTAGCATAAAAGTACTTAGAATGCCACGCATCAGAGAGAAACCATAATATAGCTGCTGGGTGACAATTATATAGCTAGCACACTTGGTGGCCTGCTAACTCGGTTTAAGATGAGAGTTCAGATGTAGCGAGTGAAAATGTCACATGGGGTACTGAGACTTGCTAGCCTGCAAGCTGGAGGCATCTAGGTAGACGAATCAGTGCAAAGCTTATTTTGCAATTCATCAAAAGAATAAAGATCCATGACCACATTTTATGGGTAACCAACTGAAAAACAACTTAGGATCAACAAATTAGTCGGCTTGCAACCATATCAGTCATTCCACTCTGAAAATGGATTGAGGCAAAGAAAAATACGAAAATCCAAATTCGGATAATGAAATAGACACACCATCCATAATGGAAACACAGGCAGGTAGACAATGTAGGCTGAAGAACCTGAGATAGGCACTCGCGTAATTGGTCTCGACTTCACATCATGAGACAAGACCGACTGCTGAAACTACTGCGTCACTGACATGGACAAAAGTAATGTGGAGATCACAGTTGTGGGACATGATTTTTAGCATTTAATCATAGCTAAGGAACATGTTGCAGCTGCAATCGTAGAGCTGATGCCTCCTATGATTTTCCTGAACTGGAGTGTCAGGCTACAGCTACATAGAGCTAAACTTTTCTGATGCCTCAGCTAATCAAAAGTTGAACAATGACAGAAATAATCACATTGGCACAAAGTATACACAGAAAGTGTGTATACTCTCTCTCTCACACACACACACGCCCTAATGATTATATAACTTTCAACCGTGCATTCCAGTTGTGTGGTGTGGGCCTGAACATTTAACTAACAAAATTACATGTCAAGAATGGGAGAGAATTAGTGCAGCCGAACAGACAGTTGAAAGCAGAAAAAACACCATGTGGTATACTGAGTTGAGGAAAACTACCAACCTGGGTGTTGTTCTTGACGCTCATCATCAGCACTGACAGAGGGCCCGTGCTGAATTCCTCCTCCTCCTTCTTTCCCTGTTTCAACAAAAA
Source organism: Urochloa ruziziensis (assembly GCA_015476505.1). Taxonomy (NCBI): domain Eukaryota; kingdom Viridiplantae; phylum Streptophyta; class Magnoliopsida; order Poales; family Poaceae; genus Urochloa; species Urochloa ruziziensis. The sequence continues at coordinate 63,257,073 of CM027122.1, read as the reverse complement.
CAAAGGCATTGGACGTAAATGAACCAGATCACAGTCAATGGACACCCAAAAGATGAGACGCCACGAAAGTAGGGGAAAAAATAGCAGCAACTTGATGCTTACATTGGCTTCCTCCGCCATCGGTGCGGCTCACCAGGTAGAGCCGGCAGTCTTCACAGGGAAAAAGAAGAAGGGAATGATTAGTAGCTTGAATGAAAGCTTCTAGGTAGGAATTAGCGCTGCGAGTATACTGGTTTGCCGGTTATTGAAGTTAGCTACAATTCACAGAGACCGTACTTGATGCAGAGCATGGGGATTCTGGCGGACCCCCGAAAAATCAACAAAGTAGAAAACAAAATCCGCGAACCCTAAACTGGATGGGTTGGCAGGACACATAAAGACATTTGGATTTATGGACGGAGAAAGCAAAAACAAGCAATCCTTGGAGGCAAACTAACTAGAGCATTGAAACCAAAAAAAATTAAAGTCCGGATGGATCTCGACTGCATGCCAGTCAGTGGCGGTCATCACTACAGGGAATGTCAGGATCAGACAGATCCAGATTGGAATTCAAAGAAAGAACAGAGGATTGCTCAAACCAACAGAGAAGGAAAACCTACCTGGGCGTTGGAGGCGAGAAGAAAACCCTAGTTGGTGTGGGCTGGAACTCGACCCCTCCCCAAAATTTGGTAGGCGAAGAAGAAGGGAAGGGGGGTTTCTGGCGGTTTTGCAGATGGCCCCCTCCCTTTCCCTTCCCTCGGTTGTTTAGTCGGTTACTACTCCGTATTATATTAGAGAATTTTTCTTTTCGATTTTGGACTGATGACGATGATGGGCTGAGCGTGTGCGTACCGGGCCGTGCTTCGTTTTTTTTAGAATTGGGCCGTGCTTTGTTGGGTCGTTATCCATCGGTGGTTGGTTTTTGGTTGAGCTGAATTTGTTCGTCGAATCTGATTTTAATTTCCATTGATTGATGATGATAGGAGTAAAATTAATGTGAATGGATGAGAAAACACACAGAATAAAGTTGGATGAATAGACACGTACAGTAGTACTGAGTCACAGTAGCAGCAGACACCTTTAGATTAGCCACTACTAAAAAAACATTAACAGAGACGGCCACAATTCAATTGACACGGCAAAAGTTACCAAAAGCAACTACATGATCATATGGACCACAACTGCATGTAGGTACAAATTATAGACGCATGGTTTGTTCTTGGATGTACAAGCTAGCTACTGTCATTATGAATGAAGCAGCTAGCAGCTTGGACTCTGACGAAGATGATCAGCTGATGATGATTGCTGCTGCTGCTGCTTGAGCGCCCTCTCGATGAGCATGTTGAGGAAGTTCATGACTTGCACGGCGTGCTTGAGAGCCGTCAGGGGATCCGCGGCCTGCCAGTGAGTTAATTATTTGCAATAGAAAGATAAACAAATTTCACTGCTGCGATTTACCTGCGTCATGTTGGGTGCGAAGACCATGGCGAGGTTGCGCGTTCCCATCTTGTTGGCCTTCTCCTCCCTGGCGACGTCTGCCATGAGGTTGACGGCCCAGTCCAGGAGGGCGGCCTTGGGCGCCGGCAGCCGGGTGGCGCAGAGGCGGGCGCAGTCCTCCTCCGTCTGGCACCGCGCCACCTCGTCCGCCGGCAGCGAGTCAAGCACGCCGCCGGGGAGCTCGCGGAACCAGGCCTGCGCAATGCAATGCGGTACATATGCATATATATATATATATATACATATACGTATATCATCAACTATATATATATATATAAGCAAGAAGACCTTGATTAGGCCCGCCGAGGCAGTGCACGTCGACGCCTTGGTCGGGCACGACGCCCGAGCTGTTGAGGTGGTCCCTCGCTCGCTGCTCCTGCGCGCCGTCGGCGGCGATCCTGAAGATGCCCTCGGCGGCGAGGCCTCCCTGGGTGTAGAGGCGGCGCTGCAGGTGGAGGAGGATGGTGGGGACGCTGTTGCCCCTGCCGTCGTAGGAGCACTGCATCGACTCGGTGGAGACGCCGAAGACGGTGTTGCTGGCGCTGGGGGCGGCGCGGCCTTCCAGTTGGAGCTGCAGCTCCTCGGGCACGCCGCGGAACCCGTGGAAGCGATCGAACGTCACGTGCGCCACGTGACGCACGTCCGTAGGCCAGCCGATCTCCATCGCCTGCTGCTGCTGCTCGCCGGCGGCGGAGTGGTCCCCATCTACCTCGTCAACGGCGCCGCCGCCCTGCATGTTGTGCTATGCTGCCCGGCCACCGGCGGATCGGAGAGAAGAAGGGAGGGAGAGCTATAGATGCGGATCGATGGAGGGCCGGCCGGGGGAATGAAGGCCGGAAGACCGAGTAGAGATGGAGGTGGTTGGGGATCAATGCAATATCCCCGACCCCGATCGATCGACGTGGGCGGCACCACTACGCCAACTCACCATCACGTACTCCCTGCATATCCACGCCTGGCTCATGGGCAAGTACCGAGCCAGCTTGAGACAGGTTCGTGGGATGCAAAGATGTTGTTTCACAAATTTGTAGCTCATGTTGCTGGCTGAACTGGGTTGGCGTTTGGTAGGGCGAATGAATTGGTGTTTGGTAGGCTGGCGGAACTGCTGGCGTCCGGACGTCCGATGGAATTTTTCCATCGGACGGTCGATGCAACATCGAAAATATATATTTACAACATTGGAAAATACGTGTTTGCAACATGTATAAATTACGTACTGAAACACAGTGAAACATCTGGGTACGGGGAGTAAAATTTCCGCCGTAACATCGGAGCTCTGTTGCATGCAACATCGTTATATACAATACAATTTGTGCAACATTGAAACAAACATGTTGCAACATCACTATAATGCAACTGCAACATTGAAAATTTTTACTGAAACATAGTGAAACATCTGGATGCGGGGGAGTAAAAAAATTCTCATCGCAACATCAAAGCTATGTTTTATGCAACATCGAAACAAAGCTATTGCAACATCACTATCATGTAACTGCAACATTGAAAAAGTTCTATTGCAACATCATGGGTCTCGCCGCGCCATGGGGAGGAGGGGAGCTCGACCCCGGCCATGGCGAGGGGGAGCTCGACCCTAGCCATGGAGGGAGACGGAGAGGAGCTCTTGCCGCCAGCCATGGGGGAGAGAGAGCTCGCGCGCGCCTTGACCATGGTGAGAGGAAGAGGATCTCGCCGTCATCCATGGGAAACACACGCTCCATCTCAGGCAGCTCCATGTCCATAGGGGCCTTGTGCTCTTCTTCGTTGCTTTGTCGAGTCCGCCGCCTATTCCGGCCAGCTGCCACCTGCCGCACACTGCGCGAGGAGGAAGGGCCATGGCCATTGGTGCGTGGCGCGCGTGGGAACGGCAGAGCGGGGCCGCTACCGGCCAACGCGGGGAGGAGGACGAGGCACGGCGGCGAAGAGAGATGGGGAGGGGAGCTCGCGTCTAGGGCCAAGGTTAGGCGCAACGGGAGAGGGAGAGGGCCCGAGCTCTCCACGGCGAGAAGATAGGGGCTGTCGATGGAGAAGAAGCGGGACGAGCAGATGCAACGAGAGAAGAAAGGATAAGGATGTTGCGTCAACACGTGGAGCAAAACGCGCGGCTGAGAATAAAGTTGGAATGGTGGACTTGGAGCGTCTGACGCACGTCGGACGTTCGGTCATAAGCATTACCGTTGCACAAAACAAGTCTAGCTACTAGATCTAGCCAGACACACATGGAGGCGGCGGCGTTGGCTAACGCCGGCTAGGTGGCCGCCGCCAGGGTTGTAAAAACGCCGACGACGCTGTTCAAGCTATAGATGCTACTAGACGGCCCCCACGAGGTGTTTAGTATTGCGACTGCGACCATTGTGATTTGAACTTTTTTTCCCAATCTACTGTAGTATGCTGCAACTTGTATTATTGTCTTATTTGTCTTGGCACTACATATACAACTCCGGCCTAACTAAGTTACATGTTTCCTTTACACCCATTATTTGTAGGAAGAAACATTGGCTTTGACAGGTCCATCTCGCGGATTATTTCTCTGTGATTACCTTCTCTTTGAGATTGACCTCGATCAAGATGAGGTGTGACGACGAACAAGTTGCCGATGACATGAGTATAGTCATGTCTCTATAAAGTCCACTGGCTTGTCAACCATAGCATCGAGGTTGCGACTGATGCGAGTACTGTGAAATTGACGTAGGGTTGGGTTGGGCTGGGCTTAGTGTAGGGTGTGCTGCGCTCTCGTCATCTCTCTTCCTGTGCCGCTCCCGGCCGTCTGCCAAGCCAGCCGCCGATGGCTCTACTCCGCCTCCACCTCCACCTCCACCTCCCGAGGCCTCCGCTGCCCGCCCGCCCCCACTGTGCGCCTCCTTCCCCTCTCTCTACCTCACCGTGGCTGTGGCGCTCCCGCCTTCCCGCCGCCGCCTCCTCGCGGCGCCTCCTCTGCTCCACCCACCCGGCCTCACCCCTCGATGCCTCCACCGCCGCCCCGCCCTCCATCGTCGCCGGCCTCCTCGACTATCTCAACGAGTCATGGACGCACTTCCACGCCACAGGTTCATAATTCACTCCCCTCTGCCCACTCATTCTCACGCCTGCACACTGCTCGACGATATTACTTACTACCAGGGCTCCTCTGCCTGTGTATGTTCCAGCTGAGGCCAAGCGCCAGCTGCTCGACGCGGGCTTCAAGCTCCTCAGCGAGAGTGATGACTGGGACCTGCAGCCCGGTGGCCGCTACTTCTTCACGCGCAACATGTCCTGCTTGGTCGCCTTTGCCATTGGGGAAAAGTCGGTACTCACTCGCCTCGCTCCCTTCTTAATCGCAGCATATCCATCCATGCGTTTCAATTGCCACTCCACTCCTTACGAATAATGGACCTAAACTGCTGCAGGTACAGAGTTGGGAACGGTTTCAATATAATTGCCGCCCACACAGATAGTCCCTGTCTCAAGCTCAAACCCAGGTCTGCAACCTTCAAATCTGGTCACCAGATGGTGAATGTGCAGACGTACGGTAGTGGGCTGTGGCACACTTGGTTTGATAGGGATCTAACTTTGGCTGGGAGAGTCATCCTCAAGGCTGCAGATGGTTCCTTCAAGCATAAGCTCGTCAAGCTCACCAGGCCACTGATACGTGTACCCACACTGGCAATACATCTTAACCGGTGATCTCTCACACTCAGTATCCACCTTTTAGGCGCTATCAGAACTGTATATGTTTTTTTTTAAACAAAAAATGGCTCTTCCCCCTTATCTTAGTGAATTTCTTTTCATTTTAGCACAGTGAATTCTGATGGCTTCAAGCCTAACCTGGAGACTCATCTTGTTCCACTTCTTGCAACAAAGCATGAAGAGGCAACTGTTACGAATTCTGATGACAAAAGTTCTAGCTCTAGCAAAAGCTGCCCACCATCCGCTACTTTTGCAGGTACCTCTAAGCCCACCTCTTCGATTCTGCGGCGTGTCCCCTTGGCTGTACTGAAATTTAGTTGAAGATTGCTACAGATGACTTGAAACCATATCTTCTTCTTGCAGATTCTCTCGGAGGAGATTGGTTGTGAGTCAGATGAAATAATTGGTATGGAGTTGAACGTATGTGATACTCAGCCTAGCTGCCTTGGTGGGGGAAACAATGAGTTCATCTATTCTGGAAGACTGGATAATCTTGCTTCATGTTACTGTGCTCTCAGATCTCTCATTGACTCTTCCAAGGCGGCTGAACAATTGTCCAGTGAGAAGGCTATAAGAATGGTTGCTATGTTTGATAATGAGGAGGTATGCTATGTCCACCAAACACAAAAGTTCTGCCCTGTATGAGCTGTATCACAATAAATTTTACCCTGCTGGTGGAAAATATATCTTTGCATTTCTAGATTCCTAATCATCATTAGGAATCCTGTTTAAGATGGCTTATGCTTAAAATGGCCTTAATCAAGAAATAAATCTCTAGCTGTGATTTCAGGGAATGCTATATTTTTTTCTAAAAAAAATGGAACTAATTTGAGATTCGTGTTTGTTCCCTGCACTATTTAGGTGGGTTCAGATTCAATGCAAGGGGCAGGTGCACCAACCATGTTCCAGGCTATGAGACGAATCGTCGATTCCGTGATGCATCAGTCGATGGGGGAGGGAGCTTTGGAACGCGCAATACATTCTTCATTCCTTGGTAAGACTCGAGCATCAGATGTATCCAGTGAGGTAGGATGGAACATGGAACAGTTGTTCTAACTGACTTCTACTGGCCCTTACAGTTTCGGCAGACATGGCTCATGCCCTGCACCCAAACTATCCAGACAAGCATGAAGAGTGCCATAGACCAGAACTACAGAAGGGACTTGTCATCAAGCACAATGCTAACCAACGTTATGCCACAAGTGCTGTTACAGCTTTCCTCTTCAAAGAAATAGCAAGGATTCATAACCTTCCAGTTCAGGTGCTTTTCTGTTTTCTGCACTATGGTTTTACTAGTAGCCTGCTTTACTGCAAGGACATAGTTATGTGTTTGAAAACACATGGATGAGCCATTGAGCTCTGCAACGGCCTAAAAACAAAGGATGATGATGATCTTTTTTTTTTTTGTATAATCTTTTGCTAGTACCACTGAGAAATGCTGAATTATAAAACACAAACATGAATCACTTTAATTTCTTGTCTTAGTCAAATCTCTCTCGTTACTCCATTTATGTTTCGATTGCATTAGATGGGTTTTTGGAAGTACTCAATTGATTTAAATACCATACAGGAATTTGTTGTAAGGAATGATATGGGATGTGGCTCCACCATTGGACCCATACTTGCTTCTGGTGTTGGCATACGGACTGTTGACTGTGGCATTCCTCAGCTTTCGATGCACAGGTATTACAGCTGTTCAACATTCGTTACTGAAATTATGGAAATATGTTTTAGTTCGACAAATGTCTCAAGAATTGCTGTTTTTCCCCTTATTGAAACTTTGCATCACTGAATACTATTGCTTTGCATTGGTTGCAGCATACGAGAAATGTGCGGCAAAGAAGATGTAGACACGACATATAGGCACTTCAAAGCTTTCTTCGAGATGTTCTCCGATATCGACAGGAAGTTGAATGTAGATTTTTAATCCATCAGTGTTCAATGTTTTGAATAATTAATGAAAATTCAAATTGTGGTTATGTAGCATAGCATCAATTTCGTATACACCAACATCCAGTCTGGTTGTACTGTTCAGAACATGACCATGAGTTGAGAAATCAGTTTGAATATATACAAGGTGACACGCTGACAGCTCTGTTTCTTGAAATAACTTGGAAGCCTCTCATTTTTCACTTCGATGCGATTTATATCCGGCTGCATATTGTAAGCTCCTTCTGTTTCTTTGGAAAGAAAAGAAGCATTTTCTTATAACAGTTATGGTTTCCTAAAAAAAGTTAAGCTCATAAGTTGACGACTGCAATCATGTAACTTAGCAACAAACCCGATCACAATTTGTCCACAGTATGGAATCTATCTCCATACTGCTTAATTTGACAAAAGCAGCAGATGGCATTACACCCAGAATGCAATACACTTTTCATTAACTAGGGAAAAAAATAAACAATGATACATCCAGTTGAGTTTTACACTGAACCATGCAGGCAATGAAATCATTGGTGCAAGTGTACTTCTCTTTGCCAAACATTTTCATTAGAATTCTATATAACCTAACTGGATCACAACTGTAAGAAACTGGTAATGATCGTTGGCCCAAATATTTGGGATGGCAAAAACATTGCATCCCATTTCTCGACTGCCTGTGGAATACAAAACTAAGTAGATTGGAGAAACACAATATGCTTCATTTGCTCAGAGGGGCCGCCACTCCCACCATAGATGCCACTGCTGGATAGGAGATCAATCTCTATCCTTTCTTTTACCAGTTATCGACTCAGCCTTATCTTCTTGCAGACTCTGTTGCACCCCGTTAGATGCCTCAATTGGAGGCACTTCCTGGGCAACTCCATTAGTTGTAGGAGCTTCATCAGGTTGTTTGCAGGTCCCTGTCCTGCCAATACAAAGCCAAATCCTAACTCTCTCATCCCCAGACTTCTCTTCCATCGGAACATGCCAAGATCCCACCTCTGACTCCTGTAAAAAAAATTGCATGAGCAACAGAAGATACAGAACTCTAAAAAACTAGAAGAAACCTGGTTACTTACTTGAATCTCTGAAGAATAAGGAGGTGGCATCAGAAGCACAGCTTTTCCTTTATTAAAGGTGTACTTTACCTGCACAATAGCAACAAGTTTATAAATTAGCAATTAATAAGAGAAGACAAGGTCCAATATGTGAAAAAAGTTAAAACCAGGATCAAGGCCTTACAAACTAATTATATTGTTTAGTTGAAACTGGTATTACGAACATGTATGGCCAGGCTTGTGTGGTGATAAATCACGCATGGAGAATGGACATTGAACTCACCCGGTGACGTTGCTTCCACTTTGGGAAAAAGGATGATCCTAGAAGCTCAAATATGTGATCTCTCATCTCATCATTGGTCACGAGCAAACAATTTAGTTTGATTGCTGCATATAGCCAATACCTGCCAGAAGCGGAACATAACAATTAGCAAAAGCGGAAACTCAATATACTACGCGATTGACAATGTTAGTGGTCTGTGGTGTGCAGAATTACAGCATAAAGAGGAAACACCTCCCGGTTTACAAAAAGGAGGCCACAATGTGTTTCCATTGTCTTTCGAGAACTGAGCTTAAATAGAATTGCATAGATACTGAAGGCTAGAAAGTGAGCATTACCAGTCATCATTTGACCCACTTGGTGTAGTGTACAATGCTCCGTTTTCTCTCCAAGTTTCAATCAAATGTCTATTGGACGAATTTTCCATAAGCTTGGCAATTCGTTTATTATGCAAAATGACAAGTGGCCATTTACCATGATATCTACCCCGTAGCTCTGTCACAACGGCGTCCAGCTGCTCTATATTAAGCATGTGAATTTAAACAAGAATTAGCAAGTACCGCACAGCAATATGTCAAAAGTTCAGTGTAAAGTGGTGCACCGACCTGAGTGAAGCTGAAACCGCCCTCCTGCAAAATTTTGTTGATATAGTGCAATATTTGCACCGTCGACTATAGCTTCATAGTCTTTATTTTCTTCCAACCACTCCTACACAAATCACCTTACTCAATCCGTGTTCACAAATGTTTATTGAGCCCAATGCATTAGTTGTAACATAATTTTAAATGACATATGTGTTGTAGTATTACACAGGCCTGACAATCAAAGGCTATGTGCCTCAGAATGTGACAGCATACATGAGCTCATTTTGTCTCAACAAGGATGTGCGAATGAATGTACCCGAAAGTGGCTGAAATTGGCTTTGGTCTCCCTCTCAAGCGCCAAAGCAGCAACAGAATCCGCAAACCTCTGCGTCTCCTCCATGTCAATGTCAACACTAGCGAGCCGGCATTTACACCCCACGCACTGACCGTCAGCCCCAGCTGTCACCCGCTGCACCGTCCAAGGGGCCAGTCCCAAGCCATCCAAGGCGATGGCACCCGCCACCATTCAACACAATGGCGTCCTTGACCTGAGCGGCATCCCAATCAGCTTTACCGGCCATTGCCGCTTTGTCGCTCCTGAACCAACCTTCCACAACTTGCGCAGTCTCCTGGCCGACGCAGTCCACGGTTTGCCTGAGCTTGTGCATATACTCATACACCTTGTCCGCGTCCCCGGCTGTGGAGCTGACATCCAGGAGTGCTGCCAAGTCGGGCTCCTCAGGCGAGACAGCAGCGGCCGCCATGTGGGCCTCGACGGCGTAGGCCTTGGAGGCGTCCCCGGCCCGGCGGAACGCGGCTAGGACAGGGCTGTAGGAGCGGAGGCGCGGGGTGAGGCCGTGCTTGTCCTTCATGGTGGCGACGAGCTCGAAGGCCTCGTCGGCGGCTGAGGCGGGATTGCCGGGGGCGGCGGTGACGCGCGCGAGGTTTGTGATGGTGGCCTCGGATGGCGGCGCCCCGGCCTGGAGCATGTGGGAGAAGACGCGGCGCGCGGCGGCGGCGGGGCTGGGGAAGGAGGATTGGTCGGCGGTGGCGAGGAGGTGGAGGAGCTGGTTGTACTGGTGGGCGGAGAGGCGGGTTGGGGCGTCGGGGTCGGAGACGGCGTGGTCGAACGCGGCCATGGCGGCGGCGGCGTCCCCGCGGCGGGTGCAATCGGTGAGGGTGCGGGAGAGGTCGGGGTTGGGGCCCTTGGAGCCGCGCCGCGGGCGGCGGCGCGTGGCGGTTGCCATTGGCGGCGTGAGCGTGGCGCGGCGGCGGCTGGGGGAGCGGGGAACTCAAGAAGAAGAGCCCTAAGCGGCTTTTTTGGGGTCATTAGCGGCCACAGGCCCATAAGCGGATTGAGCCCACTAGCTTGCTCATCCTTCCCGCGGCGGGCGGACGACGAAAGTGTTATTAGTCCCACATCGCTAAGGCGAGAGGAAAATGCTCAGTTTATAAAGGACAGCAGTCGTCCTCTTCGGCATGCCACAGGATGAAGTGAGCGGGCCTAACCAGCCCTGGAAAGTCCCCGGGCCCTGTGCGCAGCGATGCGCCCACGGAGACGTGGACGGCCCACGAGCCGGCTCTCCCCGCCTACCCTACTCGGTGGGGGGCCGAGACCTGTGTGGAGCCCATTTTCAGGGGGTCGGCTCTGGGTCAAATGGCCAATCTCACACAGTTATTCACTTGGTCCTTTATCTGGACTAACAGAACGGGGCTTACACTCCTGTGGTTAATCTTTTTTTTTTCTTTCCTTCCTGATTGCCTCTTTCTTTTTTTTTCTTTCCTTCCTGGTTGCCTCTTTCTTTTTTTTTCTTTCCTTCCTGATTGCCTCTTTCCTTCCTGATTGCCCAAAGTAAAGAAATGAGGACATTACCAAGGGCTCTGATTGCCCAAAGTACAGCAATGAGGACATTACCAAGGACTCTTTAACTGAACATGGGACGTTTATTGATGCAGCAGGCAGCTGGGCCAAATTAAAAGATGAGTAGTGCCTAGTGGTGTATGCAATTCTTCTGCTACATACTCCCTCCGTCCCAAAATAAATGGGATTGTAGATTTAGACACGCAAACCAATGTTAGATGTAAAATTACCAAATTACCCTTCCTTTATGACGGGCATGTTGGCGCTGAAGCGACCGCCTCGTGATCGCCCGCCGTGGTTGGCGCTCAAGGCATCAGCTGCAGGTAGGTACGGTGGCCGCCGCCGGCAGCCGCGCCGCCCCTTTTGCATGCATGCATGTGTCGCATACTCACACAGAGATGCTAGCTCCTGCCACGCGCAGTACGTACGCAAAGGGCCGGCCGGGCCGGGAGTAGACTTGAGGTGCCTTACTTGTGCGTGCATCTGAATGCTGCTGCACCCCTACTGATGCAGCTTTCTGTGCGTGCCACGCCACAGAAATCAACACACACGTACTAGCTTATTGGCTGTGTTGAGTACACAGAAATCAACCCCTTTCTTTTTTTCGGGAAATTACCAAGAGAGAGGCAATCCCCCCTACTAAATACTATCGGTTTGCACAAGGCTCCAAAATTTCTTATTGGCTGTGTTGAGTTGCAGAGTACGTAGTCCACCAGTCAGCAGCAAATTAAAGTCACAATTCAAATTTGCTCTAGTACGTTCCAAGAGGTTTCCTATCTGTTCCTTCTGGACACATCACACAGTTGTACTTGGTAATGGTAGTAAAAAAACCGTTTTTTATTTTATTTTATTCTAACGTGACTTAAAATTACATTTTGTATGAAACGGGACGCAACCCTTGCAATAATATGTAACTACTAGTGTAACCTGAAATCCAGAGCCTCAGAGAGCACACTTATTTTCCTCACATCTAAATGCATGTGTTGATCAAGGGAGAAAAATGTACAAGAACAAAGGTGTTGCGGTATGCTAAAAAGCTCAAGTGACTTTTAGAAATTTCAAAAATATATTTATATTACTTCCATAATCCTCAAACTTGGAAACATTTGCTTCTGTTGATCATGAAACTATATAAGGATATGTTATACTTTTCTCTCTTCTAAATATACACTATATATAGAATACAGATTCTCGCTCGGGCGGGCATGCGGGGCTGGCACTGCTTTGATTTGTTTGCTTCCTGAAAAAACAGAGCAAGGGCTGAGCGGTAATGCACTGTGATGTGTCCAAGTCATTAGAGTTCGCACGTACAGTAATGCACTGTGTGACCTGAGCGGTATCATGGAGACATGTACGCACGTAATTTAATTGTTATTGGCAGTCTTGGATACAGTAACATGACATATGATACAATTAACACACTGATAGTAGTGATATCTTCACATCATATGTTTAAGTAGTATGTTTTTCCTATCATTTCAGTTTCCAGACAGATGACCCTAGAGAATTTATTAAGCATGCATGGTTCCCATCGTTTCAGTTTCAAGAAAGAAGTCGGGCACTAGGGGATTCATCATCATGCAATGCTAGTAGTGAAGCCAAAGGTCGAATCACCTGTGCAGCTTAGCCATGGAATATAGCTTGATTAGGATGATGAAAAGGTGATTCCTTTCATTTGCCCAATGTAAGTAGTCAACTTAATTACTTTGGCTCTTTGTTGGTATAGTACGTGAGATGCAGTGCCAGACTTTCGACTTGGTGAGGAACTAATTAAGGATACGATGTAGGACACGGACACGAATGCAGGTGAACGTAAAAGTTGGTCGGTACCATGTGTTAGCTTAGCCGCGACGAACTCCGCGCCCCTGAGACTGGGAGGGATCGAGCCGCTTGCATTGCTTGAGGCCAGGCCCCTATAAATTGGCACCTTCCCTGACCTGATTCCACACACCAACAAACACACGCATAGCCATCTCCATCAAAGCCCTCTCTCTCGTGCTCTAGATAACATAAGCAGCAGGCCTCTCTGCTGCAATATGGCTCGGCACCTCTCTGCTGCGCTTGTGGTTGCCGGCCTGGTGGCCCTGCTGTGCGCCGCCGCGGCCTCCGTGTCGGCGCAGTCGCCCCCGCGCCCGCTGCCTTCCAACTACCACGTCATCACCCCGGGCAAGTACAGGAGAGACCAGCAGCTGGCCTGCAACGACGACAAGACCAACAGGACGGCCTGTATGGCCAAGTGTGACAGGCGCTGCCCCAACCAGTGCATCGTGCTCTGCCCGGGATGCAAGACCTTCTGCAGTACGTATATACCTCTTCAAGATCTGATTGAATTGAATTGCTTTCCATCCAAAAACTAACTGCTACTTCTACTTAAGTGTGCGACTTCTACCCCGGCGTGTCCTGCGGCGACCCTCGCTTCACCGGCGGCGACGGCAACACCTTCTACTTCCACGGCAAGAGGGACCAGGACTTCTGCATCCTCTCCGACGCCGGGCTCCACATCAACGCCCACTTCATCGGCAAGCGCAACCCCGCCATGAGCCGTGACTTCACCTGGATCCAGGCCCTCGGGCATCCGCTTCGCCGAGCACCCGCCTGTACCTCGGCGCCGCCAAGACCGCCAAGGTGGAAGCAACGATGTGGACCGCCTCGAGCTCGCCCTTGATGACGAGCCCAGTGAGCATTCCCCGCCGAGGCCGGCGCCGTGTGGGAGTCCGCCGCCGTGCCTGGGCTCACCGTCGCTAGGACCGCCGCCACCAACGGCGTCAGGGTTCACCTCAAGGGGATGTTCGACATCATGGCCAATGTGGTGCCCATCACCGAGGAGGACTCGCGCGTCCACAGCTACGGCCTCACCGACGACGACAGCCTCGCACACCTGGACCTGGGCTTCAAGTTCCTCGACCTCTCCGACGAGGTGCACGGCGTCCTTGGCCAGACCTACCGCTCCGACTACGTCAACCAGCTCAGCGTGAGCTCCAAGATGCCCGTCATGGGTGGCGCGCCCAAGTACGTCGTCTCAGACATCTTCGCAACTGACTGCGCCGTCGCAAGGTTCGGCTCCCGCAAAGCTGCTGGCATCTCCATGGTTACTGCTGAGGCCAGTTGATAAGGATGATTGCACATATATATCGGTCACGCCCCTGCAATAGGGCATTAGATCGAGCATAAATAAATTTGTCGGCACCAATATAATCAGGAGCGTGCAGTGCACTTGTACCATTGTCTTATTTTGTCTCGGAATTCACCCGGTAATCCATTTATTTCCAAACAACAAGTCAAGATCGGAGCCACTATATATATATGTCTCTATCTTTTGAGTGAAGGTACCATAGACAAATAAAATTCCCACAATGACATGGGTGCCCAAAGTCATGAGCTATATCACAAGTACTTTTGCAAACATTTCAATTAAAATAAAAACAATTATGCAAACTCTACTATTTTAGACACATAATATAATTACAAGTCCAGAGACCCTAGCTAGGGTTCTTTGAAAGCAAAAGAACAGAAAAATAGCAAACACTCCTCTAACAATAAAGAGCAAATAGGAATGTCGAAAACATGAGTTATGCTCACGCACGAGGAATCGAAGAAGAAAAATCTTCACATGCGTTCGGTAAACCTATAACCACATGGAAGGTAAATAAACTTGAGCTATAGGTCACTCATTGGGCCAAAAATTCTCTATATACCAGAAATGTCCACGGATGTCCACAATATCCCTTGAATGTCATGGGAGGCAAAAAAGAGCTATAATACATTTTTTTTGTAAAAATATTTTAAATATCTATAATTCATCTAATAAATGCAGAACAAATAGAAAAACAAAAGAGCATTATATAATTCCTCATTAAATGCGGAAAAATAGAAAAACAAACAAGAGATATAGCTCACACAAAAGGGCTAACATGTTTGATAGACCAGCAGTGACATGAGAGCGAAAATAACATGAGCTATAGCATAGGCTGTTCAAGAAAATGCCTTCAAAATTCAAAATATTTTGACCCTTCTAACAATACAAAGCAAATATATGATTAAAAAACATAATCAATAGAAACTTGCAGCTGTGACATGGGAGGCTAAAAATCCAGTAAGTACAAAGAAAATATGATTAAAAACATAATCACTAGCAACTTGCAATCTTGCAGCGACATACTGACATGGGAGGTCAAAAAAGATAGGTCACCATTTTGGGCCAAAAGTTCTTAGGAGGCAATAGAAAAACATGTGCTATGAAAATACAACAAACTAAAAAAAAACTTAGACGTGTCCATATAGCCCTAGAACAACATTGGATGCCAAAGACCAATAGCGCACGATTTTAGTAAAGAGTACCTTGACACTCAAAAACTATCTCATTCAAACAAATCTAGAGCGAATAGAGAGACAAAAACATGAACTATATGTCACATATTTGGCCAAAATGCTCACAAACACTAAATCCATATGGACACATCCAAAAAATAAATTGTAGGTCATCCTTTCGGCAAAAAAATAGCCATAACAGCTCCCTCGTCCCTGAAACGTCATGAGAGGCCAAAACAAATGAGCTATAGCTGCATGCAAGATGGATAATCCATTATTCGTCTTTTGCCCTATTAATCGTGTAGAAACATATATCCGCGACTATATTGAATCTATAAAATAGTTGACAGACGGTATCCACACTTGTGTCCAGTTATTTTTCTTTTGTAATTTGAACGTATGTAGTGCCCGATGGTCTTCTTTAATTTTGATGGCCACAGTACTCCTCCTGTACGTATATTTCAAAATTTTCAATCGACTTATTACACCATTAATTTCTGGAAAAAGTAGAAGCCTTTTATTTGAAGTGTCGTCTATGAAGAATCTATATACCTGTACCTGTTTCATCAATCTATAATTAACTGAGTTTTATTACTCTCCCAAAATATTCCAACGTAATAACCAATCAACTTATTTGAGATAGAGTAGGTTGGCGTTATGAAGTTATCGATCGGGATGGGGCATTCATTTGAAATGCACGCATTTGGTGGACTAACAACTTGTGAAGCGATGCTTGCCGCTTTACGTAAGTCCGCATGCATGCATGACATGTGACAGATCAGATCAGATTGTATTGGATTCCAAGGAAACGGCTGGGGCATCTCATGCATGCAGTGCAAGACCGATCTCCTGCAGGTGGATTGGAATTCCAAGGAAACGGCCGGGCTCAGCTGCTGCATCATGCATATCATTGGGAGTGTGAGAGGAGGCATGGCTATTAGCTGCTGTGTCCTATAAATTGGCATCTTCCCTGACCTGGTTCCTCACCACTCAAATAACCCATCAGAGCTAGGTAGCAGCTAGCTCAACACACAAAAACAGCCAACAATATACGTAATGGCTTCTCGCGCGTGCGTGCTTGCGGTTGCCGGCCTCCTGTGCGCCGCCGCGGCCTCCGTGTCGGCACAGTCACCGCCGCGCCCGCTGCCGTCCAACTACCACGTCATCACCCCGGGCAAGTACAGGAGGGACCAGCAGCTGGCCTGTAACGACGACAAGACCAACAAGACGGCCTGCATGGCCAAGTGCGACAGGCGCTGCCCCAACCAGTGCGTCGTCCTCTGCCCGGGATGCAAGACCTTCTGCAGTAAGCCTGCCTAGCTGCTTGATTTGCCATCTTATAATAACTAATTAATTTGTCCACGTACTATTTCCCTCAATCCAATTAAGTGTGCGACTTCTACCCCGGCGTGTCCTGCGGTGACCCCCGCTTCACCGGCGGGGACGGCAACAACTTCTACTTCCACGGCAAGAAGGACCAGGACTTCTGCATCCTCTCCGACGCCAACCTCCACATCAACGCCCACTTCATCGGCAAGCGCAACCCTGCCATGAGCCGTGACTTCACCTGGATCCAGGCCCTCGGCATCCGCTTCGCTGAGCACCGCCTGTACCTCGGCGCCGCCAAGACCGCCAAGTGGAACAACGATGTGGACCGCCTCGAGCTCGCCTTTGATGGCGCCCCCATTGACATTCCTACCGAGATCGGCGCCGTGTGGGAGTCCACCGCCGTGCCTGGGCTCACCGTCGCTAGGACCGCCGCCACCAACGGCGTCAGGGTTCACCTGGATGGGGCATTCGACATCATGGCCAATGTGGTGCCCATCAGCAAGGAGGACTCCCGCATCCACAACTATGGCGTCACGGAGGACGACAGCCTCGCGCACTTTGACCTCGGCTTCAAGTTCCTCGACCTCACCCAAGACGTGCACGGCGTCCTCGGCCAGACCTACCGCTCCGACTATGTCAACCAGCTCAGTGTCAGCTCCAAGATGCCCGTCATGGGTGGCGCACCCAAGTACCTCTCCTCAGACATCTTCTCCACTGACTGCGCTGTTGCAAGGTTCGGCTCCCACAAAGTCGGCATCTCCATGGTCACTGCTAGGGCCTATTGAAGTTGGCAATAATAACCGTTTGCCCATGCATGCAACTTTGGTTTCGATAGACTATATACATGCATATAGTCATCGGATGCAGTAATAATAAATTTGTTCACTGGTGTTGACGTGGTGAACATATCGTTATGTATGATGGAATTCAATGTTAAATCTGTTTTTGCTTACTACAAGCCTGGCCCGGCCTTGTGAAAACTCCATCCATAACCATATTCGGCATCTTGCGCGGTTCTATGCTGTTCTCTCCAGATCGAGTGTGGGGGCATACATTAATTTGATTGGCAACTAATTTTACTACACGCATTATTCTTAACTGAGATAAATGGACAATCTTTGTGTTGCAACACTTATTGTGGCAAAGAGAAATACCGTATCTGCTATAACTTAAACAAAATTAGGGTAGAAAAAATATGACAATATAGGCTAGGGAGCTAAGAACTTAAGTGTTGTGTTACCGCCTCATATTTTTGGCGCTATCATATCCCACAATATATCTTGCTATGCAT
The DNA here is from genome assembly GCA_015476505.1 of Urochloa ruziziensis. Lineage (NCBI taxonomy): Eukaryota > Viridiplantae > Streptophyta > Magnoliopsida > Poales > Poaceae > Urochloa > Urochloa ruziziensis. The sequence continues at coordinate 63,239,300 of CM027122.1, read as the reverse complement.
CTACCTTGCTGCTGCCTTGGATGCCCCTTTAATTTGCCTCCGGCCATTGGGATCGCCTTCACCACTGTTAATGAAGGCACGAAGAGTTCATACTGGGCAAGTGGAGTTCAAGGTGATGTGCGGTGTGTGCCACCTTTTGTTTTTTTTATTATGTGAGATGTTATACGGCACTTTTATTTGTGTGAGATGTTAAGATAAACACTAATGCATATCATCAGCATATGTTCATATACATACATGTCCACTCATATCTATGAATAATTGCGTGTACACTTGACACCTATATGATGAATAAACATCGTGACAGATCGATCTTGAGATTGACGTGCCCATGAATTTTCAGATTGCACATGGATGATAAAATCACTGATTTTGTCATCGGTTCCTTTAATTCTCTCTCTCCGCGCATCTGTTTTGTCTCAAATTAAAGAAAGGTTGAGGTGCAGTGCTAGTTAATTCTAGCCGCATTTTGGTTCCCCATTTACTTTGTTAAAATAGAAATTTGAGTGCTATGGACAGGAAGCTCACTTATTTATTGCTGCTAGTCGGCGACGAGCGCTGGTATCGAGTAGGTTGACCTGAGCAAGGCGACGAGCGCGTGGCTTTCACTGAATGTTGTGGGCCAGAACCAGAGATCACAGAGATCTGTCGATGGATCGGGCAGGTTCCTGCCTGCAACTGCAATGAACACACGCATAGGCATAGCTACGTACTGGTATTTCCGTCTTTACAGCTGGAAATGAACATATACTCCACACAGCACAGAGTATGCATGCGTATACGCTAGGCTTCTTGCATTATACTACTTTGTCCCCCCGTACGCGACTTCCCATACAAGCCGCTTGAGCTCCACTTCAGGGAGCTTCAAATCAATTCTCTTGAGGTCAACGCAGCACCTATCTAGTAGTCCATAAGAATCCCTTCCCTTCCCCGCTGGGTCTGCAGCAGCAAGATCAGAGATCAGAGATCGATCGAGCTAGCTTATTAATTGCACCATCATCTGCTGCCGCCCGCCCGGTCAAGCTTACTGACGATGGCGAGGCGCGGCGGCATGGTGGCCGTCGTGGCGCTGCTTGCGGCGGCGCTGTCGTTCGCCGGCGTTGCATCGGCGGCGGCCGGGCTCAAGGGAGGCCGCGGGAAGCCGCCGGGCAACTCCAAGTTCGTGACGCTGACCCCCAAGACGTTCGGGCACAAGCGCAACTACCAGGTGTCGTGCGCCGACGAGGGCGGCCCGGCCTGCTTCGTGGGATGCCCAAAGGAGTGCCCCAACAAGTGCCTCGTCTTCTGCGCATACTGCCTCAGCTTCTGCAGTACGTATATAGCTCTTCTTTCCTAGCTAAATATGTATATATGCTGATATATCGATCGATCGATCCAACATATATATATATATGTAACAGTGTGCGACATCTTCCCCGGCACGTCTTGCGGCGACCCCCGGTTCACGGGCGGCGACGGCAACACCTTCTACTTCCACGGCAAAAAGGACGACAACTTCTGCATCGTCTCCGACGCCGACCTGCACATCAACGCGCGCTTCATCGGCAACCACAACCCGGACCTGAAGCGCGACTTCACCTGGGTGCAGGCCCTCGGAGTCACCTTCGGCGCCGCCGGCCACCGGCTCTACATCGGCGCCCGCAGGGCCGCGGAGTGGGACGAGGAAGAAGACCACATCCAGATCGCCGTCGACGGCGAGCCCGTCGACATGCCGGAGGCCGTCAAGGGCGCCCGGTGGGAGTCGACTACCTGCAACGGCCTCTCCGTCAGGCGCATGGACAGCGTGAACACGGTCATGGTGGAGCTCGCCGGCGTGTTCAGCATCTCGGCCAACGCCGTGCCCATCACCGAGAGGGACGACCGGGTCCACAAGTACGGCAAGAGGGAGGGCGACAGCCTGGTGCACCTCGACCTGGGATTCCGGTTCCACAACCTCACCAGCCTCGTCGACGGCGTGCTGGGCCAGACCTACCGCCCGGGCTACGTCAGCAAGGTGGACATCAAGGCCAAGATGCCCATCATGGGCGGCGCACCAAAGTACCACTCCACGGGCCTCTTCTCCACCGACTGCGCAGTCTCAAGGTTCCACCGCACCGCCGCCGTCGTCACAACATTCGCCTCTTAAATCTAGCTAGCTTAATATATATATATATATATATATATATATGCCGCGCCATATGGCAGCAGGAAATAATTTAAGTCTACATACAATACAACAACAATATCTATCCATCTCCATCTCCATCGTCTTGCATTGCATTCTGTAGGGTCCTATATGCACGAACCCTAATCTGACAACGGAACAAATACACAAACCCTTGTCCTTGGAAGCCGCAACAGAGGCGATCAGGCAGAGATCACAAAAATGCGGCTCCTTATCCGGATACGACGACGACGATGAGGAATAAACGTATGAGTTCCTTGAGTGCACAACAATGTGCGCCTTCATTCACTTTTTCGTAACACGTTTAAGTAGGAAACATCGTATAATTATGTGGCACAGGGGTGGTAATGGAGCATGACCCATATGCCCTCTTCACGGTCCAACTCGACCCTAATCATTTATAGATCAAATTTGTATAGAATTTTGACCCAATTCATTTAAGGTCCGATCTTTAAATTTGTTAGTATAAAAAATTGGGCCCGTTACCAGGATGTAGGCATAACGGGAGGAAAACGGGCACCGAACCAGTCCTAACGTCTAGAGAGGGGGGTTTCGCAAAAAAAAAAAAGGGTCAAGGGGGGGGGGGGGGGGGGGGGGGTTGTAGTCTCACGGTTCTGTTTGAGAGTAAGGTAAGAGCTTAGGAGGTAATCGACACCTTTTCCTTTTCTTTATTACCATTACACTTCAATAGAAAATGTTCTGTTACTAGAAATTCTACGGAGACAAAAGAAATATGAAGATAAAAAATATTCCATTGACATTATTGGAAACTTTGTAGAATTTATTGGTGAAAGTTTCACATGTTAAATTGTGTAGTACTTCCATGGGAAGAAGGACATATGAAACTTGTGCATCCTCTCTGACTCCGACCTGCACATCAACGCGCACTTCATCGGCAACCACAAGTCCACAACCCGCACATCAAGCGCGGCTTCATGTGGGTCCAGGCCCTGGCCGGGCGTAACCTTCGGCGCCGGTAACGTGCAGACAACGTATCACCGTAACATGCTGTTAGATTGATCTCTTCACCAATGGGCCCAACGGTCCATTGGGCCCTTGATCCGCGCCCTGATCGGGGCGCCCAACCCTACATGGTTGGTGGGCCCCCGTCACACTGCGCTATAAAGAGAGGTGGGGGCCGGCGGCTCGCAGTACGAGGTTCACCGCTAGCCGCCACACCCCACCGACACAACCCTAGACCGATCCTAAAGGGGGCGCAGCCAGTGACGGGAAGCACCGCCGCCACTGCCACGCCGCCGACGCCGTCCCAGACGCCGGCCTGCCTCTACACCGCCCGTCGCCGCCCGTGCGCGGACTTCACCGACAGAACGCGATGTCCACCTCGGCGGCTCTTCCCCAAGGCGAGGGTATGACCACTGTTATCCACTCTCCTCTCTATCTCTCGGTTTTTCCCTATGGATCAACAACTAGACAAGTTCTTCATGGTTTTTCCCCGCTAGATCCTACTGCTAGTGTTCTTGGGTAATAACATTGGTATCAGATAGCCGAGTCTAGCCAGTAGACCTAGATCGGGGTTGCGTTCGGTTTTGGATCGAGAACGAACCACAAACAGAAAAGAGAAAGATCATGTCGGTCCAGATCGAAAGAAAGAAGAAAGAAAAGAGGGGGTTCAAATCGAATCCAAAGAAACGAAAAGAAAACAGAGGAGTCAAACCCTTAAACCTAACCCTAGATCCCCTACCCGAAACCCTAGATCCCAGCACAGAGGAAAGAGGCGGCGGCGCTAGAAGCGCTTACCTTCCAGGCGCTCCTCGCCGCCGTCCACAGTCACCACGCAGAGGGACGCCTCGCGCGGCACAGGGGAGGGGCGGATCGAGGCGGCCTGTGTGGCGCCTCGTCTTCACCTCCGGGGTGCAGCCACGAAGCCGCTCGACGGCGGCGCGCTCACCCTAGGGCGAGCGCGCGCGCCGGCGAGAGGGCTCGCGGCGGCGCCATCACGCTCCTCCGGCGAGAGGGCTCGCGGCGTCGCATGCCTTCGGGTCTTTTCATCGCGAGAGAAGCAAGGGGGAGCAGAGCATCTGGTGTTTGGGTCTGGGGAGAGGAGCCGCCGGCCATGGCGCGGCGGCGGAGCGAGCGGCGCGGCGGCGAGGCCACCGGCGCACGCGAGCCCGACGGCTTCGGCGAGAAAGGGGAAGGAGAAGAGTGGAAATGTTTTAGGGTTAGGGTTTCTAATCGGGGGTGGGGGTTTTTAAACCGCCGAAATCGACGGACAACCGTCGATCTTGATCGACGGCTGTGAGCAGCTGGCGGCCGCTGGGCCGGTTTTGGCCCACGCGGGCATAGAGTTTCCCGGCCCAGGCCCAGGTTGCGGCCTGGGACGCGGGCGAGCGCGGTGCGGCCAGCTGGGCCGAGCCGCGAGTATTGGGCCGTGAGCGGAGCGCGCACGAGCGAACAGTGGGCCGCGCGGGTGTTTTTCGGCCGCGTGCAAAAGTAGGAGGAGGTTTTTTAGACTTTCACCTGTGGGCTATTTTTTCAAATGGGCCGAAAGTTAAAGTTTCCGCACAGTTTCGTCTTTTATTTTATTTTAGCATTTTCAGAAGCATTTTCTTGATGAATTATGTATAGTTTTGATGCCTATTCAAATTTGAACCAACGGGATAATTTGTCTAGCGAAAAGTTACAATTTTTTTTACAGTGTATTGCTTCTGAATTTGCATAAATTTTATAGTTTCTGCTGCGTAAAGTTAATCTATTGCTCTTTAATTTAATTGGAACCAACGGGAAAATTAAATTTTGAGCAAGTTTAAAAAGTTTATTACTTGAAATAAATTGTGGCAATTTTATTTTCTGACCAACGTTGTTAATATTATTGTCATGATTAAAGAATATGTGCATTTATTTCTATTTCTGCCCAACGGTGATGTAGATTTAAATTGCATAGGCAGTTGTATATATTATTTTTGACCAACGTTGGAGTTAATATATGCAATTGTTGTTATTATTGTTCTCACCTTTACTCGTGACTTTCAGGAGGTCACTACTTGATGACTTGCATCAAAGAGATTCCAAAGCTCAAAGGGGACAACTACGCAGAGTGGAGGCAGAAGCTTGACTTGGCTTTCGCCTGTGGAGAGGTCACATGGGTGCTAAATGCACCAAAGCCCGTTGAGCCGGAAAAGATTGAAAGAGAGGCTGCTGACACTGATCAGACATGGGAGAAAAAGGAAAGAGATCATGCTCAGGCAGTAATGTCATGGAGCATAGAGAACAGGACATGGACCAATGCTAACACAAAGTGCATGTTGGTCCTAAAGAATGTGATTGAGCCAGCTATTTTGGGCTCTATCGAGGAGGTTGAGTCCGCTGGTGACTACCTTCAAAAGATAAAGAATCAGTTTACTGGTTCTTCAAAGACTTATGGTCTTCAGCTGATGAGGCAGCTGATTACACAGAAGTACACAGGTGGTGGCATAAGAGAGCACATCCTCATGATGTACAGTTTAAATTCAAAGCTGAAGCCGCATGATTTGGAGTTTACTCCAAAGCACGTGATGACTATGGTCTTTGCTTCACTGCCTAAAGAGTTTGATAACTTTGCCACCAACTACAGTTTGATCCCAGACAACTGGGACATGGAAAAGTTGATTGCCATGTGTGTTGAGGAAGAGGACAAGATCAAAGAAAGAAATAATGGTTCTCTCAACTATGTGAGAGACAACAAGAAAAAGAACTTCCAGACAGGCTCTTCCTCAAAGAACAATGGCAAAGCTCCCATGTATCCACAGCAGAACCAGTCTCAGAATCAGCAGAAACCCTTTCCAGTGAAAGAGGGTCAGTGCCTTGAGTGCAAGAAGTTTGGACACTACAAGAAAGAATGTCCACAGCACCTAAAGAAGATCATGGCAAAGCATGGTGAGAACATTATATCTTTTGTAAATGAATCCCTGTATATAAAGTATTCCAAATCTACTTGGTGGATTGACTCAGGTGCAACGGTTCATGTTGCAAATTCTTTACAGGGATTCCTTTCGACGAGGACTACGCAAAGAAGAGAAAGACACGTTGAAGTTGCGAACGGAGTCCAAGCTGAAGTAGAAGCTGTGGGCGACATCTGCTTAGTACTAGTTGATGGCTTCGAGCTTGTACTTAGAGATGTTCTTTATGTTCCTTCTTTAAACAGAAACTTAATAAGCATTTCCCGCTTAGACACAGACGGTTATGATTGCCATTTTGGTGGTGGCAAATGTGAGATTTATTTTGATAATAATTGTGTTGGTGTTGCTTTCCTTCACAATGAGTTATATTTGTTGTCACTTTGTGATAAAGTTCATACTGTCTGTGATGTGAATGTGATTGTATCCTCGTCAAAGAAAAGAAAGAGAACTCATGGTATGTCAGCGAAATTATGGCACTGTCGTTTAGGCCATATTTCGAGGGGGGGAGAATAGAGAGCCTCGTAAAGAATGAAATTCTTCCTCCATTAGAGTTCTCTGACTTAGAACAATGTATAGATTGTATTAAAGGAAAATACGTAAAGCAAATTAAAAAGGGAGCCAACCGAAGCGCAGGAATTTTAGAGATAATCCACACAGATATATGTGGTCCTTTTCCTGTGAAAAGCATGGATGGCTATGACTTGTTCATAACATTCACAGATGATTACTCCCGCTATGGTTATATTTATCCAATTAAAGAAAGATCGGAAGCGCTGGATAAATTTAAAATATTCAAAGCTGAAGTTGAAAATCAGCTTGATAAAAGAATTAAAGTAGTAAGGTCTGACCGTGGGGGGGAGTACTACGGTAGACATACCCCATATGGACAGGTTCCTGGACCTTTTGCAAGGTTCTTACAAGAGAATGGTATAGTAGCCCAGTACTCCACGCCGGGCGAGCCTCAGCAAAATGGAGTAGCAGAAAGGCGTAACCGTACACTGATGGATATGGTGCGCAGCATGATGAGTTACTCCACTTTGCCATTGAGTTTGTGGATGGAGGCATTAAAAACCGCTATCCATATTCTTAATAGAGTACCAAGTAAATCGGTGCCTAAAACACCGTATGAATTATGGACTGGAAAAGTACCCTCTTTAAACCACTTGCGGGTCTGGGGGAGCCCAGCTGAGGCTAAAATGTTTAACCCAAGCATTGGGAAGCTAGATCCCAAAACAGTAAGCTGCCATTTCATTGGCTATCCAGAAAAGTCAAAAGGTTTTCGTTTCTATTGTCCAAATGGATATACAAAGTTTATGGAAACGAGACATGCTATTTTTCTAGAGGATGAAATGATGAGGGGGAGCACGGTTGTGAGAAAGGTTGATCTTGAGGAAAAGCGGGTGTATGTGCCTATTCCAATGATTGAGGAGCCATATTTCTCACTGCCTGTTCTTGCTGCGCCGTCAGCTCCTGTTGCTACGACGCCAGCACCTGTTGTCACTCCGCCCGTGTCAACATTGGGTGAAGATCCAGCACCTGTCCTTCAGGAGCCGATTGAACCCATTGTAGCACAGGAGGAAGAGCAACCGCCCCACATAGAAAATGTGCCAGAAGATGAGGCACATAATGTGCCAGAAGATGAGGCACAGAATGTGCCAGAAGTTGAGGCACAAAATGTGCCAGAGATACAGGCCCCTGGCAGGCCTAGGAGAGTCAGAAAACCAGCCATTCCTGATATTTATAAAGTTTATAATACAGAAGTGGTTACAGATGAGTATCATATGGAGGGCGATCCCACTTCATATGAAGAAGCCATGAGAAGTGCTCACTCATCAAAGTGGCTGGAAGCCATGGAAGATGAGATGAAATCGATGAGTTCCAACAGTGTTTGGGACTTAGAGGAAATTCCTAAAGGAGCCAAAACAGTAGGCTGCAAATGGGTCTACAAAACTAAGTATGACTCCAGAGGGAATATAGAAAGGTTTAAGGCACGACTTGTGGCAAAAGGGTTTACACAAAGAGAAGGGATAGATTACAATGAGACATTTTCTCCAGTCTCATGTAAGGATTCCTTCAGAATTATAATGGCATTAGTGGCACACTTTGATTTAGAGTTACATCAGATGGATGTAAAGACGGCATTCCTCAATGGTGATTTGGAGGAAAATGTTTACATGGCTCAACCGAAAGGTTTTGTCGTGAAAGGAAATGAAAGTATGGGATGTCGCCTAAAGAAATCCATTTATGGATTAAAGCAAGCCTCTAGACAGTGGTATTTAAAGTTTGATAGTATCATAAAGAAATTTGGGTTTAAAGCAAATGTGGAGGACAATTGCATTTATGCAAAGTTTAAGAATGGAAAATATATTTTCCTAGTCCTGTATGTGGATGATATCTTGCTTGCTAGCAATGATATTAGTCTGCTACTAGAGACAAAGAAATTTTTGTCCTAAACTTTGATATGAAAGATCTTGGTGAAGCGTCGTATGTCTTGGGCATTGAGATTCACCGAGATAGAAGAAATGGGGTTTTAGGACTGTCACAGAAGGCATACTTAGAAAAGGTTTTAAAAAGATTCAGTATGCATGCGTGCAGACCATCGCCTGCTCCCATAGTCAAAGGTGATCGACATGGGCATTTTCAGTGTCCCAGCACTGAATATGAAAAGGAGCGTATGAAATCGGTACCGTATGCTTCCGCTGTTGGAAGCTTGCAATATGCTCAAACATGTACACGCCCTGACATAGCTTTCGTAACCGGGGTTCTGGGCAGATATCAAAAGAATCCAGGAATAGATCACTGGAATATGGTAAAGAAAGCTATGCGTTATCTACAGGGCACAAAAGGCCTCATACTTACTTACAGAAGATCTGATTCCCTAGAGATAAAAGGGTATTCAGATTCAGATTTTGCGGGGGACCAAGATGATAGAAAGTCGACGTCGGGATATATATTTACTCTCGCAAAAGGAGCGCTATCGTGGAGAAGCTCAAAGCAAACTCTCACTGCATCATCTACGATGTATGCTGAGTTCATAGCATGTTATGAGGCTACAGTGCAGGCAATGTGGTTAAAGAAATTTGTACCCGGTCTAAGAGTGGTAGATTGTATTCAAAGGCCACTCAGAATGTACTGCGATAATGAGCCCGCAGTATTCTATGCTCACAACAACAGATCAAGTAATGCTTCCAAACCTATAGAGATAAAGTTTTATGTTGTGAAAGAGAAAATCCAGGATCAAACTATAAGTCTCGAGCACATAAGAACAAAGAATATGCTAGCTGATCCGCTAACGAAAGGCCTCCCACCCAGTGTGTTCAGTGAACATTTAGCCGGCATGGGTTTAAGGGAAAGCCTAAGATCCTTGGATTGAAAGGGCCCGAAAAGAGAAAAGTTTTTGTTTCAACACAGAGAGGTGTGTTGTAGCTGTTGATTCTATCGGCGTGAGACCGTGACGATGATATAGTTCTATACACTAATCCATGATGAAACAAATAAAAGTGAAAAGAAGAAGTTAAAAGTATACGGTGAGATCAAGGGGGAGAATGTTAGATTGATCTCTTCACCAATGGGCCCAACGGTCCATTGGGCCCTTGATCCGCGCCCTGATCGGGGGCGCCCAACCCTACATGGTTGGTGGGCCCCCGTCACACTGCGCTATAAAGAGAGGTGGGGGCCGGCGGCTCGCAGTACGAGGTTCACCGCTAGCCGCCACACCCCACCGACACAACCCTAGACCGATCCTAAAGGGGGCGCAGCCAGTGACGGGAAGCACCGCCGCCACTGCCACGCCGCCGACGCCGTCCCAGACGCCGGCCTGCCTCTACACCGCCCGTCGCCGCCCGTGCGCGGACTTCACCGACAGAACGCGATGTCCACCTCGGCGGCTCTTCCCCAAGGCGAGGGTATGACCACTGTTATCCACTCTCCTCTCTATCTCTCGGTTTTTCCCTATGGATCAACAACTAGACAAGTTCTTCATGGTTTTTCCCCGCTAGATCCTACTGCTAGTGTTCTTGGGTAATAACACATGCATGCAACGCAGGGTCCAAATAATGCATGGTGTCTGCTAACATTTAAAAAAAAAAAACCTGACTAGCTACTAGCTCGCTATCCAGTAGCCATGCATGTGTCGTGACGCCGAAGCGTCCACCAAATTGAGAGCTGTCTGTAGGCCTGTAGCTGTTTAATTTGCTTGCCCATCAAGTGATGATCATGTGCGGTTCATTTCATGGCCTACTACATTCACTTGTGAATGTATACAACCAATAAATGCATTGAGCACTTACACTCCAACCCTTCACTTAGAGGAACTAAAAATGACAAGAATAATAATAAAAAAGCTAAAGACTAAGCGAGAAAACCAAAACTAAGCGTCAATCTTCATCAGTGTCATGCTCCAAACTTGTATTATTCACGCTCCGTAACAATTCTTCACCTTTCTCCTCCACTTAGAGACATTTGATGACGAAGTAGTTACTGCCACAATATACGCGATCTCAAGAACGGCACTGCAGGCTCTACAACTCCATAGCCTCAAGGAGGCGCCAAAACCACCGCCGCCGCCCGAACTGACTTTGGTTTGAAGGTTTTCACCTCCAGATGAAGACGACACAATCCTTCCAACGGCGCCTTCAAGAAGGGGAGCGATGCACAATCATCGCCGCCGTCGATCGATACAAGACCGAATAGAGCTTTCGCCCAAGAAATCTGCCAAGAGCACCACCAGCAACACCAATGGCTCCGGCGGTGCATGTTCCCACTAAATCTGCCATAGGCATCCATCCCAGGGTCACACGCCACTGTAGTCGCCTCAATGTCGCCGACCACCAACGTTGCCCATCACGGGAATGCTACCATCGGCACCATCGGCGGGGGCCTATGCCTGCAGCAATCATCCGCGAGCACGCCTCCAAACAAATGGGCACGCTTAGCATCTGCATCCCCACCAAGCCCACCGGCCACCGCCGCCGCAGTCACCTCGTCGAGAATCGCCGTCCAGATCTAGAACATGCAAGGGAGCAGGAGAGGTAGATGATGAGGCACCAAAAACCAGCTGAGCAGCTGATGGAGCTAGCCATCGACATCTGCCTGTCGCAGCCTGCCGTGGTAGACGGGTCTTGCCATCGTCCACCACGCCGCGGGATGCCTGAGCTCGAGCCGGGCGTAACGAATCCATGTTTGCTTCCCAGGCCTGGCCGACCGGCTGTCGCCGCCGCCGCTAGGCCTCGGACGACCGTCGCCGTCGCCACCATCGTCGTCGGGGGTAGGCCGAAGGGTGTTGGAGCCGGGCGGGGCAGATTCCGCCGCCCCACACCCGTCGTCGTCACCAAGGCCTGCTAGGCTAGGAAGCCTCGGCATAGCCGAGCTTTACCGCACCCACGATGCCTGTTTGGTGACCCGCCCAATTGGATCTAGCAGCCGGCGGTGAGCTTCCTCACCCCGCGATGGAGAGAAATGGAGACCCGTCGTCGCTTTCCTCACGCCCGCACGGACTTCCATCCGGTGGTGCACTCGGGCGGCGCGCGAGGAAAGAAGAGGAGGGAGGTGGTTGTCCGCCGACGGCGCCCAGGGTTGCCGCCCGACACGGTTCATTTCATTTGGAACCAAGAAGATGGTGAGAGAGGCCCTCAGATGCTCATGTGATGGGTCAGAGAACGAATATGTGTGTATGGAGAGTGATATTCTGAAAGATTTTATGTAATACAATCCTTCATAGTTTTCTTGCTTTATGATACGTACGATGAGGTCACAAGACACTTTGATCAATGCTCATTCGGTTAGTTATTATATATACTTTGACGTACGGTTGGTAGTTTTTACAAATTTTAGTCTGAAAATGTTAAATTTATATGGATACATAGATTAATTTATCTTAGAATGTAGTATTTGTTAGATATTATACCTATGTTTACTAATCCCTCCAATCACAAATCTTTCTCACAGTATTAATAATGTTCGTAGCCAACAAAGTAATTTTTTTTTCTTTTGCTTAATTTCTGCTCCACCAATGCAATGCAAGGAGGAGCAGCTAGATATATAAAGAAAGCCGCGCGCCTGCTTCCACTACTTGCATTGTTATCGACCTAGCTGCTAGCTCTGCTCTCTGATGACTTACTGCTAGCTCATTTCAGATGATACATATATATATATAATATAGCCCCACTTGAAATAAAATTGGGAGTACGTGGCATGTAAGTTGGAATTTCTAATCTTGGCTGTGCAGTGCTGCGGAGAAAGAAGAAGGAAATGGCGTGGCATTTCATCTATCATATCCTTGACTTGAAGCACATCGTCGGATCCATCTATTACTTGCGGTAGCTTAGCCGACCTGCGTTCTGCCTGCAACTTGTTGGTGGGAACGACTGAATGCGAGTACGTACGTAGGAAGAAGAGGAACCGTACCCGTACGTAGGGTAGCATCGACAACAGGTACGTACACATCATATGTAATTATCAGGATGATGTTGCTTGCATTGCATTATTGGATTACAAGGGAAGCAGGACTGCATAATAATTTGCTTAGCCGGGACTCAAGGGCTCAAGGCTAGCTAGCTCCAGCGAACGATATGCTCCAAGCAATCAACCAGCCCGTCTCAGCCCAAACATGCATTATCTTCTACTATATCCATGTCAATACTAGCTGTGTTCAAACCTCAGCGCTTCGTAATCAACAAGCAGTTCTGGGATTCGCAGCAAAAAAAATGAAGCAGAAAATATATATATATTTTTGAGAATCAGAAAATAAAATAATCAAACAACAATCCTCGTGGGCCTTGCCACTTTGGAGTTGGGCCTTCAGAGCGAGCGGCCCGCCCATCAAACAAACAAACAAACAAAACTCTCTGGGGCTGCTGGGGGGAGATAGAATTTGCTGAAGCAATCAGCCCATAACCATGTCCTTCCCCGGCGGCGACGGGGAAGACGCCGCCGTCGCCGGCGACCCCGTGGTTCTTGAGATCACAGACACATCCTCCTCTCCTCGCCCCCCGCCGGTCTCCGTCTCCGACCTCTCGCGCTTACATCCGCTTCCGTCTCCAACCGTCACCGTTCGCGCCGACCGCCGCAGGCAAGCCACTGCTCTCCCATCTCTAACTACCCCCCCTACCTGATTCCTTCCCTTTGATGATCTAATCCTATCTTGTGGTGGGTGAATCGTAACCACCAGGCTAATCGAGAGCTCCTCCTACTTCCGCGCGCTCCTCGGCGGCAGCTTCAGGTAAGCCAAAACACAAGCCCCCCTCAAACGCTCAAGCTACGCATTAGCTTCAAATGGGTAAAAACTACTCACTGCCGCTGTGCGTGCAGTGAATCGGGAAGAGAGCATGTGCAGGTCGGCTGCAATTTGGAGGCTGCCGTGCAAGTGCTACGCTACCTGTTTCAGCCTTCCGAGAGCTTCACCATCACGCACCACAATTTCCTCCCGCTGCTGGAGGTATCCACCCCTGCATGCACTACATGTGTACTACTCATTGTCAGAGTCCCTAACTTCATTTATACTTCAGGGAGCTTTGTTTCTTGTTGTTGAGAGCCTTCTAGTGGACTGCGAAAGGTGGTTCCGCACCATGGCCTCTCAAACTTGTGCCGCATTAGTTCCACTGGATTTCATAATTGAAGCCTGGTACTTTGCTCAAGAGCATGGTTAGTGTCTTCTTCTTTGGTGCTCTGGTATTCGTATATCTTCAGGTTTTATCAAAATCTAGTTGATTCCTGAAACTTCTTTGTTCACTATGGCTATGGTTGCAGGTGTTACTTTTGTTCAAGACATATGCCCTGAATATCTAGCTCAGAATTTTGTAGGTACATCATAATGCATTGCAGTATTATGAATATATTATATTTTGTGCATGTTCTTTCAATAATTTGTTTCCTTGCGATGTTTGGTTCCTTTCTGTATGCTCATGCATTATCTGATGTGTTTTCTGTATCATTACCTTGCGTGAACCGTGCAGGCACATGTTATTTCAAGGAGGTCATTCAATAAAATACCTTATGATTTGTTGTGTTCAACCGTTGAATGTCCACATCTGACAGTTGATAGGTTTGTTGCATCATTTCTCACTGTTGTTCCATAACTTGATTTGTATGATTCCTTTCTATGAAGCAAAATAATTCGCTATCCTTGTCCAGTGAAAAACAATTGTGTGAAGCGATTTTAGATTGGGTTTCAGAAAATATGAAACCCTGTGAACAACCAAATCCCAACTCAGTAGATGGCCACCTCTTCCTTCTTAGCAAGGTACTCATCTGCAACATATGTGAGTAATATTAGTGTCAAATCCATGCTGAACCCTTCTACTTCTTCTCTAGTGTGCCCACCAAGCACCTGACTGTGTTCATTTATGCATACCTTTTTTGTTTAACTATTTCCACAGGTGAAGATATGCCTTTTACCATTGGAATTTGCGACAGGTACAGCTTCTCAATCAGTAACGTTTATGTGATCACAGTTAGTTCTCATGTTGGCTCATTTTTATTTTTAGGAACAAAGAGGCATTGGTTTGACTTCGGAAACAACAGCGTATGTACAATTCTTAATCTTCTCAAGGACAGTTTCAAAACTCTGATGGGTGCCATTGCTGATGGTAATTTGGAGGGATATTGCATTCGAATAACAGAATATTCAAAGGTTTTCTTTTGCATTCCCTTCTGTTGTACTAATATTCTTGTGATACATTTAAGCTGTCTTGAGCTCTTGACCTTTACGATTCGTTCTTTCAGGTTCTTGTTGCTTTGCAAAAACTATGTTATTCGTTTAGTGAAAGGAACCTAATGCAACCTCTTCATGCAAAAACAGTTGCTATCTAATATGATTAAATGCTAGTAAAATATGTGAAGTATATGCTACGAAAAACTTTAGGTTGACTAGATCTTCTTAAAGGCTCGTGCGCTCTGATTTTTTTTCCCCTATGCCAACTGGCTTACTTATTTTCCTTCATGAAATTAGTATTCGACCATCATGGTTCAGAGCAGGACATGCACTTTGTATAATCTTAACGGACGATGGTTTTATTTTGCAGAACATAGTGCTTTCAGGATGTCCACAAATAACTACAGCATTCTTGTACATATCTGTTCTCCCTACTGATCTGGATGTTTCGTTGAAGAGAAGAATAGTAAGTTCGTACACCCAGGTTGATCACCGAAGCTTTATTCTTTATGATGAACTGGAGAAGGCTGCTAAAACCTTATCATTTAGGAATGTACACATGGTGGATCTTTCAAAATGCCCAAATGTTCATTTTGGTGCAGCAACAGACTGGTTGAAGTTGGCTTTTCCAGAACTAAGGATATTCAGAGCTTTACATTGTTTGGCCTTTTGTTTTGATGATTTGTTATATCTGTTACTTAGATGTCCATGGATTGATGAAATTGATATGACTATTGATACAAGCACCATAATACCCAAACAGTCAATAGTCTCTTCTAGTTCTGAAGTACTAGGCAAAATGAAGCAAAATCCAAGAAGATATTACACACTGTGTCCACCATATGACAGGCAACTTAATTCAGTTTCCTCAAATATATCAAGACTCATATTGGAAGGCAGAAATGATATTGATGGTAATAGAAAAATTTTAGCTTATTGTCCCTTTCTTTGCAGCGGGTGCATATGGTCATTGACTCATTACCTTACTGGAAAGCAATTAACTTCTTTTCCTTGTGCACATGCAGATGTGGACTTGCTGCGGATATCTGTGCTAAAATATTCTCTCTGTTATATAAACATTAGAAACTGCACACTGTTGACAGATAATGGTATTTCAAACCTTCTCCTGAAGTGTACAAAGATCCATTCGATGGTTGTTTCTTATACTTCTTTTGGCAATCAATCAATTCAAACACTATGCACTACCGATCTTCCTAACCACAATGATGGACATGCTCATGTTATGGCATTTAATATACAAGAGTTACATCTGGGTGGCTGCAGAGGTAAAACCAACTTCCCTCTGTTACATGCCTGTGGTCCCTCCACAACTGAGTAAATGATAACTTAGTTAGGACAGCACACAGCAGAAATACGATGATGTGCTTGTTTTATGATTTTCGTTAATCATTGTGGTCAGCTTGCACTGCAGCCATATGGTCGTGCTAGCTAATTAGATTTATATCTATATGTAGGTATTGACGCTGCTGCTTTGTCCCAGCTAATGAGCATTATAAATATCACGAAATTTCTGTGCTTAAGGGAAACATCACTTACAGATGATGGACTCTGCAAGTTTTTTGGCTCTAGACTTGAATATCTTGATGTTTCTGAGACTGTGGTATGATTTTTTTCTGTTTGAGTTATGGTTTTGTTCGATGTTCTTGCCCACCTTTGTGTATCTTAATGTGTTTATTTTTTTATATAAAATATTTATCATACGGGTTATGTAATTTAGTTTTGAGCTTCTAATTAATCAAGAACTACAGTTGACTGATCGATACGCTGAAACTTGAATATTCACTGAGGTAGGAGACTATTGATGAGTAACACATACCATGGAGCATTTGTTTCTATCTCTATCAGACTGATATGTTATTCTTCCTAAAGTTTGATTTGATTTATGTAATTTTGATCATGTGATGAACTTTTCTGCTTTTTTGTTTGAATGCAACAACCACCATTACCTTTGCTGGCTTCAAAGGATAAAGCTCAAAAGTTTATTGTTTGTTCGTATATCTTGAGTTTCATGGTTCTCTATACCACAATAGTGTTTAATTCTTTTTTTTTCTTTGTCCATAATAAACTTGCAGGTTTCTATGGTATCGTTAGCACCAGTTATACGAAGAAACTGTAATTTGAACTGTCTGAAAACAGCTGGATGCCATAGTCTTCTGTTTGAACATAATGAAGTAGAACACATAAGTGGTAACAAGTATGGAGATTTTCTACAGGAGATAGGAAGTACTGGTTTTTTGGAGGATGTTGAAATGGGATGGGGATTTTGCCCTATTCAAATCGAAAACCTTATTCCTTCTTTTAGTAAAATAAGGAGGATGACAGTTGGCCTTGGCACAACATTAGCAGAGAATGTACTGTGTGCTCTTCCAATGATTTGCCCATTTCTCGAGTCTCTGACTCTCAGGTTTCAGGTGTGCCACCAAGACTCTACTGCATGTTAAACAAGAACTTGTGCTTTTCAATCCATGCCCATGATAAATTGGCAATCTACTTCCAGGTGATATCTGACAGGGTTGTTAGAAATCTATTGGAATCAGCAAGAAATCTTCAGGTGCTTTGCCTGCACTATTGCCTTGGTAATTTAACTTCATTTAGCTTTCAAGAAAAGGCACCAGCATTAAGAATATTACGGCTTCAGTGGGTTACTCCATGGATTACAAATGATGACTTGACAATCCTTACAAAGAGTTGTAATTTAGTTGAACTTTCACTCTCTGGTTGCAAACTCCTTGACTCCAGTAAGTTTTACTTTTAAACTCAGGACGTGATTCCACCTCTTATTTTGTCAGTTTGAGTTTTCGCCTTTTCTTGATCTACAGACTCTCAGGAGATAATCTCGTCTGGATGGCCAAACTTGGCGCTCTTACACCTGGAGGTATGCATAACCGCAACCTTTACTGGGGCCATTTGAGTAAAATCAGATTAATGTTTCATCTAAACTCAAATTTGTGGGGTTTGGTTGCTAATGTAACTATACACAGTGGGATTTGCCTTGTGGTCGGCTTGGAGAAGCTCTCTTTCAAAGAGTAGCTTATAGAACTAGCAAAATAGCCTGTCCGTATCTTGTGCATTGGCATGTGCTCCTGTTTTATCCCATTTGTTGATATAGATGTTTGTATTAGTTGAAACTTGATTTTGACATGTATTTGACTTCCAATGCTATAAAAAGTAAACTAGGCAAATATTGGAACTCTATTTTACGGCTGAAATTGTTTTCAACCTGTAAAGCTGTCGTTTATGGATGACATTCCTTTTTTTTTTTACTCATATACAGGACTGTGGTCAAGTAACAGTTGAAGGGGTTTCTTCTATTCTAAATTGCAAAGCTTTGGAAGACATCCTATTACGGCACACGGTGAGTACGAAAAATGTTGTATCTAGGTTCTTCTTTTGGATATGTATGCTGGTGCACCTTTCTTCATCAATAAATTGAATGAAGAGTTGAATGGTTATATAGTTTCTGAGAGTTGAGAACCGCAGGGTAGAGGCATTGGAAGGAGCATCGTAGATGATGCCATTAGAGAGGTACCTTCCTCATCCTTTATTATTCCTCTAGCACTAGAACTGAAACTGACGGTTTGGAAAGCTGTAACTTAACCTAAGTTTGATCTCTATTGCAGTTACCACTACTACGGAGGCTGGCTTTGGATCTTTGTGATGCTTGTGAAGAAGGTTATGATAGCCCAAGTGTGAGTAGCGAAAAGATTTGTAGCTGTAACCTGACAGACAAGGCAGATGTTAACATATGGGGTTACTATTTTGTAGAACGTGATGGAGGGGAGGATGATGAGAAGCCTAAGGATGAGTAGATGCAAGACGATGAGAGGGTCTTGTTTGGAGCTCCCCAGAGAAGGGTCCTCAAAGCCGGTGCACAGGGACACCATAGTGCTGGAATGGAACAGCACAAGGCTGACAACCACAATAGTGAAAGAAAGAGTGTAATAAAGCTTCGTTTTATGTCGGAGCAGACGCAGAGGCAGTCGTTTCTTCCTCTCAAGATTAGGAGGCCGCGTTGCTTGTATGAATGTATGCTGCACATGTATATGCTTTTGTCTGTATCAAACGAAGATGATATTTTGACGAGGAGAGTATGCTGCATATGTATTATATTCTAGCTAATCATCATATGCTTCTTATTCTTAACCTGTGTAGCTCAATTTTTCAAACATCGGTTGACCTGTCTGATATGACGATCAGGCCTTACCAATGACGATGAAGGCGTGCGGTGGGTATGAGACGCGTGCGGGCTCGAGCAGCAGGGAGCCGCGGTCGCAGGCGCGCATCTGGCTGGGCACCTACCCGACCCCGGAGATGGCCGCCCGCGCCCACGACGTCGCCGCGGAGCCCAGAAGCACCACTACCTCAATGCAGCGCGAGAGCACGTAGTCATCACACACACAGGCCGGCATCGGTGCAGGTGTGCAGCCCCCAATCCTTCTTACTACATATATTATCTTTTAAAAGATAAAGACATGATAGCTGGTTTGCCCGAGTGGTCTAAGGGGGAAGACTTAAGATCTTCTGCACTCACGTGCGCGTGGGTTCGAACCCCACAGCCAGCATAAATTATTTTTAATTTTATGCTTTTATATTTATTTATCTTGTATTCCTTGCATATTTTTCATTCTTTTTTATATGACTGATATTATATGTTTTATAACCCCACAGCCAGCATAAATTATTTTTATTTTTATGCTTTTATATTTATTTATCTTGTATTCCTTGCATATTTTTCATTCTTTTTTATATGACTGATATTATATGTTTTATGGTGCTATAGAATTTTTGAAATTTAGCATCCAGGAGTGTTCTAGTAGCGCATGATGTTTTTTTTCTTCCATATATTTTGACCCCTTTTTACCTTCAACATCATTCTTCCCTTTTTTTTCTATCGAAAGTCGTATATATATCTTGCTCAATATTCCTTAGCCCTTGTGTTACATGCAACTACATTTTTTTTACAACTTTAAGCAATGATAGCGCACGAAACAAAGAACACGTGCATTGCACCACTGCACTGTTAATGATAATAGCCTCATGTCCAGAGAGCGGCAATAAAACATTGGATAGAAAACATCACCCTTTGTGTTGTCACACTGGATACAAAGCATCCCTGAAGACGACGCAACTTTGTTTCAGTCGCTCCAGAGACCCAATTAACACGTCCAACAGAGTTGCAGGAACGCGCTCTAGGAAAACGGCGGGGACTACTCACCAGTGTACTCCGTAGTGACCTTCAGGAATCCTCAGAGAACAATGTGTTCAGGCGTTTCCAGCGCATGTTGCATGCCCACACGCATCGGAGTCCATGATGTCACACCACACCATACAAGAACACATACGGCCACGCCACATTGTTGTTGAAATAAAATAGCCAAATACAAGATTGCAAGTTGAAAGTAAGCAGGCAATCTATAACATCGCAGGTGGCAACAGTAATAATTCTGAGATTAAAAAAAGGAATTTACTAGAGTAAACAAAGACTGACACTTGCAAAATGTTAGCAAAGTACATCGTCCACCACCACATAGCAACACCGGTGACCACTATATGATGGGTAGATAGATCCACCATCATTCGCAAAGCGAAATAGCATTCATCTTCTCTGCTAGTTTTACACTAGAGCAGAGCCAAGTCGATGCGGCAAACCATGATTAAGTCGACCCATCCGGTGTGCCATCCCCATCCGGCGAGTCCTTTCTGTCCTGGTTCTCCTTCCACTTGGCCCAGGCCCATCTCAGCACAATGAACGCCCCAAGTGCGTACACCTAGCAGTGTTGTAGGAGGTGTCAGATTTGCATGAATACACTAGTCACAAGTCAACAATATCATATGGTACAGGCAGAGCTGGAAATCAAGCAGAAAGGCAACTAATATTCGTCATAAGACAACATCAAACAAGAGTAAAATTTCTGTCCAGGAACATGCATACTAATATACTATAGCTCAATGTTTTTTTTTCTATCAAGATGCAGATAACACTGGTATGGTCTTCATCATCTTGGCGAAACAATAACAGCTTCTCAATGAAGCTTAAATCCCGTCATGCTTTAGACAACATTTGTGGAGCATAACAAATAAGAGGACCTTTCAAAGATAAGTAACATGCTGCTCTCAGCCCAGTGATCTCTAAGCGGCTACTTGTTACTGACCCTGCCAAAAAGTAACAATGAAAATGTACCCTCTGTACAAGTGATTCAGACTCTAGATGATACGCGCTCGTATTTGTCAGTGGGCAATTATATAGCATTTTCAGAGCAGCAGTGCACTGCAAACACAACTAATTAAAAATGATTACAATTCGACAGGCTCAGAAGAAAAGAGCGAAAATGCAGAACTACCAAGTTCCTTGATTTTTTTGGGGGGGTGTTTGTGGTGTGTGATTTTATCCAAATCGAAACACTTAAATAAAACTGAGGCGTATTCTATAGGTGTGATCTTGAAACTATTATCAATCGGCAAGATGCTTCAGGGGTCAGAGCGCCAACAACAGTTCATTGTGTGGTGTATATCTGACATGCATTCTGCAAATGTCCCTGAAACTTACAAAATTATATAATGGGGATTGGGGGAAAGGCTCATCCACGACAGATGGTACTGCAAATTTCAATCCAACCTCTCGTGCTGTGGACATGGAGGACATCATACAATCAGGCCTAGTGCGCTCCGGTCCAGCATACACAAGAAGGCCCGATCTAATCTCTCAGATTGATTGAACGGGCAACAAGGGGTTTGGGGTGGTTTAACCTAATCTAGCCTACGGGGGCGAACGGGTTGATGGATCGAGACGGCGGAGTAGAGTACCTGCCAGAGGTTGCGCGGGGCCATCTCCTCTTCGGTGGCGGGCGGCGGCGGGGCGCCTTCGTCCTCCTCGAGCTTTATCGGCGGCGGCTGCCGGGCCTTTTGGCGCTCCGCATCGGGGAAGAAACGGACCGTGGACGGCGGCGCGCGGCGGTGCTCAGCGCTGGCCCCATCCGCGGAGCTCTTGGCCTGCTCCGGCGCGCTCCCGGCGTTGCCCATGGCCTCTTCAGCGTAGCAGCGGCAACCCCCCAAGTCTCCCTCCCCTTCCGTTGCAGCAGCTTGTTTGTTTACTAGTCCCGCCCGGCCGGGTTCAGAACAGATTGGGTGCAAGCCAAGCAAAGCAGCCTCTCTTTTTTTTCTGTTTTCCTTTTCTTTTGTCCCGTTCTATCTTTTCCATGAAGAAGATAATGCCACAAATCGTTAAGCAAAACCAAAAGCAAAGATCACCCTAAAACCTTTTCTTTTTTCTTATTTTGATGAATTTCCATCCTGCTGAATGCTGATTGGAATTTCAATTCCCCGTTTCAAACGAGGACGTATACATGAGACTCGGCAAAAATTCACAAGATAAGGAGAACATCTTACGGCATCCTGGAAAAAGCTGAGCTTGCCAACATCAACCTCAAACCACCAGCGCTTACAGCTAAGCTACCACATCAGCCATAATAGTATTGCTACCCAGCAGAGAAATACAGTGTGTGCACAACTAATAAACTCACTCAGGTTGCAACATACGATTCCAACAATAACAGCTCTCGCCAATGAAATGATTCCAAAGAATGACTTGACACAGCACGAGGAGCAACCAAAGTACACTGGATAGATGGAATACATCAACTCTGCATCCCTTCCCTTGACAGCAGCACGGAACCTAACAAGATGGACAGCTAGGGAGCAACTAGAGCCTCAAAAACGATTACTAGCGTATACGTATCATCCGACTGACTTCCAAAACATCAGAACACCTGTGACTGCGCTCCAAATGAGCACCCGTCACCACCTTTCCATCCGGGTATCATGGTATCTAACTCGACGCTGAAGCCTGTGACATTTGCCTTTTGACAGCTTCCTTGTATGTCTTGTGCTGATATGTCAATGTTGTCTCCAGCAAATCCTTGAGAGGCGTCTTTGGGTTCCAACCTACAGTTAGTCAAACATTTGGTCATTAACGAGTAGTGAGACCCAGAGAGCAAATCATCATTCAAAAACGCAGCAATACCTAGCTGCTTGTTGATTATAGTCATGTCAGGGATCCTCTTGTCACTATCATCATATCCTTCACCATAGAACTGACTCGAACTCACGTCGATCATGGGTTCATCCAGTGGCGCCTCTCCTGATACGTTTGCATAGACCTGTATACCAAGACAGTGAATGGCTAATGACAAACACAAGAACAGCAACAAAAATCGTGCATGCATCATCCATGACATACCTCTGTCATCAATTGGGCCAACTCCCTAACAGTAACTTCATTGTTAGGATTCCCAACATTGAAGATGTGACCATTAGCTCGAGCAGGATTTTCCTTTCATAATATAGACAACAGGGGAAAAAAGGAGTTCAGACTCATTGAACTTGAACATAAGGAGGAACCGGAGATAAAGGCAATGTATAACATACAATCATCAAAACAACAGCTTCGATGGCATCCTTAATGTAAACAAAAGTTCTCTGGGACTGGCCCCCATCAACAAGCTTCAAGGGCTCTCGGCGGAGCAGATTCTGCAAAACCATTGGTTCCATACATCTTCTGAGAAGACTGAACATGATGCAAAACTAACATAATCATTGTCAGCCAAAATTTTAAGGCACACATACGTTACTGAAGCAGGCCAAAACCCGAGGTACACCCTCACTAGGGCCATCAACACCAGGGATGAAGTCCATCCTTGGTCCAATCCAATTGAAAGGTCTCACAATTGTGAACTCAAGGCCATTTTCTGCACCTTCAGCTGGTGGATACTCGATCACAATGACAACAATGGTTAGAATGAGAAGCTGCAACCATCAGCTACATAGTGACAAAATTAGTACAGCATAAATTCAACTAACCAAAAACAAGCCTCTCAATAAGTTGCTTTGCACATGCATAGGACCATCGCTGTTTCACGATTGGGCCAAAAATGCAGGGTGACTCATCTTCTTTGAGAACATAAAATTCAGGTTCCTGTTCGAAAAGCCACACAAGCATCAGAAAAGGACAAGTATATGACCCAAAGGGAATACAAATACAGGGCATCGGATTATAACTGTTTTGTTTCCAATTTTCTAGTGTGATGTTCTTCTCACTTTGCTCACCAGAAAAAAAAAGGTAAAATTCACGGTTCATCCAATTATCCAACACTGTATTACGGTTCCATTAATAAGTGCACACCAAATGGATGGGCACAGAAGCACTAACTAAGCACTTTCCTTGAGTTGGACTGGGTGCAGTACCAGAACTAACTAAGTATTTTCTGTCATTGATGTTGCCCTGGCACCGCATCCTGTCAACATCAAGGAAAAGTACCAAACAGCAGTAAAAAAATCTTGAAATCCAGAAGGAATTCATTGAAGTAAATACCTACCCTTGGAGCAAGGCTACTAGTTGACAAATGACACAGCCCTTAATTTGCTAGTAGTTGACCAATAAATCTCACAGGAAATGCTATTAAAACAGGGCATAGCATGAAGCCTTGAACCATACAGATTTTTATTTCAGACAGGAAAAAAAGGAAAAATAAATGGTACTGGACAATCTACACAGATCAAGGGAAGAGCAACACTAAGATATGTTGAAGTCAAACCATAGCATTTGTATTTCCCACAAGTCAACATCCTATCCATAATAATTTGAAGAATTGAGCATGCATGATACACAAGAGCATGTCCCAGCGCCAACCAACAACCAAACACAGGCTCAACTAGAAAATTCATCCCCAACCAACACCAAATCTAGCCCAACCTTGCTTGATACAAGGGCCGTACAACAAGGACAGAGCAATTATTTATATATATATCTCAGTTAAACATGACAGTTTAGCAACCTGCAGCAGATTATTTGGTTTCAAAATGGGGCCAACAAAATAAATATAAATAAAAACAGGTTGAGGATGAGGAGGCAGCAACCTTGCGGAGCGGGTGGTCTTTGGGGAGGAAGCTGCCAATGGTCTTGCCGTAGACCTCGCAGGTGGAGAAGTGGATGAGACGCTTGTTGTTCTCGGAGCAGTACTTGACCTGCGCGCAGAGTGAGTGGCAGCCCAAGGCAAGGCAAGGCAAGCGAAGCGAAGGGAATTGGAAAGAGAGTGGCTACCACTGGGAGGGCGTCGATGAAGTTGCTGTAGATGGTGTCGAGGGGGCGCGTGTTGTAGTCGGCGGGCGTGCAGATGGCCGCCAGGTTGATCGTCTTTGGTTGTTGGAGCGAGCGCAGCGCAGGCAGATCCAAAAGGAGCAGCGGAGGAGGGGACTCGTCAGTCGTTTTCCGTTTGAGACGAGGAATGCTAGGCGAAATGAACAGAATCGAATCTGTGGGGAGAAGGGGAATCTCGCAAATGAATACAATACCAGATCGGCCATCTTGATGAGGCCCTCGAGCCTGGAGTCGTTCTTGATGTTGAGGCGGTGGAAGGAGATGCGTCCCGCGAGGTGGGGCGGCGCGGGGTCGACGAGGTGGCGGATCTTGTCGCAGTAGACGTCGACGGCGAGGACGACGTGGGCGGTCTCGGCCATGAGCTTCTCGCAGAGGTGGGAGCCGATGAAGCCGCCGGCGCCGATCATGCAGATGGTGAGGGGCGCGACGGGGTTGCCGTCCAGATCCAGGCGGGCGGCCGCCGGCGAAGACATCTCGCACTGCTGCTGCTTCTGCGGTTGGATCGGGAGCGGGAGGGGGGGAATGCGCGTTGCGGCGGGTCGGGTCGGGGGGGAGAGAGAATGTGTGTGGGTCGCGAGGCGATGTCGGTGGCGCGCTCGCTCTCTCTCTCTCTTCTACCTATTTAGGAGGGAGGGAGGGAGGGAGGAGAGGAGGAGGGGAGGATTCTCTTATCTGGCATTCGCAAAACGCAATCCCATCTCATCTGGCATTATCTAATCGGGAGGATAAGTTGATTGATTTTAGTTGTTTGAATAGTATTTTATGAGAAAGAAGGTGATAGAATAAGCTACAACAAGCTCGCTGACCGGCTGATGATGACAGAAACAGCAGCAGCAGAGTCCCGTGCCCAGTGGAAGTGGATCTTGCTCGCTTTGACCACTTGAGTGATGGAGTACTACTACTCTATCCGTTTCATTGGCGTTCAGTAAACAAATCAAATGCGCGTCACAAAAGTAATAGACAACCAAATCGGGCATTCACGTGCACCACGGTCTATGATCCATAATTAATTTAATTAATCGATGATGGTGCCTGCCTGCCTGCCTGCCGGCGCCCGATTATTCCTTGCTTGTAACCTTAATCATCATTGCCGGCCCAATCTTCGCTTTCGGCCACACTGGTCTCCTCTATTTTTCCCTTCTTTCTTGCCTTGTAAAAATATGTACTACTGGGTAAATTATTATACTACTACTACACGTGCAGCGACGGTAACATCCTCCAACTAAGGCGTGCTTAGATCCACGAAAAATGTAATCTAGAAATCCCATCATATCCAACTGAGGAGAGAGAGACGAGGATCCAGCAGCCCACTAACTGCTGGTGGATGAAGGAGAGAGAATTTGGGCCCGATTCTTCTTGCGGACTGACTGACTGACTCTTTTGTTGGGGAAGAGAAAAGGGAGGAAAGAGGTGGCCCAGCCCAGCCCAGCCCAGCCCGTCGTCTGTCTCTTCTTCTTGTTTCCGACCAATAACACAACAACTAGTCTGTCTCGTCGACCTAAAAACCTGACCCGCCCGCCGCCGCCGCCGCCATGGCCGAGGAGACCGACCACAGGCCCACGTCCGCCGGCTCCCGCGGCCGCCCCGCGCCGGAGGACGACGACCGCGAGGAGGGCGAGATCGCTGACGACTCCTCCGCGCCCGCCCGCCCGCTCCACCCCGCCACGCACCCGCTCGAGCATGCCTGGACCTTCTGGTTCGACAACCCGCAGGGCAAGTCCAAGCAGGCCGCCTGGGGGAGCTCCATCCGCCCCATCCACACATTCTCCACCGTCGAGGACTTCTGGGGGTACGTGCCCTAGCCTTAGCTCGCTCATCCCATCCCAATTGCCCTAGCCTTTTTTTCTTTTTTCGAACCGCCCAGATTTTCCCTCAGATTTAATCGTGTATCTGTATGTGCTACTGCGGATCTGGTATGTCCTGCTGATTCAATTCTATGCTGTTATTGAATCTCCGGCACCACTTAGTCACGCGGAAGTAGAATTATCCATGGGCTTTCCGTGCCCTTGCCAGACGTCTCTTTCTGTTGCAAAAACATTCACTGGTTTTGTGCTTCACCAAACCTGTATTTATTCTACAAGTTACATAACTAAAATAGTTACTTTTGGGAACTAGGCATTTTTAAGGCGACTCCAAAAGCACACACCTATTTACGGACTATTTGCAGGACTTTTCATTTGTCATCTTACAACAAGTTGTTGATCTGTTATGCAATTACCAGTTTTCATTCATGTGTATTACCTGTTTGCTAAGTAGCATGCCATACTCAAGAGGCCTGCTCCCCTGACCTACCTGGAAGTACTTGTTCAGTACCAGGGCAGTCTGTGGGCACTCAAATACAAACTTTATATTCTAAAAAGTTAACAATTACGTAAAGTGGAACGTGTTTGTTTAGACTTCAGAGGTTCGATTTATTCCCCCCCCCCCCCCCCCCCCCCACAATTTTTTTTGAGTATGCAAAAACTTTAGGATGTAAATGTTCAGACTTCAGAGGTTCGATTTAATCCACCGAACCATGCTTACTAGGGTATTGACTCTTTTGGGCGTCGCACGGGATTGGAGTCAGGAGATTTGATGATAAGAAACATCAAACTTCACGAGTAGCACATGTTGAAATTTTAGTCTTTAACTTGCCTCTTCCACCCCTGGATATGTTACTTACTTTCAGCCTGTTTTCTTAATGGAGCTGCTGCTTGAGGAACCTGCTTCATTCCTTTTACGTCCTATTCCAAACATAGCTCTCATCCATTTATGTATTCCAGAAGAGTATACTTAACCAATTTTGTGTTTTTCCCAGCCTCTACAATAATATTCACCACCCTAGCAAGTTGATTGTGGGAGCGGACTTCCATTGCTTCAAGAACAAGATCGAACCAAAATGGGAAGACCCTATTTGTGCTAATGGTGGTAAATGGACCATCAGCTGTGGCAGAGGAAAATCTGACACAATGTGGCTGCACACTGTAAGTTTTTTTTTCTTTTTTTTTTTGCATTGGAAAATGATAAGATCGATTTGCATATTATCCTTATTATAGCCTCCACGTTATATCTTGTCATATGCCTTTTGTCTAGCTATTGGCGATGATTGGCGAACAGTTTGATTATGGTGATGAAATTTGTGGAGCAGTCGTTAGCGTGCGTGGCAAGCAGGAAAGAATAGCTATCTGGACAAAAGATGCTGCTAATGAAGCTGCCCAGGTATCCAGTGCTGCAGTGACATCTTATAAAAAATGCTTGTGCACTAGTTTGTTTCTTTTCCTGTATATACAGACATCATGCTTTTCTGACGATTTGCATCATCATGATAAACACAAATGATGAAATTTGGATAGTACACAATGTTGCACTGTGAATCCATTGACATTTGACAATAGGTGCCTGTTCCAAATGTAATTTTGTAATCAGGGATTTTTTTTCCTTGATCGGCATATCGTTTTACTAGGAGAGGGTTATCAGCTTTTATGATATTCTGCAGGGCAGTTCATGTTTCCAAAGACTTATTTGTAGAAGAGTTGTCAATGTTGAGGAAATTGTTGTGGATCTGTTTTCTCGAACCCTGATCACTGTTCAAGAGTTATCTTTGTAAAATGTCTCGAGTGCTGAACATGACGAATTTGTCTCCTCTTTGTTCAGATAAGCATCGGGAAACAGTGGAAGGAATTTCTGGATTACAAGGACTCCATTGGATTCATTGTTCACGTGAGTAGCGCCGCCGCCCAGGGCTGGCCTTTGTTCTCAGTGCCCTGTGTGTGTTAAGGTGTTTTTCCCTCTCTCTTTTTTTCTGACTTAGGCCCGTTGTGCTGCAGGACGATGCAAAGAAGATGGACAAAGGCCCGAAGAACCGTTACACGGTATGATGCTGGTGCTGGAATTCCTTCCCAGAGAGTAGCAGGCCCACATGTAGCATGCTGTGTTGAAGGGCTATCTATTGCTGCGAGTTGTTTAATCTAACATGTTGCATCTCTTCCTGTACGAACTCCATAAGTCTGTCTGTCTCTTTACTGTTGTTGAGTTGTCGCAAAACTGCAAGTGTGGGAATAATGTACCGAATGAGCTTTGGTCTGGACGGCAGTAGGAATGATATATACTGGGTATGCTTTATGAAAGCCTCAAAGTACATGCTTGATGCTTGGCGACATTACATAACAAGAGTGAAAAGGAGGTGTGGAAACCAGACTGTTTTTGAATTTTAGTGATTAACCAGTACCAATTAAATATCATTTCATAGCATATATGGTAAATACATCTAGCTAGCCTCAACATAAATATCACAAGTTAAAAGTGGAACTTGAGCTCATTTCGAAATCTGTGTAGCACGAAGTGCTCATCCTCTGTTATGAGGGTTGTCACGCCACATTCTGACTTGGAGAATGGTTCTCTCCCTGTTCTTCCAGCACGGTGCAGATAGTCGGTTGCCGTCTTAGGAAGATCAAAATTGTATGTGTCCGTTGAAACTAGCAGGAAGCCTCTTCCCTTCACGTCCTGCAGGGGAACAGTACATGCAAATGTAGAAATACCGAAGCCCAAACCATGATGGTTCTTCAATTGATGAAACCAAGACGTTAAGAGCTTCACACAGAATTCAGAGAGCACTCTCTTATACAGAGAAAAAGGCAGCTCGAGCATTGAAATTCATATCTTCTTCCAACACAAGCACGTCTAGGCTTCCCTTGTATTGTATGCACTCCTCAGGAACTCCACAACAACAGTGGCTGAAGGAGGATTTCCAGCCTTCTTTGATCTCTCAGACTAAAAAAATAGGTTCAGGAGTTACATAACAGAATGCACGGAGCGAGGCGAGTGCCGGGGACAGGGTTGAAGGTGGGAGGCGCATAGCCGGTGGAGAAGGCCGCCGCGCCATGGCCATGGGAGGACAGCTTTCCTTTCTTTCGATAAGAGGAGAGGAAAGGAGGATGAACGATGCTCACCGTCCGATGCCTCCATTCTATTTCTTCATGATTCGTGCACTTCACTCTGCTCGTGTTTTGTTTCGAATTCCTTCCATATAAGCCTCTTTCAATAATTTTTCATCGTCTTTCTTTTAGAAATAGAACTGAACCTGCAGACATCTCCGTTTGGTTTGATGTCAGGAACCAAACAGTTGAATTATGTCTCTGCAAACCAAAATACACCATGGAGATTTTGCACCATGAGACAAGTCCCTGTTAACAAACGCGACAGACAAATTCCACCCGGAAAGGACACAACACAACACAACCAGAAAGCACACATTTAAGGCAAGTGAACATCCAGCGTGGAAGTGAACAGGAGGGAAGCACAAGGCAGTGAAGAGTGTCCAAAGCATATCATGGATCTCACAGCAGTTTCAGGCCCATAAAAGGAGTAAAATTTGGCATCCAAACTGGACAATCTTTTCCTTCAAAAAAAACTGAACAATCTTCTCTATGTTCAACATTTTTTTTTGAAAAACTATGTTCAACAATTTTATAGGATAAATAATGTGTGACTCAAATTCCTGACAAACTGATAACACAATCACCAAAAGATTGCGCCGGGAGCTCCCATGCTTGTCTAAGCGTCTAGCTCACGTTGGAGATATTGGCATCGGCCCCAAATGATGAGAAAATGCCAGCAATTTCAATCCAAATAAAGGCCCGCCAAGATGCCCATGCGATAAATATTCTGCAGATATTGTCAGTGCACGAGGGAAGCAGCATCTTGAAAAGAGAAACCCACTGGAGTGTATACATGCCACTGCTTTCCATTACCAATCTGCATCATGCCAAACTCCGTCAAACCTGGAGGGCTGGACTTCACTCATACAATCGTCTATCCAGCAAGTGTCATGTTTTCTACTGGGCACAGATCTCTTGCACGCTCCTCTGACTGCAGCAAATCCCAAAGCCGTCTAGGTGAGCCTCTGCAGACAGACGGAAAGCAATGATCAGATTCCTTTTCGGTTCACCGATATTAACCAGCACATGAAACGATGACTATAACACCTGAAAAGGCATCCAATTATTCATTCTGAAAGATACAAAAGATAAAGAGAATCATACACAATTGGAACGAGAATAACTTTTCGTAAAGAAATATGGTGCGCCTATAGTACAGCATCTTCACAATGGTTTTAAACATATATGCTAGAAAGATAATTATATGGTTTTAAATGCACATACATGTGTAAAACAAAGCGTTCTGTGCAGCATTTCAAGGGAACACGAGTTCACTCTATGAATGCTTTCTCTAATAAGACATACAATTCCTGTGCATAGCAATTAAATATTATCAACTGCTTATCGAATCATATTATAAAGAGATAAAAACGATACAGCAAGTTTATCTTGTTATTTACATTTAACAGAAAAATTCTCTAATCTATAACTGGCCACATCAGCATAAATTTAGTTCTATCTTTCATTGCTGGGTGGAAAAATAACTCGATGCTTCCTTTTAAAGAGGAGAGTAGAAGCCCTTTCAGGAACTAACCTTAAGTCGTTAACTGGCGAAACCAGCCGATCTACTAAAGGGATGGCAGTTAAGTCATGTGGCGCCTAACAAAATTGAATGAAGAAAGAGAGCATACGATACTCAGTTATCCTTTCAATTTTTTTTTTTTTAAAAAAAATCCTTGGGCCTATAAAAGAGGACAACAACATCGCAGTTACAAACCAATTCGGCAGTTCCCACCCTTCTCGCGCTTCCTCGATACCTTTAAGCAAGGAGCCAAGTACCAATGTCTCAAGCTCAGCCCCTTCGTTTCCATGCCCAGAGGAAACACGTCAAATTTCAGGAGAACCAAGCCAATGCTATGAAGGATTTTCAGGAGAACCAAGCCAATGCTATGAAGGATGGGACAGCACCAGGAACCAGTGACAAGTTGGGGCACCGCTACAGAACAAAAGATCAAGCCAATGCTATGAAGGATGGGACAGCACCAGGAACCAGTGACAAGTTGGGGCACGGCTACAGAACAAAAGATGACAAGAATACAGATGTGGACACAATAGCTTCAGAGTTCATCAAGCTTAAGCACAGGGCTTGGGCACTCCAGAAGAGCACAACCATGTATCCAGCTTCTACTTAGTAGTGTCATGGTTCATCTAGTAAATAGTATCTACTTATGCTTTGTCTGTGTAGTCTATAGGTCCTAGTTTGAATAACGCATGTTTGCTTGCAGCCTTGGATACTTGCAGAGTCAAGTTACCATGGTGTTGCTGCTATAACCATGAATAAGAATGTAATATAATTATGTGGCACTATTATTTGCAAGACTGATGTATGAAGTACTTAAAAGGGCGGCCTTTGGAGCAGTGGTAGAGCTTCACCGCCTGTGACCGGAAGGTCCAGGGTTCAAGCCCCAGCCTCTGCACATTTATGTGTGGGAAAGGCTGTGTGCTAAACAACCTGCCTCCAGACCCCGCATAGTGCGGGAGCCTACGGCACTGGGTACGCCCTTTTTTTTATGTATGGAGTACTTTACATACTATAATGGGGGTATTATTGTGATCTTGTTATTCAGGCTTGTTTCAATTTGGAGTGCTAAGATGTTAAAAAATTCTTCAAAATGTAACCAGTTTAGAAAGCTGGGCTGATAAAACAGATTTGACAACAAGGGGGTAAAATTTCAGGTGGAAGAGTCATGGCTCCTATGAATTCCCCACTAAATGAAATCGTCAATGAAATAGCACCGTAGGCTCTGGAAATTTGAAGCTGTAACTACACAATATATTTATTACATACTAAAAATGCCAAGTTCAAGATACATCACGGATATTACACCAGATCAACTAGTGACTTGCATGTAGTTAAGGTAGACAGGTAACACGAGCAACACTGCTTATGGTTAAGAGTCATGAGATATTGTTCTGAAACTCAGAATGGTCTGAAGCTTACAAACAACATGGGGGAATAGTCTTGGCATGCTCATTTGAGTTCCCCCACTAAATCAATTTGAGTTTCCCACTAAATCAAATCGTCAATGGAACATGTAGCATCTTCATAGGTTCTGGACAGCTGGAGTTGTAACTACACAGTACATATACTTCGGTAAAGTTGTCAGATACACCAGGTCCACTATTGAGTTTTATGTAACAAATGTTTATCTCAAGGTACACTACTGGTGGTTTACAGTTGTAAAATCTTATTCTGGAACTGAGAATGGTTCACAATTTACAAAGCATAACAACATGGTGCTCAAATTTTGAGTGCAAATATGCTTTGATTCATTTGGATCATTTTGTGGGAATAGACAATTACTTGCAATGAACATTGAATATAAAGAAAAACCGCCGTTTTGAGGATATGCCTAAGTCAACTTATAGGGGAATATATCAGGGAGACATGGGAGTGGTATATCCTGAAATTCAACTTAAGCTTAGCGGTACATCCTTAGAAGATATCTGATAAAAGAAAACCTGATCTACTTATTCTCACCAAACTATAAATACCAAACCAAGGTTACTCAACAATGCCAAAAGGCTAAGCTTTCACCGCATAATATCACCACCATTGCTTGCTTGAACTCCAATCAAGAAGCACTCTCAACTTTGATCGATTCAAACAATTCGGTGACGTGGGGGTGCTTGCGGATATGGATAGGGCATTTGTACAGTAAGTCCTGAGCCTCAGAATATCTTTTCTCTGCAAAGAATGACTTGAGAACATGCACGTAGGCAGTAGGTGCTGGACACATGGTATTCACTGTCAAGGCCTTGAGAAAATCCCTTGCATCTTCAACCGTCCCATGCTTAGCAATGTAAGGAGGGAATGGTTCCGTGAAAGGCGGGAACTTGCGGACTTTCATTGACCTGAGAAGGGCCAGCGCCTCGTCAAGCTTCTTTATCCTCAGCAACTCATCAATTACACGCTTGTACGTGCCTTGCCAAGGCCTCAGCTGAGCCTTGTCGACCATCTCAACAAACAGAGTGTAAGCAGCATCGACCTTTTCATGGCTACACAGACCTTTGACCATGACATCCAGCAAATCGGCGTCTGCGTCCAAGTTGTTGTCTATCATCTCTGTCAAGTAGTGCAGAGCTCTGTCCACGTCTCCAGCCGTGCAGTGCCCTTGGATCAACATGGTCCAAGTCTTCAAATCCGGGACGCAACCTTCAGCCTCCATTTCATCAAACACTTTGCGAGCATCATCCAACCTGTCAGCCTTGCAGAGACCATACACCAATTGGCTATATGTAACATTGTCTGGCTGGTGGCCCTGGGCTCTCATCTTTTGCACAAGCTCCGCAGCCTCATCAAACCTCCCATTGCTCGTGAGCACCCTGTGGATCCCATCAAACAACTCCTTGGTCATTTTGTCCCACACGGCCAAAAACTTGGCGACGACCCGTTTGGCAAGGTCAAGGTCCGGCGACGGAGCCAGCGCGATACGCCTGATGATGTGCGGCCCATCCTTCTGCGATGGTTTGAAAGGGCCATCCATCATGAACTCGTAGAGCTCCACGGCCTCCCTGATCATATGGCGCTTCTGGAAGTTCCTGGAGAGCTTGACATAAGTGTCGATGTCGACGTGCATCCCGGCGGCCTTCATTTCGTGGATCAAGTCCCAAAACTCGGGCACGGACTCCTCCCGGCCGAGCACCTTGGCCATGGCATTGTAGGCCACGGTGCCATGCCGGTACCCCTGCTGACGGCCAGCCCATCGGAAGAAGGCGAGACCCTTAGTGGGGTAGTCCCTGAGCTCCCGGAGCACCTTGGCGACGGCGGTCTCCGTGAGCGGAAGGAGGCCGATGGCGCCGAGCTTGGTGTCGAGGTCGGCGGCGTCGAGGTCCCGGACGGCCTCGGCGGCGGCGGAGGTGGCGCCGGACTTGGCCTCTTCCCGGGACTTGTTGTAGTGCGCGGTGAGGGCGGCGTAGTCGGCGGAGAGGCTTGCCTTCTTGAAGGAGGCGAGGGCGGCGAGGTAGGTGCCCTGGTCGACGGAGTGGCCAGCGTCGTGCATCTCGCGGAGGAAGGGCCAGAAGTGGGTCTGGGCGGAGGACGGGTCGGAGGCGAGGGTGCGGAGCATGAGGTTGTACGCGGTGGAGCCGACGGGCTGGCCGGCGGCGGCGGAGCGGCGGAAGGAGGCGAGCGCACGGGAGGGGTCACTGGAGAGGCTGTGGATGCTGTAGATCACGGACTCGGGGGTTGCGGCGGCGGAGAGGAGGCGACGGTGGCCGAGGAGGCGGCGGAGGGAGGGGAGCGCCGCCATCGCCTATTCGCCTAGCCTAGGGAGGAGAGGGGGTTTGCTTTTGCGGCGTCGAGGCTGTGAAATGGACACCCAGGGTTCACATGGGCTGGGCTATGCGTGCTAAAGGGGCCGAGGGCCCACTGCTCAAAAAAGGGCCGAGGGCCCAAGTAACTTTGGCAAAAGAAAAGAATGGGCCGGTTAGGTTAATATAAGTCACACATTTTGATAGTGAACAAGTATGCTCAACAAAAAACTGCAATTAAATTTTAAAAAAACTGCAAGCAAATGGATAGATAAATCCTGATTGGTTTCCTACCAAAGTCTTGGTATGCCAACGTTTTGCCTAGGCACCAAATATGGCCTAGGCACTTGGTTTGCTACTAAAATGGTGGCAAATTTTTCGCCTATATTTTGACTTGTCCAAATTTGGGTAGCAAACCAGCCATGCCTTAAGTCGGCACCCTTCAGTGGGTAGCCATCCATTGACAACAGAGGAAAACAAAAGCTCAAAGGACAGACAAGACAAATTAAACAAGAGCACGCATGTGCTGACCATTCTGCTCACTAAACAAAAAGACTGAACCTTTCTTTGTGACGAAGAAACATGCAATATTAAGAAGGCGACACGGCATATGGAATGGGAAACATGCAGAAAAGAAAAGTGATGGAGCTGAGTCATCCCCAGCCCACTTGCTCGCCGGCTTGTAGCTCATGAGGCCAAAAGGCACTTTTTCCTCGCAGCCTCGCTTCGCTTTGCCTTTGCTGTCAGGCTGCAGTGCAGTGATTCGCCACGGTTCCAGCACTTGCTGAATCAAGAAAAGCAGAGGCTGGATCTGCTGAAGAGCCATGGCAGGACATATATGTAGCACTTGTTGGATCTTCATTGGATCATTCAGCTTGCTTGTGCTTTCCTTTTAAAAAAACGAACAACACTCGACGAGTGCGTTTTTAAATTCGGACTAGTATGCAAAGGTTTGTCACGGGAAAAGAGCAAAATTTTCTAGGCAGAAACATACTTAATTAATACATGAACAACGAATGACCAAAAACCTAAGATATGCATGCAGGACTAATAATTAGGTAAAAGATAATCATATGTTTAAAAGAAGCTTTTGCCAGTTAATGGCAAAAGGCCTGTGGTGTTAGGTCAAGAAGTTGGACAGACGATGTGTGGTGGGAGAATCTGATGATCTATCTGGATAGCAATATCAACAGCATGACCGACTTATTAGCTGCTAGCTTATTAATTATTCTAATAATTAATCGATCGGTGACAGCACGAGTCGTCGTCTACATCCACCCATGCTTTCCTTTCTTTGTCACGCATACATGACTGGATCCAGAACCTTTTCTGAGGAAGGAACTCACTTCACTTGGTTCCAATTAATAGTTTATGATGAGTCAGGTCAGGTCAAATTGCATTTGGATAGCTAGGTTTGTTGTAGAGTTTTCACTTGATTGGTTCATCGAGCTATAGTAGCTTTGTCTCATAAAAATGTGGTCCAAAAGAAGAGATGGCATCCCTCCGATCCATGTGTTGCCTGGATAATCTGTTGGTCCTTTCGTCCTATCTTTGAGTGAAGGCAAAGAAGGCTGTCATGAAACTAATAATAAATAAGGTCTCATCATCCAAACTCCAATGAATGTCAGCTTCTGCAGTATGGCGGGCAGAAATCTGAATGAAAATTGCATATTAAAAACGACACTAGTCTACCAATTGGGGCCAAAAACAAAACATCGTTTTGAGGCGAAGAAGGTAAAGGTGCCCGGCGCCAGCAGCTAGATCCACACAATGCAAGAAACGAACTTTGAGTCTCTGTCAATGCAGGAGAGGAACAAGTAAAAGCAGCCACTCCACTTTGCTGTCTCCGACTGCAGCAAACGAGTGGCCACAAGTGCTTGCTTTCAGCCTCCACTCTACATACATCAAGGTCCGTGGGTACTGGGTAGCTTTCTGCGCACACCGTACATGGAAGAAATCTCATGAGATTAAACTTTCAAAAAAAAAAAAATCATCCACCAACGACGCAAAGCTGCAGGCTCCGATCGATCAATTGCTGACTGAACATCAGCGTACCTGCATAATGCAGCTAGCGTGGTTGCTTACAGAGGAGCTCGCTCGTGCGTTCGCAGGCCCCAATGATCTTGGCTAATCTCCATGCAGATTAAAGCAATATGCTGCACTTTGCTTTGATAGGATGGGACGGAACTGATGAACAATGCATGCATGTTGAGTCAGCCATGTGGAAGGGAGACACAAAACTCGATCCGACTTGGCAATGGCAATATGGCATGCCATGTGAAACCCAAGAATAATGCCGCATGCTGGTCCACCGTCTTTTCTTTGGGCACAGCATATAAGCAATGCAACCTGCAGCTACTCCTGCTTTCTAGGAGTACAATACAACGCTCCTCTTAAATATTAATCTAAGCTTCATCTACTTGTTTCTTAGTATTTGCTATATATTTACACGCGTGCCAGCATTATCATTTACAGTATGCCGGTTCTTACTTCTTAGTGATGATGACTGGATTTTATTCTGTTAGTGTTTAAGGGGTCAGCCTTTATTAGTACATGATCAATGAACTGAATCCTAGCTAGCTCGAAAGCGGCTCCACCCGTAGGAAGAGGAGTTATATTCCTTGCACCTCACGCAGCTTAATTAGCTACACCTCCCCTCAAGAAAAGTTCTCCTTTTGCGTCCTTCTCCGGCTCTCCCTTGCTTAGCTTTTGGCCTCCTCTCCTTTTCCATGTAAATAAACTTTTGAGTCACCAACAACACAAGAGAACCATTTGTTTATTTATTTTATGTGGCCACAACAGAAAAGGCAGGGCGGTTGAGAGTGAGAGCCATATATAAACACACAAGAGGCTGAGCAACTCTGAATGATCCAACCAGTCTCCACTCCCTTTGTGCATGTGCTGCTCTCTTCAGTCTGTTACACTACTACTAGTGTCCTCCTCTTCTTCTTCCTCCTTGTTAGAGGCAGTTAGTAGGAGTTGAGCTCAGCACACAGCAATGGAGGTGGAGGCTTGCTACAACTATGGATTCCTCCCTGCAGACAGAGGCAGGCACCAGCCGCCGCCGCCGCCACCACCATATGGGCATGGCCCCCCTCCACCCTGCCCGGCAGGTCGGTCTCTCTGTTTCATCCATGCATGCTTCTTCTCATCTTTGTTTGGTTTCTGAGTTTGTTCCCTTTAAGTTTGGTCTCTTTACCGATTCATGCTTCTTCATTCTCAACAAGAAACCAGATGTTTGATTCTTGAGTCTGGAATTCAAGATTTGTCTAAACCTTTTCCCTTTTATTTTTTTGTTTCAAGATTTGATTCTTGATTTTTTTCGAAACATTGATCTACTATGGTCTGTATTTGAGGGGGTTCCTAGTGGGTTCTGTCTGTTATATTCTGTTTCTTTAGATGCAACAAGAATATAACTTCCTCAAGGGAAACAAGAAAATATTTTTTTCTTTCTTGTTTTTCCTTTTTCTTCCCTGTGATAAATTAAGGAAACTCATCTCAAGTTGGAATCTGTAGCTTTATAATATAGCAAAAAAAAAAAAAAAAACTGCACTGGGAGACTGAAAAGGGAACTCTGTGCCTTTTTCTTCAATACAAAGGAATCGTTTGAAAGAAGAAGAAAAGGCTACTAGAATCCCTAATATTAAACATTGCTTACAGAAGTTTTAACTGCTTATTGTGGATTTACTTATCTATTGCAGAAGATGGTGAGTTGTGGGAGTACTTCCCTTGCCCTTTCTGCTACATCGAGGTTGAGGTGCCTTTCATCTGCAACCACCTTCAGGAGGAGCATTGCTTTGACACCAGAAATGCTGTAAGTCTCCGCACTTTCTTCGTCTCTCCAAGAGCAGAGCCAAAGAATCTAATCAACTACTCACGGTACATATATATGCTCTTACAATCATGACACAGGTGCTAATCACATAAGTGTTTAGCTAGTATGGATTTTGTACATGATAATAGGGAGTTCCTTTTCTTCGGGAGTTTCAGTGCAACCTGAAAATTTTCTCCTTGTTTGATCATTGTTCATACATGTAATTCTTTGCCACCCACAAGTCCTGAAACCTATTAATGACGATGCTCTATGTAATTCGAATGCTAAAATACAGTTTAAACTGTTTACCAATGATCTTTCAGGTTTGCCCGATCTGTGCCAACAATCTAGGGAAAGACATGGCTGCACATTTCAGAATTCAGCACTCCCATCTACTCAAGGTACTTCTGCTCCTGCAGTTTCCTAGTCCATTTTCTAGCTTTTTCACCATGGCCATGAACTAATTATTGGTGATGATTGATGACAGAGGAGGAAGCCTTCCAAGCCAAGCTCAGAGCGCGCAGCTGCTAGCAACTCAGCATCTGGGAAGGGAACATCAACATATGAAGTGAACTCTTACTTGGAAGAGCCCCTGCACTACAGGATGAACGGCAGGCCATATCAAGAGCCTGCACCTGACCCACTGCTCTCCCAGTTCATCTGCAGCGTTGAGCAAACTGACGAGGCCATCATAAGCGATGCCAACGCAAAGGTCCCAGATGATCAGAGGTAATTCAGGTTTTCAGTACATCTCAAGTTGTGTTGTGCATTTTTACCGGACGCTAAAGCCAGTTATTGTCAGGTGCAGAAAGAGGTCGAGTGACGATGCCTCATCCAAACTGGGACTGGAGGAGAGGTTGCAGAGGATCGACTTTCTCACGGAGATACTCATGTCCACCATTCTTTGATCTGTTGCTATCTAGGGTTCCTTGAGCAGTTTTAGGCACGGTTATTACTTTTAGGATGTTTTATGGGTGCAGATGCCACGTATGCAAAGCACTCCTCTGCATCGCATGCTTGCACACCTATATACGGCCACACACGCTACAATCTTTGGCTATCTATACGCATGTTGATGTTGCATATTCTGGGCCAACCTGAATTGTTTTTTCTGCAGATTCTTGTTTGCCGTAATGCTATCGATTCTGAATGCCATGTTCAGATATTACAACAATAAATAAGACTCTACATTATTGACAAATATAAAGAATCCCTCGTTCATAATTTCACGAAAGCATTTCACAGTTAGAGGGTGGAAATTGGGAACACGCCTTCTGTTGTCAGAGTACGTAATACCACACTAACAGTCCTCATCAGAACAGCAAGTCTGAAACATACAGGAAAAGGAATCAACGAGTTTTGATTAATACATGCATAATATCTCGTGTGCTCTACATGTACCATCATCATTAATGTCTAAATCTACTCCAAGGGCTACGGGTGGAAAAAAAAAGGCAATGCATAGAATTAACATCAGAATTTCACCCTATGAAACAAATGTAATGTTTGAAAGAGTAACGCCCATTTTTTCCAGGAACGCTCTCTTACCTACATAGATGGTACCACGATAAGGTTCAACTGCAACCTTTTATCAGCCTAAAGGCTAACCACACTCCTATATAGAAGATAACAAAGTCGTCGGATTCATACCCCTTCCCTATGCATTTTCAAGATGGGAAAAGGTTGACATTAGATGCAGCAAACTCAGGTGCTATAGTGATCTGATACTACATAGTTTGCTTCTTTTATTCTTACCTGATTCCCGGGAGAAGGAACCACTTGGTGCACAATCCATTGGGAATCAACAACACCGATTTTCTCATGAGCAGGCTGCAAAGAGTTTTAGAAGGCCTTAATTGACGACCGTGACAAGATGTTCAAAACTGAAAAATGTTATCAAGGGGCAACAAGAAAAACAGACAGAAAATCTCTTTAATGCTTTGGCATGTTGTGAAGGGTGTACCTCCACACATTTCTGGAGAGCAAAATCGAGACCCCATCCATGGATCAAGTCATTCTGCAATAACAAGAAGATATCAATCAAAATCAAGCCAAGTGGACAGCAGAGAAGAGCTGATGCTGAAATTATGTTAGACCTGAATCATATGCCACA
Organism: Urochloa ruziziensis; assembly: GCA_015476505.1. Classification (NCBI taxonomy): domain Eukaryota; kingdom Viridiplantae; phylum Streptophyta; class Magnoliopsida; order Poales; family Poaceae; genus Urochloa; species Urochloa ruziziensis. The sequence goes on along the minus strand of CM027122.1, from coordinate 63,198,320 downwards.
CACATCTCGCATGCAAACCGCGAGACAAATCTGATGAGGGTAATTAATTCATTATTAGCATATGGTTACTGTAGCATCACCATTGCAAATCATGGATTAAGTAGGCTCATTAAATTTGTCTCACAATTTACAACCCATTTGTGCAAAAGGTTTTGTAAACAAATTTTATTTACTACTTTTAAATGGTAAGATTCTCTTTGATGGTAAGTTTTGGTCTTTGTCTTTTCAGTCTAAGATTGACCGTTTGCAGAAAAACACAACTATTATATTTCATACATTTATCTAAAGATACTTCTTTTGTCGTCTTGAATAAGTGTCCCTTTAACATTTTAGTTTTAATATAAACAATGCACATCTACTTTTAAGTTTGGTTTCATCAAATTAAAGGAACACTTACCCACCAAAAATAACCATAGAGAGGCATTTATTGAACCAATGAAGTACTTAATTGATGTTAGTTTTCTAGTTTCAATACACTAGCATTTATCTAGAACCTAGAAAATCAAATAGACGACAACATGTCTTTCAAATCACAAACTAGTATGATTTCTTTTTGACACGACTAGTAATGCGTATGAAATCTGCAAAAAAGAAAAACACCTTTTTAGTACGGTGTGTACGCCTTAATTGGTATCCTATCTCTAATACAAATTTGGGTGTTTTAGCTAGGAAATTGATTGATAAAGAACAAATACACATAAGAGCTGCATACATACGCAGCTGATATACTACGTATATAAGAGACCTACGAACCCACCATGTAATTTCTTCGTTACTGTAGATCATTTCAGCTCTTCTAATTTTATAGATATTGTAACGTATTTAGATTCCAGACATATGATAAAATATTAGTATAAATGTAGAAATCAAAAGGATTTATATTTTGAGGTGGAAAGAGTAGAATCTCTAAAGAACGAATCATGTACGAAATCCGCTCCGCTCGTGGATCCACGTCGCCCGCTAGCGTATCAACCATCGGATCTACTCAGGTTCCAGTATGGACCGTCCGATCATGGGTCTGTAACCCGTACCTGGACCGTCCGTTGGCAAATCGGGTCGGACATGACCCGAAAAGTCGCGAACGTTCTAGCGGGCTCACGCCCGTCGCCCACCCTTGGCCGTGTCGCCCGCGCGAGAGATTTCAAAACACGACACTCAATTCGCATGCCTTTCAAGATTTGACACCCCTATCACACTGACATGTAGGGTCATTGTGAGTCATTGACATGTGGACCAGGGTGTCAAATCTTTCATTGAAAGGCATGTGAACCGGGCGTCACGTTTAGAAATTTCTGCGCCCGCGCCGGTCCCTCTCCTCAGTCCTCCACTCCTCTCCGCTCCCACGCTCTCCACCTGGGCGCCAACGCGGTGGGCCTATGCGGCAGCGCGGAGGACCGGGGCAGGCGCAGGCCCGCTGTACGGTCGTCGTCCCCGCGGCGAGGGGCGGCACGGAGCTGCACCTGCAGCAGCAGGCCAGCAGCGGCGGTCCGCGGCGAGGGCGCGGACGTCGGGCCCCGACGGCGACGCGGCAGGGGCGAGGCCCCCACGGACCTCAGCAGGGAGCAGCCGCCAGGCCTCCCCCGCGTGTGCACGTGCTAGGTCTCTGCGTTGCCGTTTCACTTTGGAACACATCATCCTGCAGAGGTGAGGTTCATTTTTTTTTCTTTTCCGCTACTCAATTCAATTTTGACTCCTTTGTATTTGCCACGCTTTAATTTGATTCACTCTGGAGGTACTTATGATGAACAAATCTGTTGACCCAGAGGAGCGGATGGAACTCCACGTGCTTACACGCACACAAGGTGCTCGACTATACGCCTGAGCACGTCAACATGTTAAAACATCACATCTGATATATCAATTGTCTTCCAGCTTTTGCAATCCTCTTGGAAACATAGATAACATGATTTTGTGAAACATAGCCGACCTTTTATCAAACTCAATGTAGAGTTGCCAAAGGTTTTAAACATTTTAAATCCGGTGATGCCATCTTGCAAATACATTGTACTGCTTTCATACACTTAAACATAAGGTAGCCATTTTATCGTCTATGGGAACATCTCTGCAGATATAGAATATAGATGTAGGAAGCTAAAAGGAAAGATATTTTTGGGATTGCATTATATTTGTTTCTAATTCTAGGGATTTCAATGACTACCTCTGCAATTTATAACATGCTTGGTTGATGACAAAACTCTTCGCCACAATCTAATTTTTTTTAACTGAGTTCAGAATTTTGATAGATCCATATAATTTTTCTAGTAAACAGGCAACTATATGGGACAAGAAGTATGAGCCATGTATTCCCTCCATCACTCTTGTCTTGAAATCACATTCGATTGAGACATTCTAATTTCTTGGTTCAAATACGAATGTTTACTGTGTATATCTTATCACAGTTCTGATACGAGCATTATTTGCTTCTTTGATAGTCCATCATGGCAAAGATTAGAGAACAACCAATTCTCTCCAACTGGATGATGTGTGTAGTGCTAACGAATTACTACTATTGATGGTCTCTTGATTCATATCTTTGCCTCTTACTTGGTAAATTTTCACTCACTAAGCCTGTCATTGTCTCAGATCTACTATTATCAAACAAAGGCCCAAAATGGCCAGATATACTGACCATCTCATATATTTGAGAAACTCTTGCAATTGCCAACCAAATTCCATACACAAGTTCAAAAGTATGGTCAGGTCAATCATATAGCAATGCATTTTGTTTCAATTGCGACATCACAAATTGATGTCATTTCTTGCACTTTTCTACATACTTTATTTGCAGGATCTCATAGCCACACGCATAACGCGCTTGTTTTGCTGAACTTCATCGTCTCGAACTCCCAGGTGTGCAACGCTGGGCTCAAACACCTGAACTACCTACAGAACCTGTGCTCCTTGTCCTTGACTCCACCAAGGTCACGACAAAGGAGATGAAGAAGCTCTAACAGGCCAAACCAAATGGCCCAACAATGAGCTAAACTTGAAGAAGCACTGTTGCTGCAATCTTTCTGTGTCAATTGATCGTTCTAACATTTATATCCACAGATCTATGAATGGATGAGGACGCATGAAGCCTTGTAATCTTAAGTGACAACACACAGAGAAGCAATATCCGTATCTAAGCCATGATGATGCCAAATGCCAACGAAGTGACAATGACTGCTATTATCTTGAGATTTTAGTATGCCCTATACCTTTGTTAAACTTTATAAACCTGAGCATGATTTCAGACTTGTACTGAATCTCAGTGTAGTGTAACTGTAACCGATCTCATGTTTTCTGCCAGTTTGAACAAGACGAAACTGCCTTATATTGCCGCCATTACATGACAATGTGAACAGATCTTTACCTTTTACGTTAACATAGCCAACTAATTATGGCATATTTAGCTTCTGTTAAATAACCAAATTCGTTCTATAGAAGTCAGTGCTGTTATATCCATGAGACTGTTTCAGATATATTACATTTAAAATCTAAATCTGAAACTCACATGTCACATACCTAATTTGGCTTTATGTTTAAAAAGAAATGTGATATAACTTCATCCTACAAGAGTTTCTGCCATTAATTTCTGCTGAACAGTATTTTAACAATATTGCTACAAGTACAGTGTTTTAACAATATTGGTACAAGTACTGTAAAGACCAATAGAACGGTTTGTCAAGAGCTTATATCCATATTAGTTGGCAGGTGCCAAGATTAAATAAGCCATATTATCGTCGGAATCAAGGATGGTGCGGCAACGTCGCACCCCACGTTTTCTAGTTTCGTTGAAAGGCATGTGCACTTGTTGACAAAAGCCGATCGACAAGGCCAACAATAACCAGCGGCGAACCAAGACATGCGTAGGCACACGCTAGACACTAGTTTTAGCTGGCGCTATGTTTATTGAACCAAGACATCTGACTTAATAACTTTATTGAATATCAAATGCAGATTACAGAAGTGAGGTTGTAAGTACCTCAATCAGTGTCTTGTAGAGCTTGTTTAACTAAGCAAACTTCAGAATGGGGTTATTGCAAGCAAACAGACAAGCTGTGAAATTAGCTTGTGATTTAGCCTGTACGGCTAGAGTATGTGCCGAAGAATTCCTACTCCTTGAAATCTTGATTGCTGCATAGTGTGCTTGAATAGAGTTGCAAAGAAAATCTGCAATCATAGGTCTAATTCGCCAATCTACAGCACGAGTGCCAGGGTCTTATCAGATTCATGTTGGTTGCTAGGATCTAGGAGTCCGTGAAATATTGTAGTTGATTGAGTTGCAGTCTCTTCAAGATAACTGATGCGAGTGTGAGGGCATGTACTTCTTGTAGAGGGTTTAGCGTCTCTTGTACTGAAGCTTGTATGAAGATGTTGCTGACCTGCAGATGGTGTTCACCCTGAATATCTTGTGCTTGGATTAGTATTACAATACCTGCCATTCTTGGGTTTTGTCTCTGTACGTCGGATGTAATTAATGGCTACATCCACGTAGCATTTTGTTCCTGCAAAAGAATCATGTGTGTGGTATGTGGAGCATGGTGCTGTGTATATGTATCTCTTGTGCGATAGATTGAGTGGTTAGGATGTCTGCTTTGACTCCATGAAGAACACTATTGTTAGTCCGACCATACAGTACGTACTAGAAGGTTCCGTGGCCACACACGATCCGATCGGATCCGATGCGGGTGCGGGTGGGTGGGGTAGGTGACGAGCGAGACCGAGAGCACCAAGCAGGTGGACAATGACTGGTGGGCCCAGCCTTGCTTATTAGTAGAACCCAAGCCCAATCGGATGGTCTGTCGTCGTCGTTGGATCCAAAGCTTGAGCTGAGCCCGCCCGCCCCCGCTCCCCACTCCCCAGTCGGAGGAAGAAGAAGAAGCATATCATCATGTCTTCGTCCTCCAAGGTCTTCACCCTCGAGGAGGTCGCCAAGCACAACACCAAGGATGACTGCTGGCTCATCATCGGCGGCAAGGTCAGCTGCTGGCTTTCTGCGCTCATTTTCTTTCCCCTATAGCGTGCGTAGCTAGCTGTAAATCATCTTGTTTTCCTCTGACATCCGGATCTCGCCTCCAATTCCTTCCTTTATTCAAGCCTTTAATTTTACTCTTATAATTTCCCTTCCCTCGGGACGAGCGGATCTAAGATTCTCTCCTTTTAGATTCGGGTTATCCCGTGATTAGGCTAGGCCGAGCGAGAGGTGCAAGATCTGCCTCCAAATCATGGATCCCTATCCTCCGTACTCCCTCCATACTCGTATTAGATGATGTTTAGGACAAGGTTTTAGTCAAACATTGGGAATATAAATCACGAATAACTTTTAAGTCGTTGAGTTTGAAAATGTGAAAACTATATGAATAGATTTGTCTTGATAAGTATTTTTAGAAAAGTATACATATATTATTTTTAATAAATATTTTTGTAAAAATAAGAAGTCAAAGTTACATTTTGGTGACCGTGTCGTTGTCCTAAACATCATCTAATACGAGTATGGAGGGAGTAGTGGTTAGTCACTTTCATTGTCTTTTACCTACTTATTACTGTAGTACATACATACTCCCTCCGTCTCAGGATATAAGGCGCGGTCAAACTTGGCACGGTCTTTAATAATAACATTTGACTCTTAATATCTTTTATAATATAATACTTGTAGCAACAAAATTATAGTCATATGAAAGTACTTTTAAATATGAATACAATTATATTATTGTTGTAAGACAAAGTTTTTATTATACAAGCTTAATCATAGGTCAAAGTTTTCAAAGTTTGAATTTTGATTTACGTGCGCGCCTTATATCCTGAGACGGAGGGAGTAATAAATGACACCCCTTTTTCGTTATTCCATTGCCGTATGTATCCCTGAGCGGCTGAGCTGAGAATTCCTCGCACCTAATACTTCCGGGCCGTGTCTCGGTTCATAATCTTATTCCACAATCACTCGATGATGATCAACCGCGTCCCTATTTTGTTTGTGGGCGCTGATGGTCTCCTAGTACCCAACAGCAGATCTGGCCTACGGTGTTATTTTTCACCTGCTGGCCATGCAATTCTTCTGAAACCTTAAACATGCTCAGCTGCAGCTACCCCCCTCCCTTTTTTTTTTCTTTTCAAAGACTGAAAATAATGTTCCAGAAACAGCATTTTCCTGCAGCTCGACTAAAGATCGTACAAGTTATGTGCATGGACACTTAGCAAAGCACACGTGCTCTCTTCAACATACCAATTACTAGGATGCACAGTGCTCAGCTCAAAACCTTTAATGCATCACTGAATGTTTTTCATCAACTTGTTCTTTCATAGATGCTAGAAAATATATGGCCGATGACTGAGCATGTACTGGCCCTAGATTCTGCCGGGTGTCGCTGCCTGTCCATATTGTCTGTATATGCACCTAAATGTTTTTTTGTTAATCCGTCACTTTCTTGGAGCCTGCTTTAATCTCTAAAGAGTATTATGCAGCCTATAACATTTGGTGGCCTCACTTCCTACAACCGTGTCTTGTAGTGCATCTAGAATGTTCTTCTTGTCATCTTTGGTTCCGTAGTCTCACTATTATTCTAGGTCCTTCTTGTATAACAGTAAACAGCTGGTGACATTAGTTTGATTTGTATATCAATTTTTAAGTTTGACAAAATATATTTGCCTAGATGCAGGATGGCACCATAAAACCCTGTAATTCAATCTTCATTTTTCTTCACCCTCCAAAATGGATAAATGATACTTCTGGGTTCTGGCAAGCTTTATGTGATGAAGAAAGATGAGCTACTATTTGCATTCATTCCTCTAATTGAGATGCGTGACAATGGCAAACTGCCCTGTGATTTCCCTTTGGAGCACCTAGCATCATTGTTCTTATGTTGACAAGGCTTTGTATGGATATATAAATTGATAAAAAAGTAAACCCCTTCCTGTTTCCAGAAAAAGAAAAATTCTAACGTATAGGTTGTACTTTCATATAGGTGTACAACGTGACCAAGTTTTTGGAGGATCACCCTGGAGGTGATGATGTTCTGCTGTCTTCCACTGGTAAATCCCAATTACATACTTCTCATGTGTTTTAAGGTTGTGGTGAAGCCATGAAGGTGTCATTTCAGCGTTCGATGTAATTCGGTATGGGTTTTTTTTTTTTCAGCCAAGGATGCTACTGATGACTTTGAAGATGTGGGCCACAGCACCACTGCCCGTGCGATGATGGACGAGTACTTAGTCGGCGAAATTGATGCCACTACAATACCCACTAAGGTGAAGTACACGCCCCCGAAGCAGCCGCACTACAACCAGGATAAGACCCCGGAGTTCATCATCAAGATCCTCCAGTTTTTAGTCCCCTTGGCGATATTGGGCTTGGCTGTAGCTGTAAGGATCTACACCAAATCGGAATCTGCCTAATATTGTCGTCAGTTGGTCAAAGATTAAAACTGAATAAGTTAGTGAGGATTGTACGAGCGAGCTTGGCCTGTCATGAATTTGGAAACTTCAATCTCTGTGATGGTGTGGTTACGTGCAACGTCTATTGGTAAAGTGAGACGCAAGCTAAGTGGATGGATAATCAGTTCTGTTTGCCTTCTTAGGAATGTCGCGATGCACGTTGTTGTTGCTCGGTGCGGTTTATTTTCTGTGTTGGCACCTGTTCTGAGCGGAGATATGTTTTGCTACATGCTTGACCTAAATTAGTTTGCAAAATCAAGTGTTCGCAGTATCTGTTCTCTTTTAAATACTTGTATGTGATACTTGTTTCAAGAAAAGAACATACGTAGAGTTTGCAGTTATATGCTTCAATAATCAGCGCCTCAAATTTGCCCATGTGAGGAAATTCAGAGCAAAAGTTGGCAAAGTTTTTCAACATTCGGAACGAATACAGGAGCTACACGATCCAGATCTTTAGACGCTGTCTGCATTCACAAGTTCTGGGATAGCGATGGCTCATTTAATCCCTAGATTACAGAAGGGTCCTCGAAAATAAAGAAGAACATCAGAAGTAAACCTTTCTGATATCCCCAATGAAGATGAATAATCCTTGTTGGGACGATTGCCCTCTTGCCTCTTTTCTCCTTACATATAATGACGGCCGTTCTCCTGTCAGTTTGAGAGAACGAGAGGGAGTAAAAGTCTTCACCGGCACACAAATGACAACAAAAGTGTCCTTGTCAGGTGACAGGATCTAAGTTGTGGTAATTATTAATCAGCATATTATTCTACTGCTAATCTAACAGAAAAATGACATCGTATAAAATACAGTGAGCATCATTAATATCTATTACAGAGAGCTACCAGGTGCTACTACATCTGATGACTTGTTGCATTTCATGTAACAAATGAATTTTCTGGTTGACGGAGAGTTGATCTGCCGACACTACCAAAGTATCAACTTAATTATTCAAAAAAAAAAAAACCAAAGTATCAACTACAAGCAATGGAATGTTCTGGCTGAAAGATCCTTAATTAATTGACAAAAAGTTGTTCTTCATGCCACCTTCAATTGTGCCCTGAAAATTGATTCATGTCAGCACAAAAAAGAAGCATCTTAATGCTTCACTAATGCTACTAATACGATTGCACTGGTTTTAGCGGGGGAAAAAAACTGGGCCAAGAAATGCCGTTAGGTTCTCTTGCTTATCATGTTTACTATTATGCAGGATGGAATGGAAGTACCAAAATCACTCTCAGTTTTTTCTATGTCCATGAAATAGATAAATATTCCTGTAAGTTGAGATGAATTTCATGGAATACTAACTCCTACACAAACGAAAATATGAGAAATTCATGGTTTACGAGGGGTTGGGAACGGAGATGTAAGACGAAGATGAAGAAAAAGAAAGCATAATTGACAGATAACTGCACGGCTTGGACAGGGGTTCCATTCCACTGATAAGGGGATAACAACATATACTTGAAGGGTAAATGAATATGAACTTAGCAAGGGACTTTCTTCACACTACCACAAAGAAATATCTATACATTACGTGTGGAGTTACATCTATTTGCTAACAAAACAGCTTCTTATTCTTCTTCACTTCAGAACACTAGTTTATGTGTTCAAAACCATTATCTGACTACACCTTTGGAGCAAAGGAAATTAGGACAGAAACATTCACATAACCTACTTAGTGAAGGTGCCTCGCTGGCTCTGTCTGCCTAAGAAGAGCAAATGGGTGGACAAAATCAGCCTAAAAATAGCTAGATGCAATATCTAGTGCTCCAGGATACAATACCTTTCTTTTTATGTAACTTAGTTTACTAAGTCATTATCAGCAATGCCAAAGTATCAACTATGAGAAGCTTGCATTACTTGAACCCAGAGTTGTAAGTGATGAATTTGTTTCAATGTACAAAATTGGACTTTAGTCATATGCAAATGCTCTCCATGTCAAGGTTCTGAACCCGGTCATGTAGCAGATCTATCACTTCAAATGTTACCGGTTGGAGTTCAATAAGTTTCCCAACGATACTTGGAATAGATTTTACAGGATTATGCACCTATTGAAGATACCGCAGCAATTGGGTAGATAGATTCAGTCCTTGATGTAAATTCCAGGGGCTAAAAATTTGTCACCGGTATTCATTAAACTGCGCAATAATGCAGTACCACTGTCGGTATATACATGGCCTAGTAGAAAAAACTCTAGAACTATGATAAACTTGCAGCAGAGTATAAGTTGTTCTTGATCTTGAGTTGCGCCTTTTGTTTTCTTTCTCATCCAAGGAGCATACCAATTCTTTCTTCAATACAAATTATAATGATTCTCATTCATGGATTTATATTTAAGATTAATGGGCATCAAGCTTTCAACCAACTGGATACAGAAGCATGGACTCATAAATCATGTACTCATTAAGGTGACATGACTGAAATCATAGTTATATGTAAAAGGGATTCAAATATTCAGTATAGTTCAACTTGCTTTGTTTATAACAAGTGATACTGAGAATTGTAGCAGTAGTCGGAACTGTAGTATCAAGCTCGGTAGAATGGAGTAGGACCACCGATGATCGAGAGGTTGGGTGTGTGCTCACTGTATTCAACTATTGATGTAGGTGGCAATTGTCCAATACAAATCTCATGGACTGTTGATAACAGAGGAAACAGCTCTTGCCACCCTCGATAAGTTAAGACTTCGTAAACTTCTCTTGCTGTGGACACTCCCTGTAAAATAATAAGATTAGATGCACATAGCATAAGATGCACTATTTTGGATGGCATATATTCGATTTACCTGGAGCTTTTGGCCATGCAACATTTCTGCCTCCAGCTCATCAAAAGACCTGTCAGAAAGAACATAAGATGATGTAAAGGTATAATTGAAAATTGTATGACATAGAAAACTATTTATTTTTAAATATATGTTATGACATTAGCATATTGTTGTTTTTTCTATGATTCTCCAGAAAAGAGTAAGCATGGATACATTCAAAAAAAGAAATGAAGAAACCTTTTGCCACCGTTTCTAGCAAAGGCCTCAGCCACTCTTCTGTTTCTCCCGCCAACTGTCATGGAACACTCACTTTTCAATGTTTGCCTGTTTTATGGTTAACTGGGAACAATAAAGATACGTACGACATGTAGTTATGAGGTCAGCCACACCGCAGCTCTCAAAGAATGTGTTATCTCTGACTGAAGGAAACAGAAGCTTAGAGAATGCACGCATTTCCCGCAAACCAATTCTCATAATTGCAGCCTAACAAATAGGAAATATAGAACAGGCCATAAGATTATATAATACCATGAAAGCCATGTTTTTCTTATTTGAAATGTATGAAATAGTAGTGCCTCAACCTTTGTATTGTTTCCCATATCCAAGCCATCAACAAGGCCTGCAAGATAATTCCTCCACATAAGCCACTAAAATGTTTAAAGTAAACCAATGGATGTAACCAAATAGAATAAGGTGGCACATAAAACCTGCTGCAATAGCCACGATATTTTTCAGAGTTCCACACAGCTCAACTCCTTCAATATCTTCTGCCTGCATATGAAGCGTAAGAAGCACCAATAAAAACTCCATTCAATCTTCATGTTATATATTAACATATTATCTTATATGCTTAGATAATATGCTTCAAAGATTTTTTTATATTGTGCCCATCATAATGTTTATTGCCATATCTGTAACTGTTTTATAAAAGGATTTCAGCATTTACTAAGACGGTGACTTCATTTTCTCAGACATCCCTGTATTGAGAGGACCAGAACGCAGAGTTTTTAGCCTACTTCATTTATTCATGAGGATATAGCTGAAAAACTTACAACAGAAACTAGGAAGTAAGGTGTGGTAAAAAGTTTAGCCCATCGATTTGCCACTTCCTTATCTTTCCTATATCCAATCGTTGCTTCACTGAACATCTCAACAGCAATCTGCACTAGAAATGTACAGACACTTATTTTTCTTCTTCTGAAGACTACAAGAAACTTTGCATTGCAAATTCAACAGATGCTTGCCTCATTTGCAATGTTTGCACCCATGAGGACACAGCAATTGATTCCAAGTGTATCTGCAATTAACTTAGATATCATGCATGGTCCTTCCATCTTGACCTCCATGCCCTTGATGAGGGAGATAGCTTCAGCTCCTGGCCTTAGCTTCCCTATGAGCTTCTTACATATACCCTCCACAAATTGATGGGGAGTCACAAAAACCAGCATGTTCGCATCTTTGACTGAGAAAACCAAATTAAAACCTTACTGAATGGAATTTTTATTGGTGCATCTTACGCTTCATGATGACAATTAAGTTTACTCATGCATGTTCATTGCCCTTTGTGAAGTAGTACATACTTGATGGAATAATAGAACTGCATGTGTTACTAGATCAGCCCAAAAAATCAGCCAAACTGGGTAACATTGCGATTACCTGCACTCTCCAAGTTTGGATCAGCAATAACGTTCGCTCCAAGCTTTATACCTGGCAAATATTTGCAGTTCTCCTGTAACCCATGATAATTGTCAGCTAGCAGTGTTATAAGCTAGCCATTGGCTGACCCATAAGCAAGATAGGCTAAGGAGCTTCAATTCTCACATTTTCTTCGTTAATGGACTCAGATAGCTTCTTGCCTGTTGGCAGTATCTCCTCAAACACCCACATCCTTACTTCATCTGCAGAAAAAGGAAATGTCCCAAAAGTTAGTACCTACCAATAGGTACAAGAAAAGCTCTGTAGATTGCCGAGTGATGAGTTTACACACAATACTTTTGCATGCAAATAGGTAGCATAGGCCACAGGGCTCAAGCACGTCTGAACACAAAGATGAGACAAAAATTAAGCAATCTTATCGAACATGGCTGGATACAGAGCAAAAGCAATAGAATGAGAATTGGAATGGCAGCTGAGACACAAAGACATGGCATTCTACACAGAGAGCGCCTGAATGACGGCAAGAGCGCACAACGCGCAACAGGGATAACTAACTAACTGCCTGGGTACCTACCATAGAAGGAGGGCAATTTGGCAGTGTTGGAGGCGATGAGGCGAGAGGCGACGCTGCCCCAGTTGCCGCTGCCGATGACCGCCACACGGTACTTGGCATGCCCGTTCTCCATCTCCGGCGAGGGTCCGGCAGGCTCGCAACAGCCAAAATGCACCGCCGCGCCGGCCAAGCAACGGAGCAAACCAAGAACAAGAAGGACCTAGCAGTAGCAGTGCCCCACAATTAAGCAGAAGCGTATATATATATAATATACCACACAGAGAGGTTAGGGGCCGGCCGGGGAGGAGAAGGAAATTGAAGGTCAGAGAGAGAGAGAGAGGAGAATGTCCGTCGCTAGCTAAGCTTAGATAGGACGGCGGGGAGGGCGGGCGGTCGACCCCAAGAATCGCAAGTGTTTGTTTCCTCTACTCTACCAGATTGTTTTCAACAAGGCGACAGTCGCTGCCATTTGGTCCTCGGGATTGAAGAGGAGAGACGAGCGGCGGGGGCGGTGGCTGGCTGGCGCGGAGGATTCCTCGATCCGCTGCTCTCGTCGTCTCGGTGGTATCGCCCGCCCGCCCGCCCTACTACCTGGCCCAGCAAAACCAAGGGCCCAAACCACTTGGCCCACTGCCAGACAGGACATGGATTCCAACATCAGGGCAATCGTTTTCAGCCTTGTTCTTGGCCTCTTCGATACATGTCTTACACAAGAGCAAGAGGGCTTTCGGTCTTGACGATGTTATTGCACGCTTCCTGGACTCCTCTCCCCACGGTCTATGGAGGTGCGCCTGCTCAACTGCATCCAGACTAGACTATGCTCTATAATTAAATCTCTATAAACAAATGCATCGATGAATGACAAAGTTTTTGATATTTAACAATCCAGATTGCGGAAGCTTAAAAATACATTGCAAAGTTATAATTTATTAATATAAAGGGTAGTAAACTCAAATTGATCGTAATTTCTGGTTTCAAGAAGGATTACAATGATTGGATAAACTCCGGAGCCTCATTAACCCAAACACACACATTTGAATAATTGGATACTGTACCAATTACATGAGCTGCCTCATCACACTATCTGCGCACATGGGTGAAAGAGAAATAAGTCCCCAAAAAAAATATTGGCTCCAACATGGCCCCTATCCTTCATTGGGGATTGTATCTTCCTCACAAGATTTAAGCAATGTGATGCCACAATTGCCTCATCAAAGTTATGCTCCTTTGCAAAGCACACAACATTACGAACTGCCAAGGCTCAACAATTCTTTCAATCTTCTGGCATGAAGACTGAATGGTCTCTAACAACAAGGCCAACACCCATCCGTCGCGGACCATCAAAGGTGCCTGCATCCACATTCACCATTAACAGTCCATCCGGTGGCAGAACCCATTTTGCTATAGATAAATTAGGTTCACACTTGTGAGATGAAGATGGTCTAAATATATGAAAAAACACCTTTTCAACATATGCTTTCACCTTCTCAGCTATGTTGTGATTGACACGTTAGACCAACTCCAAGGGACTCTCTAAATCCTTCCTAATTGCTAGTTTTAGAGATTTTGACTAAAAAGGTACCTTCCAACAGCCTCTCTATTTGGTTATTCAAATATAGCCACTCTCTATTCCGGATTTCTCGCTAGCAAAATATAGTCTAGAGTGCATGCAAGATATAGAAAAGCTGTTGGAAAACATGAAGATATAGAAAAACGATTTTTATGCAAATGATTCTCTAAATGATGATTTAGAGAGTGAGTTTTGGAGAGACTCTTGGAGATGCTCTTAGAAGAGCATGCTTATCTCAATAATTTCCTCATGGTCAGTGCATTTGGTGTATGGTTATTTGGGAAGCAGGTAAGTGTTCCCTGATTTAGTTCAAGACGTTTTCCATTGCAAAGCTTCCCTGGTACTTCCAGGCCAAGATTTTTATGTATGATAAGCAAAATGAGATAAAAATGAGCACAAGAACGGCTCCATGAGCAAAGATACTGACATTTCCATATGTACTATGATGCATGAGCAAACACTGCCTTGGTTGGTTTCAGCAAATATTTTGATATTTTCATATGTTGTCAGAACGTGAACACACAGTGCAAGTGCCATATGGAAAGACTTCATTACCTTTAGAAAGATGGTTCTACTCTGCAGAATCAGAGTCATCATCGGCGCGAAAGGGCCTCTAGCTGACTTGGTTAGATGGTCTCAGTAGCACTCCTCAGGTCCTGGGTTCGACTCCCCGTGGGAGCAAATTTCAGGCTGAGGTTAAAAAAAATCCCCTCGTCTCTCGCCATAACCAAAGCACAGGTGAAGGCCGGCCCAGGTCGTATCTGTGGTTGGCTTGGGCTCTCCTACCTCGGGGTAGTTGCAGAAGCCGTTAGCCCAGTGGTTGTCTCACAAGGGCTACGGGCCCTGTGTAAGGGTGGGGCAGAGGTTCGAGGGCTTTCTCGACCTACGTGAGAAGGTCTTCTCTCTTAGCAAAAAACCCGGGGGCTGTCTTCCCCCCCCCCCCCCCCCCCTGCAGGCCGAGTTTTTTTTTTTCCTTTTTTTTTAGAGTCATCATCGGCATATACAGGAGCTGACTTTTTAGGCAAAAAAACTTCATCAGGATAGATTTCTGCGAATAACTACTAAAGAAGAAGCATAAAAGAATTCATCAGGACACAACTAGTGATGTAAACGAAGCGTCTATTCTAAAGCTATCATAAAAACAACATACTTTTGGTGTATATTACGAAGAACATGCAATTGTTATATTCAATAACCATACTGACCGGAACAATTCTGACTACTGAAAGTTTTACTATTAGCCAGTGCAGGTACATGAGTATAGACAACAACATCCCAGGCTGCAGTACCTTTTTTTTTGTTGATTCCAGTGTCTTGGAGAATTTGAATTTGAGTCGTCAGATGGAACATCCAAGGTAGGAATTTTGTATGAGGAGTCAATTATCAACTGTTGCACAAAATATCCTGACCAGATGCCAATCTGACACCTACAAAAATGCTCCTTTTCCTAATCAATAAAATACAAGATATTTCATGTTAGTAATAAAAAATGGTAAAAAATAATAAAGAATTGGTAATGCAGCACTACAAGTAAAGCATGTATCCTCCGCCATGGCAAACAAAATAAATAGGTCACATCACTATTCCTGAATGTTTGGTTTGCAATCAGGTTGCAAGTTACTGGCTATTTAGGATAAAAGATGCTACAATCACATGACTAAAGAAACAAAAGTCAAAGCTAGAGCGTAAAAATTACTGACACGTATAACTGCGAAGGTCATCTTACATATAGGGCACCCTTAACCGCAGCACAGCGACAGAAAACTTGAGGCAGCTCACCGTGCCCATACATAGGAAAAATGAAAGCACCCTCTCTCTGCATTAGCAAATCTGGTATGGTGAAAACATAAGAAAGCTGTGTACCACAGTCCACAGCTAAGTTGTTTTAAGATTTCATTCATATGCCAGGCCACACGTACACGTAGTATATATCTAAACCTAAATAAAAGACGGACTAATAAGCACAGCATTTGCATAATTCAAGGGAACAAGAAAAGTTTCATTAAAGCTAACTGACCTCCCAACTGGTTTGGCATACAGAGCAATCGTCTGGATTCCCTCCCTCGTGGTAACTAATTTCTCAGAAGGGTCAGGACCATATTGATCGTACAGAGCAATCTAATACTTACTTCTCCATAGTATAGATTAGGGGTCGGGCCATTTCTCAAACTATTCCCATAGGGTGGGTATTGTGAGGATTATTAATTCCATACAGAAAGCAATTGCAAATGCCTAGGCCTTGTTGTTTTCTAGGGAGGTTGGTTGTACCAGTGAGCATGTCAGGCTGGTTCTGTCCAGCTACTCCTTGTGTAGAGTAGTCCTCCGCCTCTGTGCTTGCTGTCTGATGGAAACGAGGTTGTTCTTGATCTCGGTGCAGATCCTTCCCTCCAGCAGCCTGACGGGAACCCACAGCTTGGGCTCGAGCTCGACCAGGTAGGACAGCAGCGTGGTCGCCTGCTGGTGGTCCTCCTCCTCCTGGAGCTGGAGTAGGGACCATTTCCCCTGGAAGAGCTTGAAGTCGCCGTCGATCATGTTGAAGGCGATCTCCCTCCTGCGCGCAGCCTCCCCTGGCAGGGACTCCATGTCCCCCTCGTAGCAGTCGATGGTGCCCCTGGCGTTGAACTTGAACCCCAGCGCCAGATCCTGCTCCCCGACCTGTGTTGTTGTTAGTTTGGCGGGGATCAGATGGAGAAGCTCGACGAGGGAGGAAGGAATGAAATCGAATCCGAACCTGGTAGAGGCGCGCGAATCCTTGAGAAGAGTCTCGGTCGAGGAGGCGGCACTCGGCGAGGCCGGGGATGAAGTCGGCGAGGCCCTCGTAGTCGGTGAGCGTGGCCCACACCGCCTCCAGCGGCGCGTCCACGCGAACCCTCGCGCGCACCACCCGCCGGTTCCGCTTCGTCTCCACCTTGGAAACCTGGATCTCCAACCCGATGCCCTCCTCGGCGGCCACGTGGACCGGCGGCGGCTGTGGTGGTTCGGAAGAAGACGAGCCACCAGCAGCAGCAGCAGCAGAGAGGCTGAGCCTGACCTTGGGGACGATGGGGGCTCGGCAAGCGGCGGAGCGGAAGACGAGGCGTGCGGGGCGGCTGCTGGTAAGGGTGACGCTGCGGAGGGAGGAGGTCGCGGGGCACGCCATGGTTGGCCAATACGTCTGCCTGAAAGGATAAGATTTGGTGCATCTCCATCCCGACGGCCATTGGTGGGGAAGGGAGGCAGGAGAGGGACGTGCCACCGACAGGTGGGCCTCATACTGTTCTGAAATAGCTGGGTTTGTTTTTTTCCCTTGAAATCGTTGGCTTTATTAGATGGATCATCATTATGGCTACTGATACAAACAGAGTCGACTTACAACACCATACGTAGTCTTACTATTAGTTGATGGATTACAAGAAGTCTCTTACTATCAATTGATGGATTACTGCAAATGCAAATCTGCAAATGCAAATGCAAAGCAGCAAGTGCTGTTTATTTGTCTCCTTGGCCGTGGTGGTAGTACCCATGGTGGTGGTGGGCGATGGGCACCATGATGCTGGGGACGTGGGGGTACATGGCGGCGGCGTAGGGCACCTGCGGGTCCTGGACGAGGCTGTGTGGCACGGGCGTGGAGGCGAAGATGTGGTCGGAGGGGGAGGGCCCCTCGTTGGAGAGCCCCTGCATCCGCTTCACGTAGAGCCTGTACTTCTGGAGGTGGGAGGCGACGTTCTCGCGGGTGAGGCCGTCCACGTTCATCAGCTGCATGATGGTCTTGGGGACGGCGTTCTTGATGCCCAGGTGCGCCACCACGTCCACGAACCGCTTGTGAAGCTGCGGCGTCCACACCAGCCGGGGCCTCTTGGGGTTGCCTCCTGCGGCGGCGGCGGCGGAAGAGTCGGCGGCGGCGGCGGCGGCGGACGAGTCGGCGGCGGCGGCGGCTTCTCCTCCGCAGAAGGGCTGGAAGGATCCCCCGCCTCCGCCGCCCGAAGCAGAAGCCCGCAGCCTGGACACCGTGGCCGCCGAGGCGCGGTGCACGTCCAGCAGCGTCCGCCCGGGCTCCGGCGGGATGCGGAACGCCGCCGCCAGGCCAGGCGGGACCAGAGGCTGGGACAGAGGGGTCAGCTCGTCGGCGCCGGGGAGGCCCGTCTCCCACTCCATCACCCGCTCCACCTCGTAGTCGCCCATCGCGGATTCGTGCAATTCCAGGCCCAAATCAGCAGCTCAATTTGAGATTCGAGCCTCGGAGGAGGGGTTGGGGGTGAGGATCGGAGCCTCGGAGGTGGGGATGGGGGTGCAGATATTTGTTGGATTGCGGCATCGCGGGGACGAAGACGACGGAATAAAGCGCAAAAGCGGCTCCACGTGGACCTCTCCGCCCGATATTTTTCATTCGCTTTTCCATCGCCCGCCGTCCGATCCCGTGGCACGATCGGGGTTTCCCTGCTCTTTGCGGGGCAACCTCCCGAACGCGCTCCCCAAGATATTTCCTCGAGATTGATGCGGATACCACGCCATCATCCCACGGCCCTCTCTCTTTATTCCCTTTTTTGAGCTGGTCTTTGGTTGGCCGGTCAAATGGGCCAAAAATAATAGAGATAGATAGGCAATGCATGCTCTTGGCTTGGATAGCAGCAGATGGGCTCATGCTTTCTTATGTGCATAATAAATTAACAATAAGAAAGGAAAGGAAATTAACAAGAGACTCATCGTAGCGGGTAGCTAGTAGTCGCGCCAGCAGACGAGCATGGAGACGCAGCGGCGGACGATGGTGCTCCTTGACGGCATCCACGCACTTCTTCTTGGTTGATGATGGCCCATGTTGCTGCTGCAGCTGTTGCCCTTGCTGGCTGCCTGCCCTGGTAGCTCCGGCTGAGCACGCTGCTGCTGCTGCCGGCGTCCATGGCGTGCGGCCTGCCGGATCTGCTCCGCCCCTTCTTGGACAGCTTCCATTTCTCGTCCCCGCCCGGCGGAGGCGGATCCATTGCCCTGCTCTTCCTTGATTTGATTCGATTTATAATGGGATCGAGAATGAGGCATGCAGCCAGCAAGCAAGAGTCGCAGTACTCGATGTCGTTGATAGTAGCAATGCAATGCGCCGTGGCCAGAGCATCAACCCGCCCTGCTCCCGTTTGAATTTGGGCTTTTCATCACCCGCAAGCAAGCCTTCTTCCTTCCTAGTGAATGGGCCTTCATGATCCAGCTTTGCCAGCCCACCCAGATGCTTTCCTGGGCGCATCATCTTTGGTAATGGTGGGCGTGGAGACGATGGAAGCACTGGCATGCAGAGAAGGTCTAGCCCTCACAAGTGATCAAGCGATTGTGCCAATAAATGTGGTCCGGAATCTCTGAGGCAATGCGATGGGACAATATGGCCACATTGTCCAAGGAACTCAAGGCAACGATGGCGTCTTTCAACATGATCGAACTAGTTCACGAACGACGGAGCTGTAATGTTGAAGCACACACTCTTTGTATGAGTGTGTTGGGCGCCATGTGTGGCTCACTAGCCCGCCACCGGATGTTTGTATTTCTGTTGTTTATCACTTAATGAACTTAGGTGAATCCCTCGAAAAAAAATGCTGCAGCTGCAGCGGATCCCCCTGTGTGTGTACGACCAACGATATACAAGATAGAAGAGAAAACGTTTTTGAACGGCACACTACAGTAGCAGTAGCAGCTAGATTTTTTTTTTAAACGAACTGGCAGGAGAACTTGTCTATTTATTATCTATATAACCTATATAGGAGATCCACACTACCATATTTCTCTCAAGCCTCAACAAGCCACGTCAGCATCTTGGCATATCAAAAGCCTCCTCTCTTCATTGCTCAGAATGATGGGTCAATTTCCCATGCAGCAGTTTCTGTGACGGCTCAAATTATTTGTGATTGACTCTCGGCCTAAAGGAATGAACTGAATGGCCGTCATCCGCACTAAAACAACCACCGAGAAGTGGAACATGGAACAACGGGTTGCATTGATCTACTGTTTGGCCCTTGGCATTCCAATCCAACTCGAAGTTTAGTTGGCACTTCAGGAGGACCCCACTGGTGCTCGCCCCCTTTAAATCACTGACGTTGTGGCTGTCACACGGTCCTGCCGAGGAGCAGCCTCTCTTTGCAATGTTTCTGATCAACATGACCACATACAACAGTCCCATACAGAATGCTGTGGATGTGCACGCTGCAGCATGCAACACTGGAATCATTGAGAAAATGCAATCCAAAGGTATATATCAATCCACTTATCTAGCGGCGGCAAAATACTTTTTATTTCTTTAATTTACATTACTTATAATTCCTTTTTTGCTGATGCTATCAGTTTGGCCAATAGTGCAATATTTTGTTTTCTCTGGATAGCGATCTTGGTGGCCTTGGAAGTTTCAAACTCAATCCATCGCAACTGAAGGTGGTGCGAGGCTGCGCTTCAGCAGTGTAACGAATCTTAGTGTTTTTACTTTCAAATTTCATCATAGGCATTTTTAAATTCGTGCAGCAACGCGCGGGGTGTCATATAGTATTATTAAAAAGAGGGGTAGAGAGCACACGGATTTGTGAGACGGCGCGGGAGGGGAGGATTGAAAAATAGTAACATTACTAAACTACAGAAGCTATATATTTTTACGTCGTTAAAAAATGGTAATTTAGGGCATACATACAGCGACTGTCTACCGTAGTGCCGAACTGCATGCTTGTACGACGGCGACTCTATATACATGACGATCGACACGCGGGAATATGTATAGTAGCTAATTAATGAAGCTGGTAATAACAACGATTCACAACTTGAGTTTAATTATTTAGGCATGCATAGAGCTACCTATATATTGTACTGTGGGTCCACAAGTCATTCAGTGCGTCCACCACCCGTTCATAACAACGATTCACAACTTGAGTTTAATTTTTGGCTAATGTCTTTCACCGGAGAAGATGAGCTTGACGGTGGAGGGGAGAGTTGAATACGGTGGTAACTTCACCTTCAACCAATGCAAGGTAATCATATCATGCTATGCACCCAAACAAACAAGAGCTTCGCAATGCAGGCTACCGTAAGTCATCCAAACCAAACACCAGCAACTTGCATTGATTTAGCCTGGCTAAGTTTAGCTTGGTTTAGTCCTAGCCTGGCTAGAAACAAACCAAACCAACCAATCACACCCAATATGTACCAAGATAGGCTAGGTACACTACGGGAGAAAGGACTTTCGGTCCCTCTCCCTTAGTACCGGCTGCGCGGAGCCGGTACTAAAGTAGGCCTTTAGTACCGGCTCCAGGCAACAGTGTCCGCAAAGCCATGTTAGTACCGGTCGAGGGCATCAGCCGGTACTAACGTGCGTCATTTAGTACCGGCTGGTGTTATTGGCCGGTACTAAATGGGTGCGCCACTTTAGTACCGGTCAAAAACACCACCCGGTACTAAATGACGCACGTTAGTACCAGCTGATGCTCTGGACCCGTACTAACGTGTTGTCCTCTCTCGAGTTCAAAAAAATCTAAGTCCCCATCGTATTCTCTCCTCTATTTACTCATGTTCTCTCCTTCCTGTCTTGTCCCTTATCTTTTTTCTCTCCTCTCATTCTCTTCTTCCTTTTCTCCCATCTCATCTCCTCTCTTCGATCTATGCAGGGGTCAGGCGGCCGTCGGCGGCGGCCAGCGTGCGGGGCAGGCCGCGGACGCGCACATGGGGCCACGGCGGCCGGGCCGGCGGAGCTGAGGCGTGCGGCCGCGGGCGAGTTCGGCGGCACCGCCGCCGGGGAGGGCCTCACCGGCCGCGAGCGCTAGGGCCACCTCCGACGGGCGAGGAGCGGGGGCGGGGGAGGGCCTCCCCAGCCATGGCCGCCGCCTGGCCGCGAGCGCGGGCACCGGCGCCGGCGACCTGGTGGGGTGGACGCGCGCGTATCTGTGAGCTTCTCTTGATTCCTATGAAATGTGTGATTGGAAGATGTATTATTGATTCTTGCATCGTGAGATGTATTTTTTCTCTTGATTCCTATGAAATGTGTGATTGGAAGATGTATTATTGATTCTTATGAGATGTATTCATGTGTTTCTTTTGATTTTTGTGATGTGTGATTGTGGTATTGTGAGATTTATATTCATTCATGTGTTCTTGTTGAGATTGTGGATTTGTGGTTGATTGTGACCGTGAAAATGAGAAAAGAAAAGAATAAAACGAAAAGGAAAGGAAAGGAAAGGAAGGGGGGGACGGGCTGACCGTAGCAAGACAGGTTAGTACCGGCTGGTGTTACCAGCAGGTACTAACTTGCGCACGTTAGTACCGGCTGGCTGTGACCGGTACTAACGTGCGGCACGTTAGTACCGGACCTTTAGTACCGGCCACAGCGACCGGTACTAACCCGTCCTGTGACCGGTCCTAAAGGTCAATTTTCCCGTAGTGGTAGCTTCTGATATATATACAACAGGTACAGTAGTACAATAAATAAAGCGACTATATATATACTGTAAGGAGGATATATTATTATTTGACTAGCTAGCAAAGGTAATAATTAAGGTCATAATGAGATAAATAATCAGCATGTAACCTGGAATTAATCGAAGAAGAAAGGCCTGCAGGCAGTGGGATCGATCTATCGGAGAAGCTGGTAGGGTGATTCAGCTAGCGCAAGCTGATGAACTGCTGATGTGGCCGGCCGGTATTCAGATATATATACTCCGTATCCGTAGCTAAGAGAGAGAGAGAGCCCTTGATTTCCAATGCAGCATCATCAAGATTCCCACACACACATCACATATATACGTACCATCGGCCATATGCGTGCTGATGGATGTGTGAATCTTGATGATGCCACGCCAGAAATCACCGGCTTCTTGCATATATGCATGGATCATATCGGATTAGCTAGCTCTATTAGCTAGAGATCGACGAATATGATATGCCGGCCGGCAGCAAGCCAATGCACAAGTGTTGGTTGCTGTAGCTGCGTGCTAGCTCTAGGAGATCAGTGATGATGAGAGCACGCTACGCTAGCTAAGCTAGCTCTGAATAATATACTAATGCAAGCTAATAATAATCCACAAGCCGGCCTCAAAATGAATTGTGAAGAAGAAGAAATAAAGGGGAATTGAAGAAGCTGCGCCGGGGCAAGAAGAGAGCTGAGCGAGGCCGCTGTAGCTAGCGATTCCTCTAACAAAAAAAAAAAGAAGAAGATATGCTCTAGCCTATCTAGCGATGGAGAGGCTGCTGCTGCTGCTGCCGGAACATATATATAAACGCGCGCAGGCTCAGGAGGAAGAAACTCAGCTCAGCTCGCGGGGCCGGCCGCCTCTCTCCAGCTGCCTCGACTAGCTATATAGTCACTCAATATGGCCAGCAGTTGCATTCTAATTTAGATTTTTTAAAGAAAAATCACACAGTACAGGTACAAATTTAATTTAAATTAATTATTACATTAGTTGTTATAATTAGCCATTTTTCTTATCTGTTTTCCAGCCATAGTGAACGAGCTTGTTCCGGCTTATTCTATCTTTTTTTTCTCTCACAGAATACTATTGAAATAGCCAAAATCAGCCACAACCATGTACATATGCTTATGCTGCTGTACTCCACTGTACGTACGTTGTCATATCATGCTACACTGTATATATATGCATGCACGTACAGTATTTATAATTAATACGCACTCAGCTCGTGTACACAGCAAGCATACGCACGGTCTATAGATAGTGCTGATCGATCAGCAGCAGGTGGATAGCTAGGTAGTAGCAGTAGCTACGTAGATATACTAGGCAGTGCAGGAGGAAGCCATCGGAGGAGCCGAAAAGGAAAGGCAGGGGAAGCTAGCTAGCTTTTACTGCATGCACGTCTCGTGCTGTGCCCTCGCCCACCTGCCTATGGGTGTGTTTTAGATCAAGAAAAAGAGATATACAACGTACGGAAAATTACTATTTCGTATATAGAGATAGAAATGAATTGATACGGTTCTTTAGGTAGATAATTTTTCGTGAAAAGACAACGCTTTTACTTGATCTAAATAGGCCTGTAGCCGCCCATTGCACATTTGCAGTTGTAGGCAACCATGAATTAATAATTGAAGCTAGATGCTATCTATCGTTACAACTTAGTACAAGGCATGCATATATGCAGCACGCAGGGGCAACTGGCCTCTCGCTTCTTGATTGAAGATATATACGTACAGCATGCAATGCAAGTGGCCGGCGAGATCATGCATCGATCATCCATATGATGGCTCAGGATCCCATATGCAGCAGGGCCGGGCCGGGATCTGACCACACCATATGCACATCTGCTGCGTGCATGTGCCTTCAGTTCGTTGCCAGCAGCTAGCAGTTATACTACGTGCGTGCAGTGCAGTGCAGTACGTGCAGGCTGAATCTAATCCTGAATGAAAGCAAAACCAAGCAGCTAGAGTACGTACGTACGTGCAGGTCGATCACTGGAGCAGCTAGCTAGCAGATCCATATGAACGTGAACCAAGGCTCGCTCATAGTGCTCGATGCCTACGATCTTTACTTTCCTGCGCGCTTTTTCATACTCGATCAATCTCGGTAAAAGTTTTGTAATTTTGCATTCAGCCCGAATATTCCAAACTGCAATAGTACGCGTGCATATGCATGCATGCTTTGGGATCATCATTGTGTCCTTGATTGTCTCCGGCCTTCATGACACCCATGCATAATATCGAGTAGCCAGATCGAGAAGGAACTAGAAATTTTCAACGAAATTAAAACAAAATATATATGTTGAAGGTTTAATTTATTCACACAGCAGAAGGGCGTGCGTGCCACTGCCAGTGTGGTGGTACTAGCAAGTACTGTACTACATACAGTTCATGGTCCGGAACCAAAAGCAGCGAGCAAAGCACAAGAAGAACGGGATAGATGGAATTGAAGAAGGGAAAGTTGATGGCTGATGGGAGAGAGAGAGAGTTAAATATAAAGCCTGCACCCGTCACATTTCCTGTGGGCCTATGCAGCCAGCCGTCCGATCCCATCCATCCATCACCAGTCATCCGTGTCCCTCCGATCCCTGTCAGTCTGTCAACTCTTTCTTCTTCAAGCTTTGGATTTGCTTTGCTTTGCTTTCTTTTATTAGTTTGTTTGTTCACGGGCCGGCCAGGTTCGAAACTATGCCGGCCTATGCATAATGCAAATGTTAAGTTTAGTTAGAGAGAGAGAAGAAGAAGAATACGACGACGACCGCGCAAGAAACAGGTCAGAGCCCTAGGACGATCTCGCTCGTGGCCGTCAGCAAAACCGAAACATATGCGGTTTGATTGGATGCCTTGTTTTCTTTTGTAGCATATATAATATACTTTTGCATGCATGCATGCATTGCATTGGGATGGATGATCGATAGATGTGCAGACGTGCTTCCGGTTTGATAAAGGTAGTCGTTTTGGACAAGATTTAAATCAAACATTTAGAATATAAATCGTGAATAACTTTTAAGTCGTTGAGTTTGAAAATATGAAAACTACATGAATAGATTTATCTTGCAAAATACTTTCATAAAAGTATACATATGTTAGTTTTAACAAATATCTTTATAAAAATAAGAAGTCAAAATTGTATTTTGGAGACCGTGCACGGCTGGAAAAACTCATATCAGTGTAGGTCACACAGTCACTTAGTGTCGGGCGCTGTGACCGGCACTAATTTGCCGGCACTAACGTGCAACACGTTAGTGCCGGTCAATTTGCCGGCACTAACATGCAGTATTTAGTGCTGGCTGGTAACCCCAGCCGACACTAAACTGCACGACCCCACTGCTAGTGCGGGAAGACAGTTTAGTGCCGGCTACCAGCCGGCACTAAATCTCCTTTTTTTCTGTTTCCTTTTTTTCTTTTTTTATACGTATTCGTATTTGTACTATTTGCGTCTACGTGTACTATTTACGTTCGTACTACATTACGACGATATATATATATCACACTATTAATATTATATATATCTATATAGAATTCATACTACAGAACATTTGAAAGATCCAACAAAGTACTCGGAGTACTTGAAATATTACAAATAAGAAATTACAAGCACTTCATGCACGAGACATATCAATAGTTGTGAATACCCTTCTCAATTGCCATGACGCTTGAGTAGGGATCGACATAGAATTCTCCGTCCTTATTTATGATTTCATCGAGCACGAATCTGCAGATAGATTCTTGAATTGCCCTGACCCGAGCTTCTTCGATCAGATCTTCTTTCATGGACCAACGCTGTAACATTTCCACATGAAATCATGAGAACGAAAAAAAATCATGAATTTAAATTAATTACCAGAATTGATTTTGCTCACGTACCACGAATCTTCCCGGCGTCATTTGCCCCCTTTCAGTCACAAAGGTGTCGATCCATTCGCATACGTAGTATCCACACAAGTTGTTCCCTTACTCCTGTCTCATGCACTGTATGAAACTGGGTTATGGCATAGAATAATAAAATTTTTATTACGAATGACATAAGATACGAGAGTCTGGTCATACCGTTTTGTCTCCTAAAATCTAGATGATCAAGTTGGTCTTTTATTTTTAAGTGTTTGCTGAGGAAGCGAAACCATGCCTTGTTGATCAGGTTGATGAGGTCTTGGTACATTGATTTATGTTGCCTGAATGAATCGTAGATCCAGACCGTTTGGGTGTCAATCTGAATAGCAAACAGTATCCAGTAGAAACTGCTCATATACATACGCAAAAACAACCAATTAATGTTGATTATAATAGTTATTTATTATTATTATTTTGAAGGTATTGAAAAAGTGGCAAAGGACTCACTGATGATTGTATGGCAAGAGAATGAATGTAAGCATGCCTCTGTATATATTGTCGACCACGTCACAAGATTTTATCTTGACGGTTTCATCGTGTATAACATCGGGGTCCAGGGAGCCGATGTTATGGAACCTCTTTTGACGGGCAATTTTAATTTTTTGCCTATAGAAAAATAAAACCACAAAAGCAGGGATTAGTCAACAAACACGCGCCAAGTATAAATAAAATAATAAAACGAGCAGAAACACTTACAAGCACCATATACTCATGAGGCACTTGTTAAGGGCATCTTGATGGAACAAATCATAAAATGCATCAAAGTCTATGCATATATCCGCTGGCCCCCGCCAAAAATGCTTGTCTTTGATCCGAGCCAAGAGCATGTCAATTCCGTTTCGAGATTGCACTGCATACCATTTGTGCAACTGCGCCATTCTCGTTGATAGATACGGTAACAACTCTGGCCATATGAGAGGCTCACCAAGTAGAAACCTTTTCTTGCCTCGGGTTTCCTGTAGAGCTTGCCCTAGCAATTGAGCCGCGGTAAGATCCGTTTGTATTATCATCCCGGCAAAGGTCCTCGGATCTGTTGATTCACTGAGAGGGGCTTCAGGATGCACTATCAGCGGAGGGATCGACTGTTTGGCCTGTTCTCCAAGCTGGGCAACGGGTTTTGCATTTCTTTTCAAGTTCTTGAGGTTGGCGTCGCACTTTTTGATCTGCCGATCATAATCTGATTCTTTTTTTTCTCTACTCGTAGGGTCTCTTTGATGAAGTGTGCTTTCCCAACTGAATCTATTTCTAGCTTCTTATTCGCAGCTGCTCTCTTGGCCTTTAGATTTTCGTAAAAATTTTTAACCGGATCTTCTGGCTCTACCTCAACTGGAGCCTTTTCTTTCTTTTTTCTCTTATGTTTAGGAGTTGGGTTGACCGAAGGTACCGTGTTTGCCTTTCGTTGCTTGCTCTGAGGCGACAATGCGGCTTGTGATGGTCGATTGGGGTTTCTTTGAGCTGCCGGTGGCGATGGCAGATCCGGACTGGAGTCCCGTCGTGCCGGTGGCGATGGTGGATCAGGGCTAGGATCCCGTGCTGCCGGTGGCGATGGCGGATCAGGGCTAGGATCCCGTGCTGCCGGTGACGATGGCGGATCAGGGCTAGGATCCCGTGCTGCCCGTGGTGTTGGCGGATCTGGGCTGGGATCCCGTGCTGGTGGTTCAACACTCGGGATCGTTGTCTGCTGGCGTTGATGCCCTCTGTCTTGAACACTGAGCGGAATCGGTGGCTGCTTCCACCAATCTTGTATCGCATTTTGGCCAAGCAATCCAAGTGTGTATGGCATGTTGTAGGTCCGCTTCTTTTTTACTTATAGGGATCGGGAGGTCCAGGTCTTCCTAGCCGTCTTCGACGCGGTCAACATGTACTTTAGTGTATCCGGCAGGAATCGGCCGATAATGTAACATACCGCCTTCTTCCGGTGGTTTCGCAAAACCATGAGTGCAAACTTTGAGCTTTTTCCCGCGAAGATACAGTAGCTCACACTTGGCCCTAACAGTGATGTTGTCAACGGGGAGTCCCTGGTTGTCCGCAACGAACTCATTTCCATCACCGAGAGGGAGCTCCGTCGAAGCGACACTGCTAGGGCGACACTGAGAGGTCGGATTGTTCTCCAAATTAGGCGCTACTTGTGGCTGGTGTTGGCTAACTGTTGCCTCAAGTTCCGCTACCCGACCTTCTAGTGTACGGATCTGCTCTGTCGCCTTGCTTCTGCATCGGCTTCTGTATGTTTCTAGATCTTCAGGAAAGCCACGCTTCCACGGAACTACGCCCACGCCTTGGGTCCATCCAGTGTGCTACGGATTCCCAAGAGCATAAGTCAACTCGTATTTCTCTCTGTTGGGCTGGAAAGTTCCGTCTTCCCTACGCCTCATTGCCTCATTGAGTGTTAGGGTCACCTCCCTTAGTACGTCGTTAGTCACAAAGGCCCTAGTTTCACTGTCCAGTGTGCCTCCATGATCATAGAAGTAATACCTTGCTCGTTTGGGCCAACTCAAGGTCTGCGGTATGATGCCTTTTGCAATTATAGCTGCTTCCATCTTCTCCCATTTTGGAATGGCGACTTCATAACCTCCTGGCCCTAGTTTATGAAACTGTGACTTTTTACTACAATTTATTTTTGCTTGAACAGAGGCTGCCTTGCTTTCTTCCGATGACTTATGGTTGACGATTCGTTCCACCACTCTCGTTGCTTCTTCCAGACTTTATCAAAATTTGGTGTGAGACCCTTTGACACAAAGTTCTTTATCAGGTTTCTCTTGAACGTCCGGAACAGAATAGCCATAGTCTGAAATGCCCACGTTCTCACTTTGTCTTCTTTGCCATAGGGAAAGTGGAAGTGCCTCTTCACCTCTCTCCACAACATCTCTTTATCTGAACTTGGCACGATATCTTCAGCATTATCAGAGGCCTTTGTTCTCTTCCACTTCTTGTATTTATGGGGATGCTTTCCCTCACAAGATATCCACATTGATTGACGAATGTCGTCTTAATACCAGCAGGGGCTTTTGGCTTGCTGTTATCGTACACCTCGACGATGGCCGTATAACCCTCCATCTTTTTTGCAGCCACGTTTCTGTTTACGCGTGGCTGATCCTGATGCCTGAAATTATATCGATTCATTAGCACTCTGAGCTTCATTATATCGATTCATTACGTCGATGCGTATATAAATTCACATGTATATGGACAAAGTTTATATACCTGAGCTTCGTCAACATTTTCATCTTCGTCCTCATTAGCACCCTGCTCATCGCCACCACTCTGCTCGTCATCACTCTGCTCGTCATCACTTTGTCCATCTGGATTATTTAAGTTCAGATACTGGGAGCCATCATCCACGTTTGGATCACGCTCAACGGCAGGTTCGTACGGAGTGGGTCCACGAATGAGCGAGTGCATGTACTCCTCTTCTTCGTCATTCCTGCCTATCATTTTAACTAGCTAGTGCATACAATAAAAAAAGTATAAGTGATTTTCTAGAATTCTAACTTGCGTCGCAACAATTTTCTAGTGTATATATGACATATTCAACATTTATTATATTTTTCAACAATTTTCTAGTGTACATATGACCTGTCAAACATTTTTCAACAGTTTTTAATATTTTCTACATTTTTTATAATTTTCTAACATTTTCTACATTTTTCTACCATTTTTCTACAATTTTCTAATATTTTTATAGAATATTCTAAAAACCGACGAAAATAAACCGCTCACGTTAGCATGAATATTCTAGAAAAAATAAATTACTTGCATACAATTTTGAACCATTTACAAGTAATTATGAACAAAACAAAAAAATTCTGACAAAAAAAGTATAAGTAATTTTCTAGTGTACATATGACATGTTCAAACATTTTCTGAAATCCTAGCGTGCATCTCAACATTTTCTCATATTTTCAACAATTCTCTAACATTGTTCAACAATTCTACAAATAAATTACTATATTAAAAGGAGGTGCTAACGTGGGCGGGGACGACAAGCGCAAGCGGGGACGACGGGGGCAGGGGTGGATGACGGGCGCCGGCGGTGTGGGCTCGGCGCGCCGATCGCGCGAGCTGAAAAAGTAAAAGTGCCGGTTAATATTTTCTACAATTTTCTAGAACGGGCGACGGGCGCGGCGGTAGGGGACCATTTCAGATAATTTTCTACGATTTCTAGAACTGTAACATGCGTTTCAACGTGTGTTCCTACGAAACATTTCTAACGTGCGTTTCAACATTTCTAATATTTTCTACCATTTTCTAACATTTCTAATGTGTCAACATTTCTAACATTTTTAGAACTCTAACGCTTCTACCATTTTCTACAATTTTCTAACATTTTCTACAAACTACAACATTTCTACCATTTTCTACAATTTTCTAACATTTTACCACAATTTTACAAATAAAAAATAAATAAATCTAAAAAAGGGCGCTACCTCAGCACGTGGAAGCGCTGAAGTTAGCGCCCTGCAGAGAGGGCCCCGCCCTTACGCCGCGCGCAGGCTGCCCGGGGACGGGGAGGGCGCGGCCGAGGCAGTACGCGGGGGCGCGGGGCTCCGGCGGTGTCCGGTACGGTGGCGGCCGGCGTTGATGGGGACGTCGGCTGGGACGCGGCCTGGCGGCAGGGGACGGGGCGGCGGCGGTGGAGACGAGGACGCGACGACGATGCACCGACAGTGGCGTGGAAGGGGCGCCGGCGGTGGCGGTCGCTCGGAGACAGGGCGCGTGCCGGTGGTGGCGGCCGGGCGCTCGTGGAAGGGGCGCCGACGGTGGCGGGGACAGGGCGAGCCGACGCGTGCCGGGCTCTGGGAAGCCGTGGCGGGTGTCGACGACGGGGGCTGCGGCGCTCGGCGATCGACGGGGATGGGGGATCCGGCGGCGCGACGCGGGGGAGGGGGGCGGGAGGGCGGCGCCGGCAACCGTGACCGCAGCGGGGCGCCGGTCTTGCGGGGGACGGCGCACGTGCGTGGGGGAGATCGACGGGGACAGCGCACCGCCGGTTGAGAGGACGGGGACGGGCACAGGTGGCGGGGAAGACGAGGAGGCGGCGGCGGCGTCGTTTCTCTTGCGGCGGGCAGAGATCGACGAGTGCGGAAAATGGCTAAGTGTCGAGAAGAAGGGCCAGGCTTATATACCCCAGGCCAGTTAGTGCCTGCTGGAGACTCAGCCCGGCACTAACCTGCCCCCCAGGACAGGTTAGTGCCGGCTTGGAACCCTGTGTGCACGTTAGTGCCGGCTTGGGAGCCGGCCCGGCACTAACCTGCCCCGCCTGGCGTGAAACGAAAACTGGAGGAGCAGGTTAGTGACGGCTATTATTTCTAGCCGGCACTAACTTACCTTTTTTTAATTTCTTAATCATTTTACTTATAATTTCTGTATTTAGATTTTTATTCGTTATATACGTAATAATTATAATAATTGTACGGAAATTAGTATCTTAATTTTGTTAGCGTACTTTTAATTCCATCAAGTAAATAGAAATAGTAACTAAAATAAATGGATGCCTATGCTAACATTACCAATATGTTACGCTAAATAGGCATATGTGTGTGTTTTCTGTTATTCATAATAAATCGAAAACATTTCATTTAATCCATGCAAAAATATTCAAAAATCTTTTCATTGATAACCTATGCAATGATGCGATCAATTTGCAAATTATTTAGTTACTTGTTCATAATTTAATGTTTCAACAATTCTAATAATAAAAAATTAATGGTAGTAAACTTTATTTTTACCATGCAAAAATATAATATTGTTTACAAATTATATTGTTTCCAAATTGCATGTTTAGTGCCGTTAATTAAGAGAGGTACAACATAGTGCTTTACATTACATCACTTGACGTGAAATACAAGCTAACTTACACAAATACAACACGTACCTTGGTTACATTACATAACTCAAAACTACTCATTATTATCTATTACATCGTGGACAACCTTCCTTTTGACAAAAGTGCCTTGGGCGTGATCGCGGCGTAAGTATGGTGTGTCCTCTTGATATAGAAGGATGTTGGGGTCAATATCAACAGATAAAGGTGGAAGATCATCAATCTGGTCATAATCTTCGGACTTGTCTAAAATATCCTTAACTCCAACAACTTTTTTTTCCTGGAAGAACTATGTGTCGTTGCGGTTCATTTTCTACTTTGTCTTGAGAATTTTTTTCGGCTTGCTTGACATGTCCTTCTCATAGAACACTTGTGTCACATCCTTGGCTAGAAGGAATGGTTCTATTTATATCCAATCTTTTTAAAGTCAACGATGGTCATCCCATACCGATCCTTCATCACGCCGGATCTAGCCACCCATCGACAACGAAATAGAGGGACAACTATGGGTCCATATTCAAGTTCCCATATCTCTTGTATGACACCATAGTAGTTGTCCTTTTCTCCATTACTGTTTACTATACACATACGGACACCACTATTTTGATTTGTGTTTTTTTGTCTTGAGCTGTTGTGTAAAATGTATACCCATTGATTTCGTACCCTTGGTATTGCTGGACTGTGATCGATGGTCCCCTAGCCAGCCATTGAAGTTCTTGATCAACTGTGTTGTTGCCCAATAATTCCCGTCTAAACCAGCCTTCAAAAGTAGATATATGTTTGCGCGTGATCCAATCAGGACCGTTCTTAGGATTTTCGGCTCGTAAAATATTCATGTGCTCATCAATATATGGAGCCACCTTGGATGAATTCTGAAGAACCGTGAAGTTTGCTTTGCTAAAATCACTACAAGAGATGTTAACATTAGATTTCTTTCCAAGTGTGTCTTTTCCTTTAGTCGCCCCTCATGGTGTGACATAGGGAGCCCAATCGACTTCATGTCAGGAAGAAAGTCAACACAAAACTCAGTGACCTCCTCTGTTCCGTAGCCCTTAGCGATACATCCTTCTGGTCGAGAACGGTTGCGGACGTACTTCTTCAAGACTCCCATGAATCTCTCGAAAGGAAACATATTATGTGGAAAGACAGGACCCAGAATAGTTATTTCAGTCACAGTATGAACCAGAAGGTGTGTCATCATGTTGAAGAATGATGGTGGGAAGACCATCTCGAAGCTGACAAGACATTCGACAATGTCTTTCTGCAGTTTTATTAGATTGTTCGAATCAATTGCCTTTTGAGAAATTTTATTCATGAACGCACAAAGCTTTACAATTGTTAATCTCACATTATCCGATAGAACACCCCTAAGCACAACTAGAAGTAATTGTGTCATCAAGACGTGACAGTCATGGGACTTCAAGTTTAGGATTTTCTTCTCTTTCACGTTTATTATGCCCTGTATATTCGAGGAGTATCCGGACGGGACCTTAATACTGTTCAAGCAATCAAACATACTTTTCTTCTCCTCTTTGCTCAAATTGTAGTTGGCAGGCTTTAAATAGTGGCGTCCCTTGTCTATCTTTTCGGGTTGCAAGCCTTGTTGTTCTGTCAGCTTTAGCATGTCGCGCCTTGCTTCCAATGTATCCTTTGACTTACCATGTACTCCCAGAAAGCCTAGTATGTTGACGCAAAGATTTTTCGTCAAATGCATCACATCAATTGCGTTTCGGACATCTAAGACGACCCAATAAGGTAATTCCCATGAGATAGATTTTTTCTTCCACATTGGAGTACGTCCCATGATCGGATCCTTGGAACAGGTACGTACCATCACTCTTCCCAAATACGCACTTGACATCCTTGATCATCGAGAACACCCGCTTTCCATTACGAAACAACGACTTATGGCGAGTTTTGGCCTGTCCTTTAAAATGTTTCCCTTTGTTTCTTAGGGGGTGATCGGAAGGAAGGAAGGAATCGGCGATGGCCCATGTATATGCACTTCTTATAGTGTTTCAAATAAATGCTATCGGTTTCATCATGACAGTGGGTACAGGCACTGTATCCCATGTTCGACTGTCTCGACGGTTTTGCAAGTGCAAGCCAATCATTGATGGTTACGAATAGCAAAGCTCGGAGGTCGAAAGACTCCTGTTTATACTCATCCCACACACGTACGCCTGTTTCCTTCCAGAGCAGTAATAAATCATCAATCAAGGGTCGTAGGGACACATCAATGTCGTTGGCAGGTTCTTTTGGCCCTTGTATACGCAATGACATCATGATGAACTTTCGCTTCATGCACAACCAAGAAGGAAGGTTGAAGATACATAGAGTCACAGGCCATGTACTATGACTGCAGCCAAACTCACCAAACGGATTCATTCCATCAGTACTCAAACCGAATCTTACGTTCCTTGGGTCCCTATCAAATCCAGGATACTCTCGGTCAAGGTTGGTGTCTAATCATGTGATCTTGCTTACGATCCTCTTTGTGCCACCGCATCAGCTTAGCGTTGTCCTTATTTCTGAAAAAACGCTTCAGACGAGGTATTATGGGGAAGTACCATAACAACTTAGCGGGAAGTTTCTTCCTGAGACGTTGTCCATCAACATCACCTGGATCGTCTCGCCTGGTTTTATACCGCAATGCTTTGCAAACTGAACAAGATTCCAACTTCTCGTATTCCTCTCCGCGATACAATATACAGTCGTTAGGACACACATGAATCTTCTGTACCTGCAATCCAAGAGGGCAAACGATCTTTTTAGCGTCGTAAGTTGTCGACGGCAGCTCATTACCCTCAGGAAGCATGTTCTTTACAATGTTTAATAGCTCACTGAAACCCTTATCGGTGACACCATTAGTTGCCTTCCATTTCAACATCTCCAACGCGGTACTCAACTTTTTCTGCTCCGGTTTGCAACCAGGGTACAACGCCTTTTTGTGATCCCCCAGCATCTTCACAAACTTTAATGACTCTTTCACAGTTTCACTGTCTTTCTGTGCATCAAGCAGTGCCTGACCTAGCTCGTCTGGTGTCTCCTCTTGTGCAACATTTGCTTCACCCTCTCCCATTGCTTCACCCTCTCCCATTGATTCGTCATGAAAGCCACCAGCTTGTTGAACCCACACCCTGTCTGGAATGGTGTTATCATCACCGTCATCAGCGCCAGCGTCATCTTCTTTATCTTCTATCATAACTCCAATCTCACCGTGTTTAGTCCAAATGTTATAGCTTTTAATGAAACCGTTCTCATAAATATGGGACCATAGAGTATTTCTTTTCTTGTATTGTATCGTATTTTAGCAAACATTGCATGGACAAAACATTAAACCCTTTGGTGATCTGTTGGCTTCTGCTGCATCGAGAAAAAATTTTAGGCCATTAACCCACGCTGATGTTGCTCGTCCGCCGTACATCCATTGCCGATCCATCTGCAATTAATTGACGTATTAAAAAACACAAATTAATCCTGCATAACTCAGATCAACTTAATTGTTATTACAACAACATATAAATTATAACGTCTCAACTTTCAACACAAATTATCCATAAAAATGACTTACACAAATTATACCACAATTATTTATTCAAATGAACATAAATTTCTCAATAGCTAACAAGCAACACGAGCACGATCTTCAACCATCTTTGGATGGGAAAGCAGGATCAGGATGCTGTGAGAGTTTTTTTCCTGGCGCTGAAGAAGATGGCGGAGCTGGAGGTGTTGGTTCTGTAGGACATGGTGCCGAGCGCCGCAATACACTCTCAAGATCAAAACCTGGGTCCTCGCCCCTTTCAACATATTTTTCGTTTGTTTTTTCTCAAAAATGAACCATTGCTTTCTCCCACGATCCGATTTTCTTTTTCTTGTCTTCAGGCCCAACGACGGTCACCGCCACCAGCACCACTCCCTCCAGCAGCAGAAGCCATATTGATCAACGTGACTTTTTTTTAAATAGTCCAGAACCATATTACAAAAATATTAGAACATAACAACGTGACTTTTTTTAAATTCTCTCTAATATGTCACTATGTAATAATAAAAAATCTAAATATGTCATGCACAAACTATCTAATAACCTTCTCAAATTAATGTGTAAAAATTATAAATATATCATACACAAACTATCTAATACAAAAACTATAATGCTTGTTATCAATAAAGCTTGTTATCCCTAAGATTTTTTCTTTTAAAAATAATATACATACTAATATCACGGTCAAAAAATATACACACTATAAAATAATTAAAAAATAATTCTAAATGTGTCATACACAAACTATCTATATGTGTCATACTTCTCTAATAAGATTTACATATATCTCAAATTCATATTTCTCTAATAAGATTTACATATATCTCAAATGAACGAATATACAAATCGAAAAATCATTCTCATTTCCCTTCATGATTTAAATCAACAATTTCTCTATCTACAAAGCAAGAAATGAAAAATTAAAACCGTGAAACCAAAGAGGATGAAGTTGCTAACCTTTGCTCCACTTGAATGAGTGAAATCACCACAAATTTGACAAAAAATGGGCAACACCTCCCCTCTAACACGCCATTGGAGAGAGGAGAAGCTCGAGCTCAAATGATTGGGCTCGGGCTCGGGAGGAAAAAAGCTGATATATGTTGGGCACGTTAGTGCCGGCTAGGGGCTTCAGCCAGCACTATTTGTTGACATTTAGTGCCGGCTGAAGCCCCCCAGCCGGCACTAATATTCCAGCGTCACGTTAGTGCCGGCTGGTAACGTGCAACCCGACCGTTGCGGGATTCGCATATTCTCTGCGAATGGTGGGCCCGGGTAGCACGTTAGTGCCGGCTAGTGTTTTTAGCCGGCACTGACATGGCTCCAGGGACACTGTTCCCTGGAGCCGGCACTAATGTGTTGTGCCGGCTCCGCCATGACCGGCACTAAGTGCTTCGCACCAATGTGAAGTTTTCTGGTAGCCGGGCGTGTTTAGTTGGAAGAGAGAGTGAAAAATATTGTTTCTATGTCGTACACAGAGATAGAAATGAACTGACGTGGTTCTCTAGCATAAATTTTTTTGATTCGTCTCTAGCTTGCTTGGCTGCTAGTAGCTTCAATTCTCTCGCTCCATCTTTATTTCAGCATCTCGCAACTATTCAGCATGCATGCATGCACACAGGGTAGCTAGCTAGCTAGATCTCAAGTCATGGATCAGATGATCGAAATTCTCACAGTAATCTGCTCGTCTATTGGATCACTACTATACTCCATGCATACTTATAAATGTAGTCGAAACTGACAATACATCCATGCATGCACACGTACTGTCGTTGAAAGGGAGGGCCGGCCAGGGTCTCGTAGGACTCGTATGTAGCGCTATAGCTAGCTAACTAGGGAAATTATGAATTTCGAGGATCGGACAAGTGTTTGCATATATGCTCAGCATAGATATATACTCCTAGGTGACGACAAGCTAGCAATGCTGCTTCTTTTGTTTTTTTTTCAAAAAAAAAAGAAAAGAAAGCCAGACAGATCGATATATGGAGACATTTATTGCTGTGCTGCTAGCATCGATAATGGGAAAATGGGAAACTGCGTCTGCATGCCTCTCGCCTGGATGCATGCAACAGTACGTATGGTAGTGGTCTTTGCATCTATATAATCCTCCCTGTTTTTGAACAAAATTAATGGATGCCCTCAACCAAAAATAAATAAATGATGTTGGTGATGGAGGTGGATGTACGTACATATTACATGCAATTAATTAATGAATTAGACGGGCGCGCGGCCGGCCGGGCCGGGGCCTGGATGTTCCAGCAGGACGAAGCACGTTAGCATGCAGAGGATAGGGCCGGGCAGGCAGCAAGTCATCAGTCAAGAGCAGGCATGCAGTTGCAGAACAGAAATTAGCCATGGCCGGTCAGTGGCTCTGGGCACGGTGTCGGCCACCGGCTAGTAGCTGTCACTGATGACCTGCTGGCTGCTGCACAGTACTGTACGTGCTACGCCTGCACG
The DNA here is from genome assembly GCA_015476505.1 of Urochloa ruziziensis. NCBI lineage: Eukaryota > Viridiplantae > Streptophyta > Magnoliopsida > Poales > Poaceae > Urochloa > Urochloa ruziziensis. The sequence goes on along the minus strand of CM027122.1, from coordinate 63,160,252 downwards.
TACGACACGCAGTACGTACTACGTTGTTGTGTAACCGCAAGTAGCGTGGAGACACACACCACACACCGCCTGCAGCAGGAAGCAATTGCACGCACCTGCCTGGTGCCTGATCCAAAGCAAAGCAATGCAATGCGATGCCTCAAGTACATACAGTACGTCTGGAGCTAGCTCTAGGGCCAGCAGCAGCGAGCTGAGAGAAGAAATGTCCTGTCCTGTCCACTGCGCGCGACGCCTAGCTCTGATGGATCGACCGACGAGATGGATGCCCAGCCAGCCGCAGCTATAGCCGGCTAGCTGCCCCGGCCTCCAATTATTTGCCTAGTGCCCATGCATATGCCCCTGCTTTATTTGCTACAGTGTATACTATTGCTCTGCGTACGGCATCCATATATGACCATCCATGCATGATCGCAGGTAGTATTCGATCCGTTTTTAGATAGCAGATAGCATCATATCTACCGCGTTGAGATCCATTACAACTGTTACTTCTGCCATTGAATTGCAATGTTTCGGTATATAACCTTGCATTGGCTCCCCACTTGAGCTAGCTAGCTAGATGCCAAGCCAATTCTCATCAGCTAAGAGCAACAGGTTGAGATGTTGTCCACGTTATAAAAATTCTACGTGGAGGAGTGAGAAGAGAGGAGAGAGAACGATGAGGTCGCCGGCCGAAGACGGGGTGATGATGCATTGATTTCACCTTCTCCCGTCGCTCCTATTGGTCCCTGGCGCTGCTGGCATTAAATCATGCAAGTCGTGCTTTGGACGGATGAGAGCAAGTATTATAAGGTTTAGTCAACAGGCTATAACACATTCCACGTCATCAAAAATCTAGCTGGAGGGGATAGAACAGGAGAGAGAAAGCAAAGCGGCGTATACCGCACGACCCGACGAAACAACGCCCGCTTCCAGCCCACTGCGAGCGCAATAGCCGCCGCAGCCGTCGCTTTCCTTCCGGCTCGTGATCCTCTGCGCCCCATGCGGATGGCCTCCGCCGAACGCCAAATCCCACCAAATCAAGTACTGTTGTGTCCCAAATCAATTTCTCCCATGCCAAATCATTCAATAAAGATCCTCAAATCCTTTCTAAACTCGACAAATCCATCTGCTAACTACATCCCGACCTAGAATCCAAATTCGTTCCCAAGTCACCATGGGTGCTTCATAATGGAGAGTCAATTTTTGACCTTCCCATCCCCTGTCCTCCCCTTCCCCCATCCTCTTAAACCCTACCCGCCGTCGGGTCCCTCCCGCCGCGCCGCCGCCGGAGCGGACCGCCGGAAGCCCGTGCGGCCCGCGATGAGGGTGGCAGCATGGCCTTTCCCCTGGGCTCTCGCGGATCAGGGTGTGGCGCGGCCGAAGCTCGCTCGTCGCCGTTCCCGGGGCCTGCTCGCCGGTGCGGTCCGTCTCCGCGGCGAAGGTGGCGGTGGCCCTCAAATCCAGGGTAGCCCTGACCGGATCTGAGGGCGGCACGATGGGGTGCGCATTCGTGGGTGTGTTGGGGGCGGCAGCGGTCGGTGTCGGGCGGCGACGGCGAGCACGGACGACGGCGCGTGGTGGAGGGCTGCGTCGCGAGGCAGCGCGCGACAGGCTGCATGGTGCTGCGGCGGCCTTGCGATGGCGGCAATCTGCGCCAGCGCGCTGGGAAGGCGCAGGGTGGCGGCGGCGGCAGGCGCTTTGGCGTCAGCTTGCTCCGGCCAGTTGCTGCTGGTCCAGACCTTCGTGGGCCATGTTTGGCCTGGTGAGGATGGGGCTAGCGGCGGTCTGCAAGTGGGCTGCAGGGCTGCTACTTTCCTCGTCGACAAATCCGATCCGGCGCCGCCGTGGTGGTGGGGTTGGAAGGTTGGAGACGCTGCTGGTGGCGCAATGGTAGTGCTTCGGGTTGCGCCTGGCTTTCATTCAGATGAGACGATGTGGAAGCGACGAGAAGCAGACTTGCTAGCTCGGCCAAGAGCGTGCAGCTGGTGTGTTGCTAACTCAGGCGAAAGCCTTCACTGACATTAGTGTTAGTAACGATGGTGGCGGCGTCCTTGTGGCGCCGCATTCCCTGCTGAGGGCACCACCGCGAGGCACCATGTCCGAATGGACGTGGTTCTCTAGGGTGTGAATCCTGCGACGGCGGCGTCATTGGCGTCGCGACCTCGTTGGAGGCGCTGCATTGGAGACCCGTCTTGGCCAAGACCCACGCAGATTGGCAAAGGATGTGCGTTTGGCCCGTGTTGGCAGGATGGTGCGGAGGACCCATGGGAGTTGGAGGTCTTGAGTTGTCGCGCAAGGTGTTGTGGGGATCTCGGTTTCGGCTGGTCGGAAGTGTGGCTCTCTTAGCAGTTTTAGATATCTGAGTCCTTGACATAGGAGTGCAAGGCGGTGGGAGAGGCGAGGCCCCACGCAAAGTGGCTAGGATCAGTGACTTTCACCAGCGCTGCGATGAGAGTTTGTGTTGAGGATCCACTGGGACAGGGAGATCGACGATCCTGTGTTGCGAGTTATGCCGCTCAGGATTTGCAGCGGGCCGCGGCATTCAGCGCGGCACAACGTTGGCGACGACGACGCAGTTCACGCTGGTTACTTTTGGCTCCTCTCCCGGCTGTAGTCAATGGGACTGTAGTGTTTTGTTGTGTGCGTCGTTTGCATGAGTTGTTTGTGTGGTGGTGTTGTTCGCTTCGGCGCGTTATGTACCAATGCTTCTTCTTCTTATATGATGTGACAGTGCTCCTGTTGTTTATTAAAAAAAAGGTCACCATGGGTGCGTCGATCCTCTTCACCCTGACCTCCGCCAGTACATATGCACTACTACAGAAAAGGCCTTCACAGCCGGTTTTAAAAGGCCATCACAGCCGGTTTTGGGAGGCGGATGAGATAAAGCGGCTGTGATAGTCCCCCTATCACAACCGGTTTTCAAAAACCGGCTGTGATGACCCCCATCACAACCGGTTTTCATCTGAACCCAAAATAAACCAAAATAAAATAGCAAAAAATTTTATTTATTTGGAGGATGGACCCCATCAGCCACTACCCACCGTATAGCAAAATAAAATAGCAAGCCGTATAGCAAAATAAAATAGCAAGTCACGCATTTTTCGCGAAAAAATCACGTGCTACGCAGTCGGCGGGATTCGAACCCGCGACCTCAGCGCTGTGCATAGCCTCCTCTACCACTGCACCACTAGAGTGTTTGTGTCTATATACCATTTTGATTCCCCTCATATTAATGTTTTCCGAGTGTAAATTGCTTATTTGAGGCTCTAAATGACTTCAAATAAAAAAGTGATGAAATACAATGTTTCATAACTTTTCAAGATCTACAACTTTCGTTTTGGTCAAAAGCTCATCCGAGGTCGTTTACAAAATTTGAATTTTCAAATTTGAAAAATTCAAACTTAGATTCGGTTGACAAGATGACTTCAAATAAAAAAGTGGTGAACTACAATGTTTCATAACTTTTCAAGATCTACAACTTTCGTTTTGGTCAAAAGTCCATCCAAGATCGTTCACAAAATTTGATTTCGTTTAGTCCTCCAAAAATGTGTTAGTAAAGAACCGGTTGTGATACTCACCATCACAACCGGTTTGTAAGAAAAACCGGTTGTGATATGCCGGCCGACTATCACAACCGGTCAGCAGAAAGCTACGAGGAACCGGCCGCCGGCCGGCCGGCCGCGACGGCATGCTACTCCGAGGTTTCTGTCAGACGGGCAACAGGGCCACCTGCTCCAGCCATGCTTTTGAGTAATTCACATTAGTTGTTTGGTAAATGGCCACAAAGATATGGATCATAGCAAATCACATACACACACAAGCACTAAGTACTTGCATAATTAATACACCTAATCTTTTAGCCATCTTATTATACGAGCAGGTTGTATTGTTGGCTTTATATGACATGGCAGTACCTTACACCCAGCAGCAGGCTAAATTAATTATAAACCTTGCTCTGACATATGTTGGTTGCAGCGGGCGTATCTACTGACCTTGCTCTAACTATTTAGTTATCAGCTAACCAGCTAATAACTATATAGTATGTATACAACTAGCTGCCTCCACCCAGTTAATTCCAGCTAACCACCATCATGACCTTAATTAGTATGTAGCTCAATTAATCAATACTGTATAGTGTACAACAACAAGCAGGCTCATGTTTCCATGCTGCCTTCCAAAGAAAATCAACTGCGCGCTATCTTACTTTATTTATCTCTTAATAAAATGTGCTAGCTGATTCACATCTAAAAACATCTCGATCCTGTGCAAGATGCATATATAGCTTGATGAATGGGCTGGGCTGGATGGCGGGTGGAGGCAGGCCTGGTTGTTTGAAGGAAATTGGTTGGGCTGCTGCCACTGCGAGTTGGGCTGCTGCTAGGTCGGTCTACTTCCTTCCAAAGAAAAAGAGCCTTTATTTCTGATCGATCGTCGAGCAGGGACAAGTTGAACTCGAGTTCGAGGGAGACCTTGTACATTATCACTTTACTTAGGTCTAACAACAACCATAAGGATCGGATCGGAATAGATGCTTCAGTAGAGAATGCTATATATAATAAGTCGATCATTTCGTGAGGTTATCATCAACACATCGTCATTGATAGATTGTTTTGGAGGATGGATATGCGAGTGATGCCTTCCTGCCTTTAATAATTCTTCGACTCATAGGTTAAGCCAATCTAAAATCATTACTCTACTGCAATTTCAACCATTTCTGTTGGAATGAGATGCAGAATGAGATATAAAAGCAATAATGATGCACCTAGATCATTATTGCATCAAGGAATTTGCAGCAGTACGAGGGCTAGTGGACTGGGTTCATGGTGGCTGGATCTCATTCCATGGTATGTATCCTCCATTGTGGTGGTGAGTTCCGTCTAGTACGTGCCACACCCTCTCCACTAGTCTATACTATAAATATACTATAAAGAGTGTCACAATTGAAACGGTTTCTCACCCAAAAAATTACCCTCCTAAACCTCACAGAGGACCCACAATTCAGAGCCAAAAGGTGGCCCCGGACGACCAGGGGTAGACGCGTTTGGTCGTCACCCCCCCTCCCCCTGTTCTTTTGCGCCTCGGCGCCATCCCGCGCCCCTATTCTTTCTCACCTTGGCATTTTTTATACCCGCTGCCTTCCTTTCCTTTTCATCACGTTTTTTATGGTAATGCAATCAAGGTGCAGCTTTTCTTTCCGTTCTGTTCGTTGTATTCGTATGCAAAAAGATACGCTGGTTTCCTTCAAAAAACGCCACTTTCCTTTCCTCCACCTTCCTTTGGAAATTCGCCTGCCTTTCTTTTCTTTCGATCGCGTTCTTTGTATGGTAATGCAATCAAGGCGCCGCTTTGCTTTCCTTTCTATTCGTTGTATTCGTATGCAAAAAGATACGCTGGTTTTCTTCCCAAAAAACACCCCTTTCCTTTCCTCCACCTTTCTTTGTAAATTCGCCTGCCTTCCTTTTCTTTTGATCGCGTTCTTGGTATGGTAATGCAATCAAGGCGCCGTTTTCCTTTCCTTTCTATTCATTGTATTCGTATGCAAAAAGATACGCTGGTTTCCTTCCAAAAAAACACCCCTTTCCTTTCCTCCACATTCCTATGCAATCAGGGCGCCTACACCTTCCTTTTGAAATTCGCCCGCTTTCCTTTCTTTATATGGCCGTGTGCATCAAGGAATTTAAATTTCCTTCTTTCCTTTTGTAGATGGCTAGCGTCCATATATGTGTTGTGTACCAGTCAAGGTTTCCTTTCAAAAAAAGGAATGACATCTACGCAATCGGGTGTCTCCTTCCTTTTAAAACTTGACTACTTACCATAGTTGTGGGAGTCAATCAGGGAATCGATTACTTACCATAGTCGTGGGCGTCCAGGTTCATCTCCTTAGCCCTCCTGCCCCCTATATAAGGTGCCCCTCCTTATTTTCAAAGCACACAGTCTCTCCCTTCATTCTCATCATCTATTCAGAGTTCATATTTCTTCGCAAGGGCGTCGACGTCGAGCGCGGCGCAAGGGTGGCCACGACGCTCGTCGTGTCCAAGCTCGCCAGGTAGAAGCGGAACGTGCTCCGCGTTGTGATGGTGTCCGGTGCCGTCGAGTGCGTGGTGTCGTTGCTCCACGACACCGGCGACGAGGAGAGCAACCTTCTCGGCCTCCCCATCATCAAGAAGCTGGCTGCGGTGCCGAGTTGCTCATGGATACATGTATCGTGAATATTTTCTTTTATATATGTTGCTGATTGTTTAAGATTTAATTATACAAAAATTTCCTTCTGTTTTCGTCAGAGGCCCAAGCTTTCGATGTATGAATATATAATTTTTAATATGGGATGCTATTGAATAATTTTAATATGCGATCTAACAAAAGTATGCATTATTTTATAACACATGCCTCTGGCACGTGCCAACCTACTAGTGAGGAAAAAAGGACGAAACGATTACAGTACATGGGCTGCCATTTTTTTTTCTTTGTAGCCCAGCTCATGTTTACTATTTGCTTACCCCAACCATTCACACCCTCCCCTAGCATTCATTCTCAGCAGTCAGCAGAATACACCCACCCCTCCTCTCTCCAAAATGGTGGATGCAGCCTATGAACCTAGTAGGAGCTCTTTATTCGTCCTCTTTATTTTTTTCTTCTTTCCCTTCTTTTCTTCTTCCTAAAAATCATGGAGGTGCTAAAGGAGGGCTCCATTGTTTGAGAAGCGATAGGCCGGGGAGCTCGACAACCCCCACTGCCACACCGCTAGACAGTGGCGAAGCCAGCTTAGAAACAACTAGTTAGGTTGGCGCGCGATGCGCGCTTATACGAAAGATGTTAACTTGAAATAATGATGAAATGTAAATTCATTATCTTATTACATTAAAGTAGAATCGCATTGATGTATCGAACTAAAATAAAAAATAAAACATAGTCTAAAATTGATCGAATTTAATATTAAATCCAAACAATTCTATAAGCATGATAGTAATATAATTTTTAGAAATTCAATGACTTCTGTGCATACCTAACACATTGATGTGCCATGTCATATTGATTTTTGGTTTTGATAGAAATAAGAGATAAAATTAGCAATGAATTAATAATTTATTTATATTTCGTGAGTTCATGATTTGAAAGCAGAGTCCAAGTAATAGAGCCAATACAGGTAAAAGTAATATACAAAATTAGGTATTATTTCTATACATAAAATTTTTTAGCAAATAATAGAAAAAATAGATTTTGATAATTTTTATAAAAGAGATTATGAGATACACTCAACATTATTGTGGGTCCCACCAAACAGTGTGCGGGCCCTACTAAATAGTATGTGGGTCCCACGTGAACCCTACGTGGGTCTCACATAAACCTACGTGGGTCCCACATGAACCCTACGTGGGTCCCACGTGGGGCCAGGATGCATGAGAATGTTCCAATCCTAGGCACTTTAGTATATACTAGTTAGATTAGCGCGCCATGCGTGCTACTACAAAAATTATGTTCTAAAATATTAATAAAAGAACATATATTACTTAGTAGTACTCTGTAACATTCTATTGATTATTAAATCAGAAAGCCTATTAAAAATTTTAATTGATCAATATTAGAATATAAATTCATCCCTAAAGTAGTTATACCTTACGTCATTGGTTATTTGAATTTGAACGCCATACAATAATTTTCCTGATTGAGAATTTGATGATTATTAGACATTTATGTTGTATGGGTTCTTTAAACACTATATAATATTTTCCAAAAATTGTAAGTCAAGTTTTGTAATAAAAAATTATGGTGGGCCCCACACATAGTGGTCGGTGGGTCCCACGTACGGTCCACTACATGCAGGTCATGTGGACCCCACATACGCGTGTCGTGCGGGTCCCACGCATGGTGGGTCCCGTGGGACCCATGAATAGTGACACCTAGCCTAGCATTGCTCCAATTCTTGGAGCTTTAGTATCACGTGAACCGTACGTGGGTCCCACATAAACCTACGTGGGTCCCACATGAACCCTACGTGGGTCCCACGTGGGGCCAGGATGCATGAGAGTGTTCCAATCCTAGGCACTTTAGTATATACTAGTCAGATTAGCGCGCCATGCGTGCTACTACAAAAATTATGTTCTAAAATATTAATAAAAGAACATATATTACTTAGTAGTACTCTGTAACATTCTATTGATTATTAAATCAGAAAGCCTATTAAAAATTTTAATTGATCAATATTAGAATATAAATTCATCCCTAAAGTAGTTATACCTTACGTCATTGGTTATTTGAATTTGAACACCATACAATAATTTTCCTGATTGAGAATTTGATGATTATTAGACATTTATGTTGTATGGGTTCTTTAAACACTATATAATATTTTCCAAAAATTGTAAGTCAAGTTTTGTAATAAAAAATTATGGTGGGCCCCACACATAGTGGTCGGTGGGTCCCACGTACGGTCCACTACATGCAGGTCATGTGGACCCCACATACGCGTGTCGTGCGGGTCCCACGCATGGTGGGTCCCGTGGGACCCATGAATAGTGACACCTAGCCTAGCATTGCTCCAATTCTTGGAGCTTTAGTATCACGTGAACCCTACGTGGGTCCCACATAAACCTACGTGGGTCCCACATGAACCCTACGTGGGTCCCACGTGGGGCCAGGATGCATGAGAGTGTTCCAATCCTAGGCACTTTAGTATATACTAGTCAGATTAGCGCGCCATGCGTGCTACTACAAAAATTATGTTCTAAAATATTAATAAAAGAACATATATTACTTAGTAGTACTCTGTAACATTCTATTGATTATTAAATCAGAAAGCCTATTAAAAATTTTAATTGATCAATATTAGAATATAAATTCATCCCTAAAGTAGTTATACCTTACGTCATTGGTTATTTGAATTTGAACGCCATACAATAATTTTCCTGATTGAGAATTTGATGATTATTAGACATTTATGTTGTATGGGTTCTTTAAACACTATATAATATTTTCCAAAAATTGTAAGTCAAGTTTTGTAATAAAAAATTATGGTGGGCCCCACACATAGTGGTCGGTGGGTCCCACGTACGGTCCACTACATGCAGGTCATGTGGACCCCACATACGCGTGTCGTGCGGGTCCCACGCATGGTGGGTCCCGTGGGACCCATGAATAGTGACACCTAGCCTAGCATTGCTCCAATTCTTGGAGCTTTAGTATCACGTGAACCCTACGTGGGTCCCACATAAACCTACGTGGGTCCCACATGAACCCTACGTGGGTCCCACGTGGGGCCAGGATGCATGAGAGTGTTCCAATCCTAGGCACTTTAGTATATACTAGTCAGATTAGCGCGCCATGCGTGCTACTACAAAAATTATGTTCTAAAATATTAATAAAAGAACATATATTACTTAGTAGTACTCTGTAACATTCTATTGATTATTAAATCAGAAAGCCTATTAAAAATTTTAATTGATCAATATTAGAATATAAATTCATCCCTAAAGTAGTTATACCTTACGTCATTGGTTATTTGAATTTGAACGCCATACAATAATTTTCCTGATTGAGAATTTGATGATTATTAGACATTTATGTTGTATGGGTTCTTTAAACACTATATAATATTTTCCAAAAATTGTAAGTCAAGTTTTGTAATAAAAATTATGGTGGGCCCCACACATAGTGGTCGGTGGGTCCCACGTACGGTCCACTACATGCAGGTCATGTGGACCCCACATACGCGTGTCGTGCGGGTCCCACGCATGGTGGGTCCCGTGGGACCCATGAATAGTGACACCTAGCCTAGCATTGCTCCAATTCTTGGAGCTTTAGTATCACGTGAACCCTACGTGGGTCCCACATAAACCTACGTGGGTCCCACATGAACCCTACGTGGGTCCCACGTGGGGCCAGGATGCATGAGAGTGTTCCAATCCTAGGCACTTTAGTATATACTAGTCAGATTAGCGCGCCATGCGTGCTACTACAAAAATTATGTTCTAAAATATTAATAAAAGAACATATATTACTTAGTAGTACTCTGTAACATTCTATTGATTATTAAATCAGAAAGCCTATTAAAAATTTTAATTGATCAATATTAGAATATAAATTCATCCCTAAAGTAGTTATACCTTACGTCATTGGTTATTTGAATTTGAACGCCATACAATAATTTTCCTGATTGAGAATTTGATGATTATTAGACATTTATGTTGTATGGGTTCTTTAAACACTATATAATATTTTCCAAAAATTGTAAGTCAAGTTTTGTAATAAAAATTATGGTGGGCCCCACACATAGTGGTCGGTGGGTCCCACGTACGGTCCACTACATGCAGGTCATGTGGACCCCACATGGGTCCCACGCATGGTGGGTCCCGTGGGACCCATGAATAGTGACACCTAGCCTAGCATTGCTCCAATTCTTGGAGCTTTAGTATATACTAGCAAATATGCCCGTGCGTTGCTACGGGTAAGATGGACACGAAGGGGGAACCGGAGCCGGAGATGGAGTGCGATGGCAAGGGCGAGATCGAAGGATCCAAGCGGTGATGTCGTTGACGGCGGCGGCGGACATGGCCATGCGGCTGAGGTCGGTGGTCAGGAGCTTCAGCTCGGCGAGGATGCGTGCCAGCACGGGGAACGCGGTACGGTGATGGAGAGCTAGCGAACGCGCGGCGGCCCGTGCGGTACGGCGATGCGCAGGGGCATCAAGCATGCAATAGGTAGGTATAGATGGTGGTGCACAACTGTAGGAACACAAGAAATTTTATTGTTTTTTAGGATGAAAATCAGGCAAATTAATGGTAAAATTCTGATGTACCCTGGCGCCTGTGCACCATGCTGGCATAACGTGGCGTCGCCCCTGCCGCTAGATCCGCTCTGCACTTCGTTGCCCTGCTACAACCAGATAGCAACCTTGCTACTTCAAATTGCTAAGTGCCAGCCAACATATCACGAGGAACAAGTAAAATTGGCACACATTGTCCTCAATTGTCACCATTCAAAAATCAGGGAAAGGTGTGACTGCTACAATTCAGCTGCCGAAGAGGAGGTGGAGGAGAGCGTTGAACAGAGGTATATTGAGATGGCGAGCGCCGAAGCCCGCTACATTTGCCGACCAACATGGAGAGGTGTATGGGATTGGCGAGGACCAATGGCGTGACCACTGGAGGCATATTTTACGCGATAGCTCACTACTGGAAAACTTTACATTGGTCCGTTCATGTTAATGTCAGACACGCGGAGCCAGTACTAAAGCATACATTTAGTACCGGCTCGTAGGAACAATAGCCCCGACGCCAAGTTAGTTCCGGTTGAACCTCCAGCCGGTACTAAAAGGGCACCATAGACATCAGAAACAAAAAATTAATACCGGTTGGTGGCTCCAGCCGGTACTGAATGACTCCCGAACATTTAATACCGGCTAGAGGCTCCGCCCAGTAAAAAATAAGCATGTTAGTACTGGACAAAGCCTCTAGCCAGTACTAACCTAGCACTCCCAAAAAAACTGCGAAATCACTTAGTGGCTAGGAAGAACGACCGGCCTCTTTTTATCTCTGCTCTCCCTCCTCCCTACTCCTTATATCGTTTCTCTTGTTCTTCCTCATTCTATAGAGTCACGTTTATCTCATTGAGTTAAGAATAGAGGGAGCATCTATCAATAGTTGTATGAATGTATATGAACTTCCTTTTCATGAGTGAAACTTGAGCCAATGTGCAAACTAACTACCGACCCCTAGTGATATCTTCCAGAGTTACATAGGACATGGCAAAGGGGTGAACCATAGACGATTTTGGTACAAATGGACATAAAGCAAAAGATGAAATGGCACATTATTAGGATTACTTCAAATTCTAAATTGACAATAGGGATATAAATATTTTGTGTTGTTGAACTTATGGTGAAGCATTATCACTGTCGACTTAGTCTATAGATAGACACAAAACACGTTGGAACCGATGGTGAAACCTATATCAGTGTCGGTTATAATTATGAACTGGCGAATATAATGTTCACAGCCGGTTCTAAAATAAAACCATTGATGAAGGGTTGGAGCGGACACAAACTTTTAATCCATTCGAGTTAACTGGCCTCAGCTGAGTCCATTGTCGTATGATCTCCTACTAACCTTATTCTCTCGTCCGACCTCTTCTCTCCACTGCATCTCTCCCCTATTCTTCTCTCCGGTGTCCATATTTTCCCTCTTCTTCCTCTTCTCCCTTCTAGCAAATCCCTTCACCGCCCTCTTGTTCCACTCCGCTTGCCCCTCACCTTGTGCCTATGGCAAGGAGCGGTGGCAGGGTGAGGCGCGACGGCAGCTAGCGGGGCAAGGTGCAGCGACGACAATGGAGGAGGTGGAGGCACGACGAAGAATTAGCATGCATGACGGAGGTGTAGGAATGTGTCGACGTTGGGGTCGTGGCGGCTGGACTCAGCAGCGTGGACTTGAGGGAGAAGCCTGACCGGCTTCGTGTCAGCCTTCTCTCTCCCCATGCGGGAAGCCGTGGACGCAGGGGAGATGCTCGGTCAGCTTGGTCTTAGCCCTAATATGCCTCGCTCCCTCCGTAACCCCTGGCTACCCATCTCTCTCTGCGGGGTTGGTGTGGCCGGCATGGCAGGGGCTCCAGCTGCATGACAACATTTTTTTATTTTTTTAATAAGACATCACGGGTTCATGAACTATCGATGATTGTCGGACATGAAGGCACAGGGCTCACAAGGACACAGGAAGACTCCAAGGGAGGATATGGCAATGAGTAGAGACCATGGCACAGGGCGGCATAGGACTCTACAATATAAGGAAACTAATCGTTATATATGGAAAGTACTCGCAGTGCGAGACTTGTACGAGTTACTACTCGAATTAGACTAGGATTCTGCTCTTTCCGACCTGTAACCCTGCTCGCTAGTATATAAGGCTGTTGGCGCCGTTAAATGACACACTTTTAGTGCGATCTAAATGGAGTTTTTTGACTAATCTTTATACTAACCCCGCCACTTGGCATTGAAATAACCCTGTTTTTGCATGTGCACATATTTTTGGAGGCTTTTGGTTCACGCAGGTTATTTGATTATTTTGGAGCGAATATGAGCTAAATCTGAGAACTAGCAACAACATGGCAAGATGAAGGCCAAAAGCCCTAATGAAGCCCAAAGAGACCGAAGCCCATTTATGCTCTACTCCAACGGGCCACCTCCGATGAGGCTTAATTGAAGTTAAGGCCGGAGTCCAAGGCAAATCCATCGCAGACTCGGAGGACACATAAAGACCCATCCATATCACGGAGCAAACGACGTCCAAAGCCCACAAGAATTGGAACACAAACTCATGAATATCAGAGAAGCTTGCACGTGAAAGATGGGACCGAGGCGGGACAAAAAGGCCCTAGGCTGGCCGGCCAGGACCCCTTTGGCCGCGCCGCCCAAGCCTTTTTTGCGCCGCCTCGGCCTCCCTTTTGAGCTAGGGTTTTTTTCGGTGTATAAATAGCTCGTCTTCCTGAGGGGAGACGTATCCATTCACCAGAAGTCGACGAATAGAGGAAGACACACCGAAGGGAGCCGCCGGCCGCCGCTAGTCCTCGACGTTGCCTAGGAGATGGCTTAGGCCATGCCCTAGCCGCCATGGTGGCCCTGCGTGGTGAAGCCATGGCGGAGTTCTGGAGCCATGCCTTGGATCCATCAAGGCATTTGTACATTCAACATTCGATGGTGATATTAATCTAATCATTCCTCTCTACTTTGATCTACTTCGATGCATGCTTTTAATCATCCATATGTGAAAAGCCTTCAAATGTTCTTAGTGGGATTAGATCTGACCATGGTGGTTAGTGTATGTCTTGCGGATCATCGCGGTAGTGCACGGGATGTCGGCACCGATTACCCTAGTTTGGTGACAGCTTGCGGGAGGGAGAAGGTCGAACGAACGTATAATGTTGAGTAGGATCGAAGGCGAGTACCTTGGTCGTTTGAGGTAAAGTTTCGGGAAACCTTAGGCGTGAATAACACACCTCGCGGACGTCCTTGGAAAAGTACTAAGAGATGACTCTTTTCATGGTGGAAGAGTAGATTGGTTATCACTTTGGCCGGAGTTGTAACAAGAAGACGTTAGGCTAGGTTTGTGCTATCCGGAGGTCGTACTACCTCATGTTGACCGGGGTAATGTGTTCATCTTATTCATCTCATATTCATGTTCATCTCACACTCTAGTTTAACCTAATATGCAATTTATGCTTCATGTTAGGAGTAGATCCGTTTAGTTAGATAGAAAACCCTAGGTAGTTCGTTGTCGATCCACGGATTGATAAACCTTGGGGGAATACTCTAAGGGAAGATGTACAATGATCCGTGCGCTTGCGGTGGATCTTGGTGCGCGTTCGGCTCGCCAACAAAGGCCGGGCAGGGACCCCTCTAAAACGGATTAACAGATTCATACAATCCAATCTCAGAACCAATCTAGTCTCATATTGATCGACACACAAGATCAACAGAGCAACTTTGTTCCTATATTTTACACTACGTAATACAAGATCAACAACAGAACGTAGGGCATTACGCCTAACTGGCGGCCCGAACCTGTATAAATCTCGTATCACGTAACCATTAAGTTTCTGATTTTTAGAACACTTTACCTAAACTCTACCACCTTAGGAATATCCCTTAGGGAGATTGCAGGAGCTGATGATCATAATATAGAACTATAGATCGAGCAGAGCTGACTCGCTGTATGTCGTAGCATGCAGCTAGGTCATCATATGCATGCATGCAAGGCTCGATCTATCCGAGATCCCGATCTCGATCAGGTCATGCACGGCCCCACGTCACACGGGTGCTGCAGAGTGAAGTTACGTAGTACACGGCCGGCAGTGTAGATACTGTATGCTCTAGGCCAGTGCACACGACACAGAATGAGACTGCGTTTTCCGTAATCTAAAAAAAATGAGACTGCATGTGCATGGCATCCATGGACGGACGGCCCGGCCCACACTGATCGATCCATCCACCCATGGCTGCACACATACTGTAGTAGTACTATACTAGCAGAGAGCAGAGCTACATGCTGGCTTGCTTTTGCTTGCCTTGTTGCGCAGGTCAGCCATGAGGTCAAACCGTTGTCGTATCCCCTGGCTTCGTCTCCCCAGCCCATTAATTGGCTTTGGGTCTTTTCCTTGGAATCGATCGGATGCATGCTAGCAGCTCCGGCCATATCTCAGCTCGCTCCATGGGTCAATGCAATCATAGACCTACACGAGACACTCCGATCCACACATGCATGCATTGTCACCATGCATGCCATTATTATAAATAAAAAGTCAACTCCTAATGCAACCAATCCTTTGGGGTGAATGAAATTTACCTGCTTCCACCCATCATGCACATATCCTTTTTATTTTCCCCTGCCCCAGCTTGATTAAATTTGGACGATGCATGTAATCTCACTCCGATTCTTGAATAATTATGTTGGTTGGGTTTGGTGGCAATTGCATGCATAATTGAACGAACAACTAGATATATAGTGTCCGTCCGACCTGCCCTTATATATCCACACACCATCATCTGCGCCCTAGCTAGCTAATCTCGATCTGTACCAAGTTTAATTAGATATACTATACGGAGTATATATGCCCCTAATAATAAGCCAGCACGCATGCCAATTAATAAATTAATTATTCTTGATTTGGTATAAGGCGGTTGAAAGCTCTGGTTGTAGCTAGGCGGCGAGCGAGCGATCCGTCCAACAATCATACATGCTTTAGTGGTTGCTAAATGTATTAGTTGCACCGGCGGCCGGGAATAATGAAGTGAAGGCGAAGCTAAGGGGTATGTACGTAGTGTATGTTGGCCGCCTGCTGCAGGGTCCGTCGATCAGTTTTCAATTCTTCCTCCCTCTCTCCATCTCTCTCTGCCGCCGCAATTATTGCAACTATCCTTTATCTAATTTGCATCCTTCACCTCAGATCGACCAGATTAATGGCAACTGCAATAATCGCTCGAGGGTACATTGGTCTTTTAGCATGCACGGTGAAAAACTTGCATTATGATCTATCTATATATGTATATATGCTATATGGGTTGGTGAGTGGAGTCACTACGGCGCCGGCCACAAACGCAGTACACGCGTGCTGCTGCTTCTTCTTCTTGCTTGCTCGCTCGCTCGCTCTTTCTTCCTCCGGCGCGGCCGTCTCTCGATCTATATCTCTCTCTATATAGCCATAATTAATTAAGAAGCTAGCGACATATATACTCCGTATATATTATTTATTCGATCTTTGGAGCCAGCATGCAGCAGCTAGGCATGGAGGAGCTGCAGGGATCAGCTGCTGCTGTGCCGCCGCCGCCGCCGCCGCTTGATGATGAGAGCAGCAGCAGCAGCAAGTATTACTACTGCAACATGATGACGATGATGAGCGATGCGGAGGCGGCGGCGGACGGCAGCGGTGCTCGGCGCCGGCGGGAGTCCATGGTGAACAAGCTCATCTCCACGGTCTACTCCGGGCCCACAATCAGCGACATAGAGAGCGCGCTCTCCTTCACCGGCGCCGGCGGCGATCAGCAGCAGATTGCCATGGACGACGGGCGCAACAGCCCACCACCAGTGTACGTACTTATATATATATATAATATATATATATATAATATACTGTAGATATATGATCATCTCAATCACACAAGTACGTACTATCTATCTAGTTCATGATCAGCTAGAGGCCTTGCTTCTTATTAATAATTACTGGCCGGCTGCTGCTCATTGTTCATTCACAATGCAAATAGGGTTTTCTCCCCGGAGAAGGTGTGAGCAAGATGGAGAACAAGTACACGCAACGCTCAAGATCAGACCTCGGCGGCAACGGGGCGGGCTTGCAGAGGATGGATTACAGTGGAGGAAATACGGGCAGAAATCCATCAAGAACAGCCCAAACCCGAGGTAAGCTGTCACCATCGAATCCGACAAGTAGATTAATTGCTATGGAGTGTATGTCTACGATGGATGGTGGATCCAGCGAGGGAGGTGAATGAGCAACCAAATAAAGGAGATCGAGATCGAGGGCTAGCTAGGCCTGCAAGCTAGCTTTCCTAATCCCAGTCCCAGCTGATAGAAAAGGAAATTGCATTGTCATGTAGCTAGTGATGATCGATATGGTTTTATTTGAAAAACGGTAGGTAGGTAGGTAGGTAGTATCCGGCTCTCCCAAACAATGAATTGATTGCTTATATGCACGCAGGAGCTACTACGTTGCACGAACCCTCGGTGCAACGCGAAGAAGCAGGTGAACGCGCGACGGACGAGCGGACACTCTGATCGTCACCTACGAGGATCCTGCACCTGCACTACACCTACTCGCACTTCCTTCTCGGCGGCGGAGGCGTGTAGCATCAAGAAGGCCAAGCTGCACCCGGCAGCAGCAGCAGCAGCAGCAGCAGCACAGCAGCAGGAGGAGGAAGACGACCAGCAGCAGATGCAGTTGAGCAGCAAGCATGCAGCGCAGCAGCGCAGCAGGAGGAGGAAGACGAGCAGCAGCAAGATGCTGTTGAGCAGGCCAGCATGCAGCAGCAGGTTGTTATCAAGAAGAAGAAGAAGATCATGGAGTGGCGTTGTTCGCTGCGCTGATCAGCACCGTGATAACAGCGGCATACTGATGATGATAATCGGCGGACGAACGGGCTGCTGGAGGACGTGGTGCCGCTGCTTGTGCGCCGCCCCGGCCTCGTGAGCACCACCACCACCAGCTGCTCGCCGTCGCCGGCACCATCGCCGTCCTCCTCCGTGTCGGCCTGGAACCACCACCCCTACTACATGGACATGGCCATACTCTCCAACATCTTCTAATCGATCTGCCGCAGGCCGGCTTTCAGTCAGAGACATATTGCATGTGTGTGCTGTCGTCGTTAATCAGTGTACGTAACTAGTAGTGCCAGTGTTTCACCACATCATTCGTAGCTGCTTCAGCTCGCTAGCTAGCAGTACATTGTTATATACATATATAGTATGTTTGCATATATAGTGCGTGATCCGTGCATCCATCATCATATAACTTATTGATAAAGCAGTTTACTTGACAAGTTACAAGAGCATCCCTCAAAAAAATGAAATTACATCAAGCAGCGGCGATTAAGAGCCCAGCCAGCCCAGCCCAGCCCAGTGTTTGTGTTTTAACTGGGCGGGCCCATGAGGGCACTCCAACGGCTAGTCCCAGTCGCGCGTGGACGCCCAAGGCAATCGTTTGGTTTAGTTTTATTTATTAATGGCCCACGGCCGCCGAGCAGAGCATTGTGACCCAGTGCAGAGGAGAAGGACGGGACGGAGCTCTCTCTTCTCCATGATTGCGTGCCCGTTGCAGAGCATAGGGGATCCAATCCATCGTCTTCGTCTCGTCGTCTCCCTCTCCCTCTCCTTCCCTGCAGGAGATCGAGAGCGCCCGCCCCGCCCGCCCCTTCTCCTCCTTCCAGGGCACTCGGCGGCGGCGCAGATCTAGTGATCTAATGGCGGCGGCGGGCCGACGCCAAGCCGCGCCTCAACGTGCCGCGTCCATGGCCGCCGCGCTCCGCCTCGATCCCCAACCCCCCGTGGGGTCGCGCCGCCTCGCCGAGGCCCCCCAGGACGCCGTCCCCATCCTCCTCCAAGAGCACCACCTACAGCGACCCGCTTCATCCCCTGCCGCTCCTCCTCCCGCCTCCACAACTTCGCGCTCCTCGACTCCCCCTCCAAGGACGACACGCCCTACTCCCGCCTCCTCCGCGGCCGAGCTCTTCGGCCCCGATTCCCCTTCTCCCGCCTCCGCCTCCTCCCCCAACACCAACACCAACACCAACCTCTTCCGATTCAAGAAGGACCACTCCGCCGCCACCTCCCCCCTTCGCCGCCGCCGACCCCCACAGCCACTGCAGCACCGCCGGATCCGGAGTACACTGGCAGCGTCGCGCACAAGCCGCCAAGGAAAGTCCCCAAGACGCCGCACAAGGTCTATATCCATCTCTGTCCATCCATTTCGGCAATCCCACAAACACCTCCTAAATTGTATTCTAACATGCAGGTCCTGGACGCCCCCTCCCTGCAGGACGACTTCTACCTCAACCTCGTCGACTGGTCCTCGCACAACATGCTCGCCGTCGGCCTAGGCACCTGCGTCTACCTATGGTCCGCCTCCAACAGCAAGGTCACCAAGCTCTGCGATCTGGGGCCCAGGGACACCGTCTGCGCGGTGCATTGGTCACGGGAAGGGTCTTATCTTGCCATTGGCACCGGCCTAGGGGATGTCCAGGTCCGCCTTGCGCCCTTGCCTTGCTTTCTCGATTATAATGCTGCTACCGTATCACGTATACCAGCAGCTAGTAGCCTGTTAGGATATGGCATTCAGATTACTCACAATCAGTATCTAATCACCCGATGCCACAACACCCAGATCTGGGACAGCTCCCGCTGTAAACGCATTAGGAACATGGGAGGTCACCACACACACGCGCTGGGGTATTAGCATGGAGCTCCTGCATCTTGTCCTCCGGTAGCAGGGACAAGAACATATTGCAGCATGACATCCGTGTCCCCAGCGACTATATCAGCAAGTTTTCTGGCCATAGATCCGAGGTATATAACATTCTAAACACCATCCGTGAAATGAAAGCGCACTAGTCTCGTCCGTGGGCTTTTGGATCTCAGACCTCTGTATGTATCTTTCAGGTCTGTGGACTGAAATGGTCGCATGACGACCGCGAGCTTGCTTCGGGCGGAAACGACAACCAGCTACTAGTGTGGAACCAACGATCGCAACAGCCACTGTTGCGGTTCACGGAACATACAGCTGCGGTTAAAGCAATAGCGTGGTCGCCACATCAGCAAGGCCTCCTGGCATCAGGAGGCGGAACAGCTGATAGGTGTATCAGGTTTTGGAACACAGCTAATGGAAATGTTCTCAACTCAATAGACACAGGCAGCCAGGCAAGTAGTTGTTCTCAATGCAAATGACCTCTGTGCACTCTGCTTTTCCTATCCTCACCATTCTCTTTCTATTGCAGGTCTGCAACCTTGCCTGGTGCAAAAATGTGAATGAAATCGTGAGCACACATGGGTATTCCCAAAATCAAATCATGGTGTGGAAGTATCCATCTATGTCAAAGGTGAGGTTCTCAGTACTTGACATATCTTGTTGCATCAGTAAGCCAATTGTATAATGCATCCCCTGGATTATGCAACTGGATTGCTTCTGATAAACATTGCCGTGGGCTGAGACATTGAATTAAGGAATGCTTAAAACAACAGCAAAACATAGACTGACTGAGCAATAAATACCATTTATTTATCATCTATAGCGGGTTAAGGTAACATAGCTCATTGTAGTTATCCGATGTACCTCACATTTCTTCATACATCAGCAAGAACGCTGGAAAACATATATAATTGTGTCCTTTGGGCATGAAGCACTGAAAGCCCTCCAAAGAGAGACTCCATCTACAAGTTAGTTAACAAGATTTCCCTTTGATGCCATCTAAAAGAAGGTCATTTTCTTTCTCTGGGCATTTGACTTGCTGATAGCTTAGAGCGAAATAGAAATCTATACTGAGCAATGAAAACCATTTGTCTGTGCACAGTCCACGGCAGGTTATGCCACTTCAAAAACAATGTTTGTTTGGAATTTTACAATAAATGTTGTGGAGATTTCTCAAGTTAGTGCAATAGAACTATTGCAACTTAATTTCTCTGACGCTTGGACATTTTGGGAGAACAGGTTGCAACTCTAACCGGACATACCATGCGTGTGCTTTACCTTGCATCATCACCTGATGGCCAGGTAAACCCGAGTCTAGCTAGTTTGCACATCGTGTTAATTAAACCAGAAATTGTGTCAGTAAGATGATGATGTAATTTGCAGACCATAGTAACAGGAGCGGGCGACGAAACTCTACGATTTTGGAACATTTTCCCATCAGTGAAGACACAGGTAATGCATGCGCCTTCCAAGTTTGAGAAAGAATTGAGAGTTGAGTCATGCATACCTTTATGTTTGCCTAACTTTTGATCCCCATGGTGTTTGGCATATTCAGACTCCTGTCCGTGATATTGGGCTCTGGTCGTTCTCAAGAAGCCACATCCGGTGATGAGCGGGGGCCCTAGGCAAACAAGATACATACATATATGCTTACTTGTATCTGTTTACATGTGCAGGTAGCTAGTTTATTGAGTGATTTTTGTAAATTGTGAGGCCTGATCATTCGTTCGTTCGTTCATTCATTACATTCACTGTTGTTGTTTGTGTACGAGAGAGAGGTACATGGATCGTAACTTATTGGATTGTTTGATGATGTATCAGATACTGTTTGACTGACGATCGACAAAATAGAAGAAACAATGAAAGGGCCATGTGCTGTTTTGCATATGAAACAGACGTTGTCTACTTCTTTGTTTTTTGAGAAACAGACCTTATCTACCTGTTCAGAATTGGAAATGAAGGATCAAATTTTTGCGGATCGTCGTGTTGGTTATTTCCTGTAGTCCTTGTGTGTCGGCGATCGATTCTTGGAAGCTGAAGCTGTGTAAAGATGGGAGTCTCTAGAGGGAGGGGAAGGACATCAGATGCCGTGGCAGCTCTAGTCCGATTGAGCAGGTAGGTAGCATGGTATGGACGGTAGACGAGTCCAGCCACAGCCAGACCTTGAAGAAGCTGTACTAGTACTAGTAGTATAAAAAAACTGTAGAAGGAATTGACTTGTTTGTTGCCAAAGAAGACCTGTATTGTATTTGTATCTAGGCAGGCCAGGCAGCTTGTGGTTTCTGGATGGGCAGGCCGCAGGTGCATGTCACACGCGGCGGCAAGGCACGGCCCTGCACAATTATTTAGTAGTTTAACCTAAAAAAACAATTATTTAGTAGTAGATTGGTGGTGTTGACGAAAGAAAGCTCGAGTGGACGGTGTCGAGATGCAGATTCCTCAATGGCCAAGGAAGGAC
The DNA here is from genome assembly GCA_015476505.1 of Urochloa ruziziensis. NCBI lineage: Eukaryota > Viridiplantae > Streptophyta > Magnoliopsida > Poales > Poaceae > Urochloa > Urochloa ruziziensis. The sequence goes on along the minus strand of CM027122.1, from coordinate 63,138,363 downwards.
GGAAGAATAATTTTTCTAAATTTATTTCATAATTAATAGCTACGGGTCTCTTTACGTCTTCGTTTTGATTCCCCGCCGACGCCGACGCCGACGCCTCGCTTCTTCCTATATAGGGAGGGGTAGGGAAGGGATCCCCATTCCCACCCAGCTTCTCCCCAGGGAGGAGAAAGATTCCGTACGCTCATCGACCGCGCCCGCCGCCCCTCGTCGGAAAAGCTAACATCTTTCTGGTAAACATCCAATCCCTTGTTTTAGGTCTCTTGTCTCCTCTTCCGTTTACTGTAGGTCGAGCAGAGCGGGCCAAATGGAACGTCACAGATTTAGATCCAAACCATCACATCTGTCTCTATTGCGGATTGACATTTCCATCTATTCTGCAGCAGAACAGAACGCAATGGACTACGACGCCAGGCACACCAAGGATCAGACCCTCAATGTGACTGCCTCCTCTTCGGTAATGTTTTTCTCCTCCCCCATGCCGTCGTTTTCTCCAAGAAATTAAATTCATTCATTTTTATTCCCCAAACATACATCTTGCATTCTAGACCTTGATGACACGCTGTACCCGTTCAACTCCGGCATTGCTGCTGACATCGCCAAGAACATCCAAGGTACCCTCTATTTGATGACACGATGTACCTCGTTGCAACGGCAACATAGATGCTCATGAGGTCTTGTTGCTTCATTCTACTCTTCAGATTATATGGTGCACAAACTCGGTGTTGAGGAGAGCGTTAGCTTGGAACTGTGCATCCTCCTCTACAAGCAGTATGGAACCACCATGGCTGGTTTGAGGGTGTGTGCTGCTAAATTCGAAACAGATTAATACTTTCCCTGTTTTTCATGCCTCCTCTCCTGGCACTAAACCTTGATTATCACTATCTTCTTATCCTGTAGGCTGTTGGCTACCAGTTTGATTACGATGATTTCCACAGGTACTGGATTTGATTTTGTGACATGGATAGTAATTTGTACAAAGTATTTTCATCTTCTTGTCTGCCTCACTTTCTTTCTGCATCAGCTTTGTTCATGGAAGGCTGGCCTATGACAAAATCAAGCCTGATCCAGTGCTTAGGAACATTCTGCTCAGCTTACCCATACGCAAAGTTGTATGTACCAAAAACTCAAGTTCCTTTTTTTTATAACAGAAACAGAGACTAACTAGTATTTGAGAGATCATAGTCATAATTTTCTATCTGTGTTTTTAGGTTTTCACAAATGGTGATAGAATCCATGCTTCAAGGGCCCTGAAGAGGCTTGGAATTGAGGACTGTTTTGAAAGAGTTGTGTGTTTTGAAACATTGAACCCAACATCTCCCCTTCTGCACCGTCAGACAAACTTGAAATCTTTGACATTATGAAGCATCTGGCTCATCCAGAGCCTGGAGTAGAGCTACCAAAATCACCAATCCTGTGCAAGCCATCAAGGGAGGCGATGCTGCAGGCCCTTCAGGTCGCCTCCATCAATCCACACACAACTGTAAGCACCTACCTGTTCACTGGCATGGTCATATCAAAAAAAAAAAAAAAAGCCAATGAGTGCTACTAACTGACTCTCTACACCTTCCAGATATTGTTTGATGACAGCTTCAGGAACATCGAAGCTGCAAAGCAGATCGGAATGTGGACTGTCCTGGTAAGAGAAAAATCCCTTGCGTTTGATGTTAGAAATTTTTGGTGGCAACATTGAGGCAAAAAAATATGGAGTTGCAAATGTGATGAATGAACGTACCAACCAGGTTGGAACATCCGAGAGAAAGAAAGGAGCTGACCATGCCTTGGAAAGCCTACACAACATGAAGGAAGCACTGCCTGAGCTGTGGGAGGAAGCTGAGAAGGATGAAGATGTCAGGAATTCGAGCAAAGTGGGAATCGAGACATCAGTCATTGCATAATTTTTATTTTTGGTGAAAGATGGTAGCCCTTTTTGCTGTGGAGGAGAGCACGAGATGGGAGATCATTTTATTTTGAGAGCCCATCCCTGCGCTATATTCTGTCTGAAAAAGAGCTGCTAATTAGGACAAGAAAACCAGCTCCTCGAGGGGTGGGGACTGACTGATACTATAACTGATTTTACGTCCCATACACTATGCGGTAAGGAATAAAATGTTCCCGTAAGGTGCTGCACCACTTCTACTGCTAGTACTCTGTCAATGAAATAAGCACCTCCTTTACTGTTAAAAGAAGTACTGCACTACTTTGTCTGTGAATTAATTTGCTAAATATTGATAGATAAATATATGGCTCTAGGTTTGGCCAAGAAAATGCATAAACAAGAGCCCGCAAATAAATAGTTGTACTAAAACCAATTTCGTAACAAGGCTACAAGCAATTCATAGAAACAATATTAACCTTTTTTTCTGATGCAAGGCCACAAGGAACTATTGCTCTCCATGCATAGAAATAATTGGTTCAAGAAGCTATGCATTGCTGGTATAGCATTGCGCTAGCTGCAGATATTTTAATTAATAGAAAACTTGTGATGGCTAATACCCAATCGTTTGATTCATAGAACACTTTACCACGGGAAGAGAACTCACTATCATTCGTGGGAGACTCCTTGCTCGGAAAGCGATGTGTTACCAGTAGGCAGAGGCCCCTTGGCATTGCAATTGCATGGACAATGGTACAGCTTAAGGAAGTTATTGCTCCACAAGAAAAGAAATACTGTAATCCAAAAGAAAACTGAAGTACGTAGCAACAGATTGATATGGTGTTTTCCGCTGAAATCCTAATATAATATATCTGACTTATTTCCCTATGTTTCTTTGGTTGATACCAAAGCGCCTTCGCTGAACTCTGTTTGTTTATATTACCCATCAGATGCGTTCATGTCAATAGGTTTTCTTTTGAATGCCAATATAATGCTCTACATTAGAGTTATCTGGATGCCTGGATCTCCTGATAGCACAACTTGTAATGACTAATGATGTAATAAAGAAGACAAACGCTTGTGTGTGTTTGTAATAAAATATGCATGTATGATCTCATCGCGTGTTCAGATGAGAACACAAACTCTGTCCAATCTTGGATTTTATAAACCATCAAGTCATGACATCTGAGATAATAATATTTATCAACAAAGTGTTTCGTCTCATCTAATGTTTAAGACAACACGAATTGCCTTGTAGTCCAATGGTAGGACAGTCCGGTGGGACACTACCCACCAGGGTTAAAATCCTGGTGTTCGTACCTTTTCCTGAGATGCTGAGGGGATCAAATTATTTACGGGAGAAGCGTAGTAGGGCGCTTAAGATTGTACAAGAGAGGTGTTTTAAAGAGATGCGGCTGTGGAATGAGGAGTGGGCTGACTTTGAAAAAGTTGTGAGGTACCCTCCGTCTCAGGATATAAGGCACGCACGTAAATCAAATTCAAACTTTGAAAACTTTGACCTACGATTAAGCTTGTATAATAAAACTTTGTCTTACAACAATAATATAATGTATCATATTTAAAAGTACTTTCATATGACTATAATTGTAATATTTAAAACTTTGTCTTACAAAATAAATAATTGTATTCATATTTAAAAGTACTTTCATATGACTAATTTTGTTGCTACAAGTTTATATATAAAAGATATTAAGATTCAAATCTTATTATTGAAGACCGTGCCAAGTTGACCCGATCCTGAGACGGAGGGAGTAAAGGAATGGCATTGCATAAAAACATTTTACTCGATTAAATTCTCCTAGTGCTAATTGCTATTTCTTATTTTCCCATGTGATTATCGGAAGGCGAGATTTGCAAGACCTGGCAAGATTTAATGAGAAGATGTTGAAAGTTGCAGATGTGTCTGCCGTGTTAGTGTGGGAGCACTGTTTCTTGCTATTGGGGCAAAATGTTTGTTTTTCAGGATTTACCGGCGTTATGCGTTAAGTGGTAAGCGGCGTTCCATCAACAACGAGGCGCCAATGGGGACTTCGGGAATCTCCAGATCTGTTGGGTGCTCATAGGGGGTTAGGGTTGCGTATGTGTACAACAAATTAAACGGAAGGGAAAGAAAGGTGATAACTTCTAGGGTTATGCAATAAGGAAATTAACGCAAATAAATAAGTGTAAGCAAGCTTCATCCATTTGTTTATTATGCGCCAAATTACCTTTCAAAAATGCATGTAACTAGCTGCAACGTGGAGCTGAGTGGAATACAATGCTCTCCATCAAGAAATTATATACCACGCCTATAAAACACAAGAAATTAACGGCCTGGAAAGGGGATAAAAAGCTCAGGTCTATACACAAGAAAATTATAACCAGCCTATATTAAAATGTTACATATACTCTGTAATAAAAAACGGAGTATCGCTACATAAAAATAACCATTTCCTTATATTAAATTAAATGGGCTAACTACTATATACTGCAGCTAAAGTGTATGTAGTTGAGTTTATTTTATATATTATTAGTAAAACACGAGTAACCCAAAATGGTAATCTGCTCGAAGTGCTACGGTTACTCGTTACTCATTGATAGAGTATTTACAGTATTAACCGGGAATAGCCGGTGCAAAGTTACGAGACCTGCCCAGCCGGTGACAAGTTGGGGGAAAATGGAGTACTAGGTCTGTGGGTGTGGTATATATATTATATCTATATAAGGACGACTCTAAAATGTACCTTGTTGCATTTTATACCCCAAATGCACAGACCCTCAGCGTGTACGCCCCCCGCCCGCCCTCACGCGCGCCGGGCTCCCGCTTGGGCCCGCCATTCCCCGCCGCCTACTCGCTCCATCGATGTGCCGCCCACCCCTGGCGGTCCACGTGCCAGCCCAGGAGACCAGGCCGCCACGCATGACCGCGTGTGGCCACTGGTGTCTGGTCCACCGCATGTTGCTGTTTGCGCATGCCCTACCCTCGTCAGTTACCAAAAATTTTTCCACCGTGAGTATAATTAAAGCCCAACTACCTGTCGGCAGACTGATCTGGTCATTTTTTGGTCATTTCTTTTTGTGATCAGAGCGATCTCGGAGCACCTGCTAGAGTACCAATCGCAACTCCATACCAGTTGCAGCTACGACGTCTGGTCAATTGCAACTTGGTAGGAATATAACTGTGACTCTATGTATTAACAAATTGCAACGATAGAAATGTTGTCGTTGCAAGTAATTGAGTCAGTTGACTTCGACATAAAAAACTGATTGAAAAAGAAATAAATCACATAGGCTCTGGTTGAAACTGGAAAAGAAAATCGAATAGTTGAACAACGTCCATAGTGCTGCTAGAAGGGGCACGAGCATCCACGAATGTGCCTGCACCAGAAGTTACAAACAAACGGTCCCAGCATCAGATGCAGGAGACGAAGGGGCGCCGCCACTACTGAGTGCAGGGCAGTCCTGGGCAGCTACAGGGGCGGGGCAGCAGCAGGTGGGTGCGTAGCTGGTGCTTGAAGGACTCCTCAACTGAAGACAAAAACACACACACAGAAACAGGAGCAAGGTGAAAAAACAAATTGCAACTTACTATGTGATAAGCCATGTTACAATATACAACCCAAAGCCATGTTACAATATACAACCCAAACCAGTTCAAACATTCACCAAATCAAGAAACTTAAGAATTAATGGAAATTATACAAAACTGTTGTGGGTTACCTGACTAAACAAGGCTCATAGTAGCCTTTGACGTAGTTTTGTTTCTTTTTGGATGGCCAGGTCGATTTTACATACTCGCTTCCAGCATGAGTATTTTTATATCACAATATGGAGTCTCTCTCTATCATGATTTTACATACCTCTCAACAGGAATGCCTCGAAGAACCTCAAGATTTTCATTAGTTTTCAGAGAGCAGCCATTAACACCTGCAGCAATGGTTCAAAACTTTTTATTATCTATCTGACCCTACAGGGAAATAATGAAAGAATAATTAAATAAACACCTAACCTGCCGGATAAAAAGATGGCACTACCTACACACATGAAGGTCAATATTGAAATATGGCTACAATGCAACAATAATTAAATAAACACCTAACCTGCCGGATAAAACCAGTTACGACAATGGATGCACTAAAAATACTAGTCTAGCGGTGAGCCTATTTCTAACATAAAATGTTTAATCAGTATTGAAAATGACATATACATAAGGCCGAATTGAAAACCGTGTGATGAGCCCAATAGCAAAGCATAAGGAAAGTGCAATTGGCAGCTATAAAAAATAGAACCAGAATTATACCCATGACAATTAGCACGACATGGGGCAGATTGCAAACATGCGCAGACAAAATTGCAACAAAATGCGACTATCAGTAATGCAGGGGAATAAACACAAAATGCTAAGTATTGCAACCATGAGCCAATTGCATCCATGGGGCGCTCCCAACAGCAAGGCCTAGTACCACAATTCATACATATAGATGACCAATTTGAAGGGGTGTGATGCACTGGCTAATTCCTCTAAATCTCACAGTGTGGAAATACTACACAAGCAGATGACCAATTTGAAGGGATATATAGAGGCATGGGATACCTATATTAAAAAAAGAACCAATTGAAACAGAGATAGCTGCATGGTTGCATCTCTATCTTCAATGCAGCTCAAACTAGTCACATCCTCCAGTTACAACTAGAATAATAATCTAATTACTATAACACAAGCATGCAACCACGACACTTATTGCAAGTAGTGCTAATTGCAACCATGCCAATTACAACCATAGCACTGTCCAGTTGCAACTAGTGCTAATTGCAACCAGAGCACTGTCCAGTTGCAACTAGTGCTAATTGCAACCAGAGCACTGGCCAGTTGCAACTAGTGCTAATTCCCACAACTAACCTGCAACTGAAACCAATTGCAACAATGCAATGTACTGCAATTGCTAGTCTAGTAGTCAGCCAATATCTAGCATTCTAATGTTGCACCGGTAATGAAAATGGCAAAAAGCCTGGAATGCTAACCATGACCCCTAACGTCCACATGGGCAGATTGCAACTTAGGGAGTAGAAAATTGGAACCAAACATACAGTGGAATTGACAGTCGGGCAAAGTAAACCAGTTGCAAGCACAAGGAGCAAAAAATTGCAATCATGGGGCGCAACCAACTGCAAGTTCTGCAGTGCATCAATTGCAACAAACAGAAGAACACTAAGTACATGGAAAAATGTAGGGGCAAGTGAATGCTCAATTATTCAAATTGCACACCAGCACTACACTTGACATATAAAAATTATAAGAACAATAAATCCATGGCCGATTTATACAAAGCATGCGCTGCAATATTTTAGCAGTGGCCAATTTCTGTGATCAGTGACCCCCTAAAGAATTTAACTTAAATTTAGTAATAGGACTCCTTGGCCAGTGACATCCCAAAGAAAGGAGAACCACATATTGTATGATGTTGAGCATATGGTGGAGACTTTGGCTTTAATCATGAGCCATATCCAAGGTAATTTCAAAATGCATTTGTAATTACAGGCGGGTTCTGAACCAACCACGAAGTGCACAGAGACACATAAAAAATTGGGATAGCTCCACCAGAAATCCAACTCCTCAATCATGTGGTGACGAATTTCATCTTTTTTCTAATATATAGGAGCACGGGGGTATTTTAAAAAATAGAACACAAACTGCAAGTGAGATGCATGGTTGCAACTTTATCTACAATGTGATAGTGTTGTTGGTAAAATAAAAGAACACAAGTCGCAACTGGGTTAGCTGCATGGTTACAAACTAAACATGTTAATCGTGCTCCATACCATTTGCACTAATTTAGATCCAACTGGACCAATTGCTATAGGTTAGGTCTCCAATTGCAACTGGCACGGTAACTGAGTTACGAGGAAAAACACGAATGAAGATATGTATATGACACCTTTTTCGAAAAAAGATATGTATATGACAACACAATTGCAACGCAACACTACTCTAGTTACATCTAAACCAATTGCATCCAGCCGGGGCCTCCAATTGCAACTAGGACAATAACCGAGTTACAAAAGACTATAGGACCATGCAAATAACAAAAATAATTGCAAGTCGAGCATTAATATTTGGTGATTTGTCTGAAAAGACAATTACAATTATTGAATGGTTCCCAGTAATTACTGAGTGAAAGGCTATGAATCAACTAGTCAAATATAGAAGAATAACCAAACATGTTTACTACTGAAGGTAATGAATCAATTACTGAATCACCAAATATCAATCAGATTACTAAAAGGAAAATACGTAGTGCTAGTGAACTGGTGATTTTCTAGTGGGGACTGAACCCCTCCCACAACACTGCTCTGCTGATATTAGCAGGATACTCCAAGTTCCCATCACGAAACAATTGAAAATGGGATTTCCCTCACCAGGAAATTAATTTGCACCCCAATTTGCTAAGAAGTCATGGATTTTCCTCAAGAGCGCCCGTGACCACACTCTGAATCTCAGTGAGCTAAGGCAAATAGGTGACTACTTACTTGGATCGCCGACGCTTCACAGCCTTGGTCCCCAATCACCGTCACTGCCAGATGCAGATGCTAGCACCTCGAGAATCCCCACATCTTCTCGCGCACGCCGGTAGAAGTCGCAGCGCTCCGCCGCCTGGAAATCACAGCCGTCCCGCTGCGCGCACATTGTACAGGCTTGAGACGCTGGAGAGGGCTCGCAGACTCCCGTGGCCGCTCAGGTCCTGCCGACGCTGGAGGTATAACTTATTTGCCAAAAAAAATCATGCGTTACATGGAACTGCTCTCAGAATAAAAAGAAAGAAAAGAAGCCGGTGGGATGGAATACTGTCCAAAAAGTACTTAACCAAAAAGAATGATACTGAATATAGGATTACTGAACCCAAATAGAACTCACAACTGGACCCTGATAGGATGCAATTCTAAATCCAAAAGAAATTACTGAACTCAATCATCTATTGAATCCTATGGGATGCTCGATTAAACCAAAAGGATCAATTACTAAAGCTGCTGATATGTGTTACTTAACCCAAATAATTGACTACTGAAGCCGATGGGATGCATCACTAAGCACAGATTGACTACTGAACTTAAAAAAAGGATCGATTACTAAACACAATGGATCAATTGTACTGAACGCAATGGATCAAGGATCAACATATATGGAAAACGCTGAATACGACCCCCAATTTGCTGAAAAAAAATGCTCAAATAGATTACTGAACTAAGATGTCAGTAAAACATCTATGTCTGGTAATTTCTGGGTCATCAGTAGCAAGCGGGAGGGGCAGGGCGCGCACGGGGTAGGGGAATGTGAGAGTTTAACCTCGACTTCTCAGCGCCATCGCTCCTTCACAACCAGTACGAGTGCCATTCAGATCGCTAGAACATCTGCATCAATAAAAAATTGCGCAACCGTGAACACCAAATCGGGATGGATGTTGAGAATAGGGCGATGCATGATACTCACCGGATTGCCACGCCGAACTGCAGTGCCTAGGCTCATGGGAGCACCTCTTCCTCCACGGTCTGCCCCACGCACCGACGCCACGTAGGAGCCGCTGCTGCCGATGCAGCCTCGCACATGACTGGCGCACGCCGCACCCGGACGACGCCACAAGTCGGGGCCGCCGTGCTCCTTCCG